>JBBGZY010001077.1:4892500-5235000 GCA_037952925.1 Lithobates clamitans | reverse complement strand
GCCGGGGAGGCTTGATAGGCATGAGAACGATCAGGGATATGACAGGAGTCCCACAATTACTGGGGAGCAGGAAAGGGATCAGGGATATGACAGGAGCCCCACAATTACTGGGGAGCAGGAAAGGGATCAGGGATATGACAGGAGCCCCACAATTACTGGGGAGCAGGAAAGGGATCAGGGATATGACAGGAGCCCCACAATTACTGGGGAGCAGGAAAGGGATCAGGGATATGACAGGAGTCCCACAATTACTGGGTAGCAGGAAAGGGATCAGGGATATGACAGGAGTCCCACAATTACTGGAGAGCAGGAAAGGGATCAGGGATATGACAGGAGCCCCACAATTACTGGGGAGCAGGAAAGGGATCAGGGATATGACAGGAGTCCCACAATTACTGGGGAGCAGGAAAGGGATCAGGGATATGACAGGAGCCCCACAATTACTGGGGAGCAGGAAAGGGATCATGGATATAATAGAAGTCCCATCACTGCTGGGGAGCAGGAGAGGGATCAGGGATATGACAGGAGTCCCACAATTACTGGGTAGCAGGAAAGGGATCAGGGATATGACAGGAGTCCCACAATTACTGGGGAGCAGGAAAGGGATCAGGGATATGATAGAAGTCCCATCACTGCTGGGGAGCAGGAAAAGGATCAATGATATGACAGGATTCCCACAATTACTGGGGAGCAGGAAAGGGATCAGGGATATGACAGGAGTCCCACAATTACTGGGGACCAGGAAAGGGATCAGGGATATGACAGGAGTCCCACAATTACTGGGGACCAGGAAAGGGATCAGGGATATGACAGGAGTCCCACAATTACTGGGGACCAGGAAAGAGATCAGGGATATGACAGGAGTCCCACAATTACTGGGGAGCAGGAAAGGGATCAGGGATATGATAGAAGTCCCATCACTGCTGGGGAGCAGGAAAAGGATCAATGATATGACAGGAGTCCCACAATTACTGGGGAGCAGGAAAGGGATCAGGGATATGAAAGGAGTCCCACAATTACTGGGTAGCAGGAAAGGGATCAGGGATGACAGGAGTCCCACCATTGCTGGGGAGGCTTTACAGGCAGAAGGATCAGGGATGGGATGTGAGTATATATTAGAGATGAGCAGTGCAAAGTTTTTAGTTGTAGTATAGAGTAGGGGGTGGGATGGGATGGGATGGGTGCTGTGCTGGTAATGAGCACAGCGCTGGACCAATATAGAGATAAGCAGGATGGTGTAGAGGCAGAGCTGTATCCTGGGGAGGATGGAGGCTCAGGTACCCTGCCAAATGAGCCCATCAAGTGGGTGTCAGATCCAGCTACCTGATGTCTAGTGTCTGCTAGCACATGCTCCATATTAGTAGCTGGGAAATCCTCTAACACCCACTCTCAATAGCCAACATACGCCCCTGATGTGCGCGTGTGAGAGGGGGGTGATCATCCTCTAAGTGTCTCAGTTCTTTCTATTTTTTGTAATTCTCCTAACCTGCCCCCCTCCCATCTAGCTCACCACCCACAGCATAAGCCATGAGGACCCACCCCTCCTCTGCTGGGGGGGGGGGGGGGAGGAGGTGAGAAGGACGTGGGAGCCGATCGCAGGGTCCAGGCAGCGGTTGCACGGCTCACATCACTCCGGAGGATTCGCACTGTGCAGCAGTTTCAAGAGGCAACCCCCTCACCCCAAAGCAGCCAAAAAAGGGGACCGACTCGCTTTAGATCAATTGATTTTGTCCCCAATAAATAAATCAATACACGTTGTCACCCCCTCCCCCAGGGATCGATGGATGGTCCGGCCGGCCGGCTCCATGGCCAGGAAGAGGGTCGGGAGGTGAGAGGTAGAGGAAGCCCGAGGACGGAGATGGGGAGAGAGCAGTGAGCGGAGGGGGAAGGGGCGGGGGAGGAAGTTTCTGCAACTTTCCCAGGTGGAGGAGTCCCGACAAGAAGAACGAACCCCGCAGGGGTGGGGGGCGGAGAGGAACCCGAAGAGCTCCTGCTCAGGGAGAGGAGCGAGAGAGAGAGAGAGAAGGACCTTCCCCAAAAAGTGATGCTCCGTGTTTGTGCGCCCAGAAGACGAGGAGCCCGGCCGGGGGAGCGCTGCGCTGTGCTGCTGCTTCCTGCCCGCCTGCCGCTGCCGCTTCGAGGGAGACTCATCACTTGGCAGCTAATTGCTTGAGCCCATCCCTCATTTCCATATGCAGTCTGTGTCCGCTGGCCCCGAGCCAATCCCCTCTCACCCCCGCCGCTAATCGCGATGCATTATTCACCATCACAATTATATACCGACATGCGCAATCCGCGCCGCACCGACACCAGCTAATTTCCGTAATTTTGCAACTCGACTATTTGTGAACAATTTTTTTTTTTTTTTTTTGCCACTGATGTATCTGCAAAAAAGCAGAAACGAGTCCCACTTCCCAGCAGCAGCATGTCTCGTCGAAAGCAAGCCAAGCCCCAGCATCTGAAATCAGACGAGGAGATCGGGACTGAGCTGCTCCCTAATAACGGTAAGGGGAGCTCACTCCTCCACTACTTCTCTCCTTCCACTACTTCTCTCCCTCCAGTACTTCTCTCCCTCCAGTACTTCTCTCCCTCCAATACTTCTCACCTCCAGTACTTCTCACCCTCCAATACTTCTCTCCCTCCAGTACTTCTCTCCCTCCAGTACTTCTCACCTCCAGTACTTCTCACCTCCAGTACTTCTCACCCTCCAGTACTTCTCACCTCCAGTACTTCTCACCCTCCAGTACTTCTCACCGGGACACCGAGTCCATAGAGGTTGTCATTGCTGCTTCTCACTTCCCTGCAAAGATCACTTCCCTGCAGAGATCACTTCCCAAAGATCACTTACCTGCAAAGATCACTTACCTGCAAAGATCACCTCCCTGCAAAGATCACTTCCCAAAGATCACTTCCCAAAAATCACTTCCCTGCAGAGATCACTTCCCAAAGATCACTTCCCTGCAAAGATCACCTCCCTACCTCTCACTGTACACCTTTCCCTTCCCAGGAACCAACCTACAAATAGGTCTGAATTTACTAACATCACCACTTGTTTTAGGTCCCAGCTGGGTCAGTGGACTAGCCAGATAAGTAGCATTTTCAGAAAGGGGATGTCAAGGTGGAAAGGTTTCATTGAAGTCACTCTTAGGTGGACTTGTGTGTGTGTGTGTGTGTGGATTTCCAGGAGTTATTGTTTTCACACACTCCAATATTGTGCGAATAAAAGTGGCTTTGTGATTATGCAACTAGCTTCTTCAGAATAGCAGCCTCTATGGAAAGAATTACTCTAAGTCACTCTTAGGCAGATGTGTGTGTGTGTGTTCTTTTGTTTTGTTTTGTTTTTTTCCGTTTGTTTTATTTATTTTTTGTTTGTTTTAGATTACTCTTAGATGAAATTGTATTTGTGCTTATTTTTAAGCTTCATTGCCTTTACATATTGCAAAAATTGTGAGTAGAAGTGGCTTTGAGATTATACAACTAACATCTTTAGAAAGAGGTGTCAATGACAGCCACCCTTGGAAACATTTGCTTGAAATCACTATTAGGTGGATTTGTGTTTGTGTGTGTTTTTAGGCTTTATTGCTTTTACACATTCCAAAAATTGTGAGTAGAAGTAGCTTTGAGATTATACGACTAACATCTTCAGAAAGGGGTGTCAATGGCAGCCCCCATGGAAACAAATCACTCTTAGGTGGACTTGTGTTTTGTGTGTTTTTAGGCTTTATTGCTTTTACACATTCCAAAATTGTGAGTAGAAGTGGCTCCGTGATTATACAACTAGCATCTTCAGAAAGGGGTGTTAATGGCAGCCCCCATGGAAGGACTTACTTAAAGTCACTCTTAGGCAGATGTGTGTGTGTGTGTATTTTTTTCTTTAGGCTTTATTGCTTTTACACAATCCAAAATTGTGAGTATAAGCAATGGCTTTGTGATTATACAACTAGCATCTTCAGAAAGAGATGTTAATGGCAGCCCCCATGGAGAGACTTACTATAACCCTGGCCATACATTATGCAATTTTCTTATTCAATTTACTTTGAACTATGTAATGTAAGGGCCTTCCCGATTGCATACACATTGAAAGTGTTTAGGTTCATAATATATGGTTTTGGTAAATCTAAAGGAAAATTGTACAAGTACATTGTATAATGTATGGCCTGCCTTAGTCACTCTTAGGCAGATGTGTGTGTGTATTTTTTTTGTGTTTGTTTGTTTTAGGCTTTTACACATTTCAATATTGTGAGTTTAAGAAGTATTTTTTATAAGATTATACAACAATCTTCAGAAAGGATGTCAATGGCAGCCCCCATGGAAAGCTTTACTTTAAGTCACTCTTGGTTTTTTTTAGGCTTTATTGCTTTTTTTACATTTCCATTTAGCAAGTATAAGAAGTGGCTTAGTGATTATACAACTAGTATCTTCAAAAACAAATGTCAATGGCAGCCCCCATGGAAAGGTTTGCCTTAAGTCACTGTTAGGGGGACTTCTCTTATTGTTTTTTTTTTTAGGCTTTATTGCTTTTTCACAATTCCATATAGTGAATATAAGAAGTGGTTAAGTGATTATACAACTAGTATCTTCAAAAATAAATGTCAATGGCAGCCCCCATGGAAAGGTTTACTTTACGTCATTCCTAGGTACATGTGTGTTTTACACATTCCAGTATTGTAAGTATAGGAAGTGGCTTAGTGGTTACACAACTAAAATCTTCAGAAGGGAATGTCAATGGCAACCCCTATAGAAAGATTTACTTTAAGCCATTCCTAGGTGGATATGTGTGTTTTACAAATTCCAGTATTGTGAGTACAAATTGCATACAGATTAAAAGTGTTTAGGTTGGACCTCATATTATATAGTTTTGGTAAACCTAAGGGAAAATTGTACAAGAAAATTGTATCATGTATGGCCAGCCTAAGAAGTGGCTTAGTGGTTATACAACTAAAATTCTCAGAAGGGAATGTCAATAGCAGGCCCCATAGAAAGATTTATTTTAAATCACTCCTAATTTGACTTGTGTGTGCTTTTCAGGCTTTTTTGCTTTTACACATTTATTAATATTACAATACAATATATTAATATTATAAAAAAAGTGCCTTAGTGATTATACAGCTCAAATTTAAAAAGTGGGTGTCCATGGCAGCCCCTATGGAAAGGTTTACTTTAAGTCACTCCTAGGTGGACTTGTGTGTTTTGCACATTGCAATATTATGAGTATAAGAAGGGTCTTGGTTTGAATCTCGATCAGGACATTATCCACACGAAGTTTGCATGTTCTCCCTTTTGTTTGCGTGGGTTTACTCCAAGTACTCCTCTTTCCCCCCCCACACTACAAAGACATGCTGGTAGGTGATTTGGCTCCTGTCTAAATTGGTCCTAGTGCATGTGAGATAGGGACTTTAGATTGTAAGCTCCTTGAGGGCAGAGACTGATGTGAATGTATAACATGTTAAGCACTGCGTACATCTTCGACGCTTTCGAAATAACTGTAATAAAATTAGCCTGGACCTAATATTGACATTCCTTTTTGAAAGCCAGCCCTCTTGGATGTGTGAGAAGTTTAGCAGTAGTTTCCACCTGCACAGCAGAACAAAAGGGCACAGAGTGAGGACGGCTGCGGCGGAGAGGCTGCCGAGGAGGTGTGACGGCTGCGTGGAGGTGGTGTGTTACTGGCAGGGGGTAGTGCACTAGCTAGGTATGTTCTTGACCTCCCCGTGCTGGAGAAGAAAGACTAGCTGCAGAAAAGTTGCAGTGAGCAGCGGGAGCTTGTATCCATCCCAGTCTGTGTCCTTCAACTGCAAGTACTAGGGGAATAGAGAAGGGAGGAGGAGGAGGGGGGCTTTGCTGATCTTGTTTTGGGGATGGAGAAAGATCGAGGCTTGTGAAAGCCTTTCCGGAAACACTGTGCATTCTCATGTGTGCACACACAAGAAGAGGTAGCTTCAATGCCTGCCACTGCCCTCTCTGCTGGGGAGCTGCTCCCAGGTTCAACTAAAGGTGAGGGGATCTCGTGGGCTGCTAATGTTTGTTTGGGGCTACTTGGGGGGGTTTGTTTTGGAAAGCTGAGTGTGGTTAAAAGGTTAGAAGGGACAGGGGGAGGTGGGAATAGTGTAAGACTAACAGATCTCTTAGAGAAACAAGGGAGGTCCTGCATGGACTGCTGCTCCCACACATCTCTCTCCTTTTACCTGCTGCCAGCAGCACACTGGCATTGAGCTGACACATAGATTGCCACCTCTCTACACCCAAAGCTATTGTCCACCCCTTGGAATAAGCTTTTTTTCATATATTTCGACCGTAAACATTTATTACTATGGCAAGTTTTTATGAGCACTCCGGGAATTTCTGGAAATAGTTTAGATTTTTAATTTACTGGTTACCTACTGCCAACAATAAGGCCAGAAATTGGACTTTATAAAAAAATAAAAAATAAATAAACACGTAGGTGACTGTGGTATTGTATTGTATATTCTCCATAAAGTGACATCTGCTTCTCAGTCCAATGGAAGATGCCCTTAACTTTCTAGAAACATGTACTGTAATGATTTATCACAGGCATGCTAGTCTTGGGGCACACACATCTGCCTTCCAAGTAGCCCTATCATCTCTCGCTAATAACAGAGGAGAGATGGGGGCAAAAAAAAAAAAAGGCCTTGGTGCATATCCTTTGAGGCTGCGGTTCCCAGATGCTCTCTTTTATTTCACCAAACAGAACAAGTCATTGTCAGGCTACAGAAGAATTTCCTGGATTTGTAGAAGAAAGTATCTTTCTTGGAAACTTTTTTTTTTTTTTATGGTCAGAATGAGTCTTATCTGTGTAGCTGTGTCACTAGAGATTAGAGCAGGAGATATGCTAAAAAGAAACGCTTGCATATGGTGGCTAGATTAAGAGCAAAAGGATCTTTTTGTCATGGAAATGGTTTTCTGTTTACTTCATCACTAAGCATTTCTTACACTTGGTTTGTTTTGTATTGCACTCAATGACTACATGATCAAATGAATGGATTTATTTCTGCAGAATGAGAAAGACAGCCTTTCCATCAAAAGGGCTACATTGCATCCCAGTGAGAATTTTTTTGAAGCTTGATTATTGTGAGCTTTGAATAGCTCAAAATCTCTTTTCAAAAGTAGTCTGAAAAATGAAACTAAATAATTCCGAAAAAAAACTGCAGACTACGCTCTTATAAACCATATCTCATTAAGAAAAGCTAAATCCCCTAAATTCAATTAAACAAAATCAGGATAGAACTGGAAATTTGGAATCTTCTGCGCAGTTGTATAGACTGGTTAAACTTTGGAAGCCCTTGTAGTAAGAGCTTATTGGAAAACAGTTTTATAATAACCATTTAAAAAGCATGACAGTATTTTTTTATATACTCTGTATACTCTAGTTCTTTGTTTTGCTAGAAGCATTAACAACTAACTTTCTGAACAAACATCTACATATCTTTATAGTAAAATAGGTGGTAAAAATAAAAATCTTATGATTTTCACTAACACATTACACACACACACACATATAATTTTTATTCAAATTAAAATGTAGTAGTCACGATTTAATTATGACTCTTTTTTCAGGAATAATCTAAGCTGTATGTGCTAAATATATAGGTGCTAAATTAATATATTCCGATAATAACCAAGTAGCACAATTTTTTTTATCTACTTAGAGGTGATTTAAACCGTATTTACAACATGAATATTTTGTTTTATACACTACAATGAACACAACATTTTACTATAGTTTTAGTGGCACAATGCATTTATAATAAACATTAAAATATTTAAATAATACAGTCCAGATTGTTAGTAGAACAAGGTTTTGGAATAATAAGAATAATAAGAAATTATTGTAGATATGGTTTGCTTTTTTTTAATGCTACCTGAAAAAAAGGCATTTTAATTTTAGCAAAGTATAGACAGCCAAAGTAAGTGTCTCTTTAAACAGCTTCCATTACATATTTGTTTCAATCAGCAAGTAAAGAGAGTCAGTCAGCTTCAGGAAGAGGAAGAATTTAAGCTAGTTTACATTACAGCTAGAGACAAGCATCTTTTTTTGTCATTCTTAGACGGCTCTGATGAATGCTGAATAACAATGAGATGCTATAGTCTGAGCAACAAGAGGAAAAAAAAAAACTTTTACATTGGGCGTTTGTTCTTAGAGCAGTGTTTCAGTTTCACTGGTTAGTGCAGAGGTGAAAAGCAGAGAATCAACAATTAAAAATTGGTAAAACACGTGATTATTTTTACATGCATTGTGAGTGAAATGTGGTAAAAGTGGGTCAGGTTTCCTCATCATGTAGAGCTAATCCTGGCATAGTCTTCCTATTGATCTTAAAGTGGCCAGAAGGATATTGAACATCAGCTGTGCTAGTTAAATCTATATGCTGCTAAAATAAGAAAAAAAAAACAACTGGACTGTAAATGGATAATACATTAATAAAAAAAATATTTTAAATAATCCAGAAGTATGCTCAAAAATATTATTTTCATTTTGTAAGATTTTTAGAGTTAGTTAATATGTAATATTAAAAAAATATATATTATGAATATTAGGATGCGATATTATGAGCTTTAGAATATTCTAAAATACTGTACTGATGTATTGTTGGATTTTATAAATTTTATATTTTATGATTTTATATTTTATGATTTATGATTTTATATTTTTATTTACAAAAGTTCCTTTGTATTTAAACGTAAATATGAACTCATGCACTTAAAAGATTTATGTGTTGCACACAGAATATAAATTACGTATACTAAACAGTTAGATATGGGCCTTATCAAATAAATATTAATATGTATTAATTTTAAATAAACCAGTCTAATTTATTTTGCACTACATAACTGTTGACATAAATCATTTAATCCTTTTTACTTACTTTTATAATTTATCATTTTAAATTGCAAATTATTATGTTTCTTATAATTTCTCAAGTGTATGTGTTCACTAGTTTAAACTGTTTTAATATTGTCATTAGTGTTCTGTTTCCAAGTGTTAATGCCCAACACACACTAGAGATTCATTTTGTTTGGTGACATTGAAAAGGTGGGACTGCATGAAGTGCCAACAGGTTTCCAATGGCTTGTCCCTGAGGGTGGGTGTTTAGAAGTGCTTTGACAAGGCTGGCTGATTTAACCTTTGCCTATTTTGCCCTGCCAGGGGTGGCCACTAGATGTCAAGCTCATAATACAATTAGTACATCTGTGCAGTTGACCTTGGCAGCATGGTTGCTTCAGTTGTGATAACACTAGAATTGAGTGTTACCTAGAGATCTAGCTACAAGCAATGCAGATTAGCATGTGCCGATCTTCTTAAAAAGAAGTTTAAAGAGGAAACCATGTTCTCTCTGTGCCTTTTGATTTTTGTGCTTACATCATTACATGGATAGGAAAATTAGACCCTTTTGAGCTTTGCTTACAATTATAAATAACAACCAAATTCAGCCCACAGAGTATATAGTATTTTTTATTTCCAACATATTAAAACAAGTTTTTGATTTATAGATAAATCCTAGGAAGAATATTATCATACTATTTTATGCTGTTTTTTTTTATTTGATATGTTTTGCTCTATTTTCTAAAATACTATGTGCACATTTTTATGTGTGAATACACAGCTGTGCTAAGTGTTTTATAGTTTATAAATACCTATTAATGATTATAATATATAAGGCTCCTTTTTTTTTTTTACATAAGGCCATTGGATTAACACTTGCTGACATATAATTGATGCGTGCAGCACAAGCTAGGTTTAGAAAATACGATTAATGATACTGTTTCAAATTTTGAAACAATTATCACGTGGATTTGCATTTTAAACCCCACAAGCCATGCATTTGATATTTGTCTTCAACGTACATGATGTAGTATATTTGATTAGAATTTCTCAATGTCATATTAAATTAAGCTTGGGGCTTACTGTGATAAACCGTGAACCCTGAAGGTATTTTGAAAAGTAATAAGCTAATATTCAAATATTTAATTTATAGTTAAAACTCTCATTAATTTAAAATATAAAACAATTTCATAAACCATGCCAGTTATTGAAACAAAATGCAACCAAGCGTATAAATTTACCTTCTGAAATATAATCAGATTTAGCTCCTTACAATCATTACATAATTTTATAAGTACATTCATAAAATGATTTTGGTTAGTTTAAATATCTGTTAGTTGTTAGAAAATAACATGTTTCCAAAATGACATAATCATCGTGTTTGTTATCGGTAAAACTCTAATGAATATCCAGAGAAATTAACACACAACTAGATACTAAAGAATTCTTAAATAGTTTAATATGTTTCTATTGTAATCTGGGAATATGCTGATAATGGCTTCCTAAATGTAGTTCTGTTTGCATAGTGTTTAAATAGCTAATGGATGGCTTTCATGAGTACAAACTGCAAATGTTGGAAAAAAAAATAGAAGACAGTTGGTGACTATGCCACAGGTGGTTGTTACTTAACAAATTCTGAGATTTAGGCCACTGAATAGATTAATCTAAATATGCTAGGTCTATAACATTGTGCATAGCAATAGTGCCCTCCACTGTTCACTGTCATGTTGACAGCCATTGTGGTCTTTGAAAGAGGGCAAAAATTTCTATTGAGTCTGGAATTTCATCTACATTGTTGAACACAGTAGGGGTCTCTATTTGTCTCCTCCTGTTTCACAGCTTGGGCTCTGTATGTGATAATTCATCTTCTTTTATGGGAATCACAGTCATCATAAAGAGTTAAAAAGAATTAATTTGCAAGAAAACAAAATGCCCTCGGTTTTCTAGAATTCAGAAACTTCCAGTTCAGGAAACAAAGTCATATCGCATATATCTGACATGTACTTCTGCAGTTCCTTCGGGAAACATTTAACAACTAAAAATCTTGTGCATGTACTTTTCATGTACAGCAGAACATGAGTGCTAGGTGTATACACCGTCTTATTCCTGATTGATTTAATGCCCGTATTTGATTTGAGCTTTGCAAAGCCTCATAATAATAATGTGATAATGTGGCCTCCTCAGTAGGATCTGTTGGGTATAGTTATACCTATAGTCTTCCATGCTCATGCTATTAGGTTATATCTATAGTATGTCAGATCTGTTTTGATTATCTGTGGTATGTAGACACTGTTACTATTGCATCTACATGTAGAAAAGTTGGCTGCCACCTTTACATTTGTTTCAAAGTGTACATTTTTTTTTTTGGTTTAAAGGCAATCTGTTGCAAACAAAAGAGCACTTTTGACATGCAGCAATTCACTAATTACATAAAGTAACATGTTTCTACCGAGTCTGTCAGTGTGTAGATTAATGTTACAATGTACTAAAGAATTCACTTTAAATGCAGCCATTTTGAATAATAATCTGAAGTGCCCCGGCAAAGAGATTTGCAAGGAGATCTCACTCCTTGCTGCTTTCTGTATATCTGTCAACCATTTAGTTAGAAGGTATCTAAAATACTGCTTTTCCACAGCTGATTACTTAACCCTGGCAAGATTAATTTAAATGTAAACTTAGTTTCCCAGGCTGCTCTATAATACCACAATCTTTCTTTATGTGACAGATTTGTGTAGATCAGCATGCTATATTGCAAACACTAATTATGATATTCATTTGAGTTATAGCAGAAGAGCAGAAGCAATATCTAATTTACTGAATCCAATAAAAATATAAGTCAGTGAATAAACAGTTATATTTTTTTGGGGCCTAGATATACAATTGTGCCTAAATATTGCTATGGGTAATTTGACTTTGTATTTGGTAAAACACAACAAAGTGCAATGTAAATATCATAGAAACAAACAATTTCACTTTGTTATTGGTAAAACACAGCAAAGTGCAATATAAATATCATAGAAACAAACAAATAAAACAATACCATAAGCAGTTAACCAATGCACTTTTCCATCCTAAAGATTAAGGCCCAGAGTTTATTTAAAGATTATAACATCATACCCCCACTATTGGTGTGAGCTGTACTTGATAGTTTATGCTACATCTTGTAGATGCTTATTATCTATAGAAATTTATAATTGATAAAAAAAAAAGAAATTACACTGCAGGTTACGTTACTAAAAATTGGCGATAATTTGCTCATTTTTAATAGGTTCTTTTTTATTATTTTTTTTAATAATAAAATTATATTTTTAGTAAAATCATGCTATTTTTCAATATTAAAAAGAATCATTAACATTCTCAGCAAGTCACTATATGTTAGTCCTAACAGCTTACAATTGAGTGAAGACAATCAAATAAAGACAGTAAAATTCAGTCTGTTGCTCATTGTCATTTAAGAGTTAAAACTGTCAACATGAAATAGTTTATCTGCCCTCTGGAGTGAATTGGAAATATATTTACTAATTCAGCACCATGTAAACATTTTCCTTGGCTAGGAGAAATTTTAGTGTGTGGCCTTTTCTTCTTTTCTAGACCACACTAGAGAGGCCTGTACTGTTTGTTAGTGCAATGATCTCTCAAATTCCTTTTTCTTTTTAGTGCGTGCACAAAACACAAAAATACTTTCACTGTACTATACCTGCTGCTCAAATAAGATATTGCTATATCAGCTTTTATTTAGCAAGCCCATTAAGACCAGCAGCAGCAATTAAATATTAAACAGGTCTGCTAAACATAGTGTTCTTTAGTGTCTATGACACTTCTCACTTACTCAAATTTTACTTAACTTAATGGGAAGAACAGCTGATCTTAATACCTGTATTGGCTGCGTAATGTTCCTTTCCTAAAGCTGTAAATAAAAAGCATAGTTGAAGTTCATTGCAAGATATCAAGTCTATTCTGTAAAACTACTGGTGTGTGCTTGGTAAAAAAATATTTGTGAGTTAATTTTCTATTTCTGTTATACAAAAGAGTATAGTCTTTGTTAATGTTCATTAAACAAGTTTGCAAATCGCGCAAAAATATTTTTAAAAATGTTACATTTAAATCTATTTTTTTTTAATTATAAAAACATTGTCTCACTTTTAATAATTAATAATATATTTTTTTTATAGATATTCATCTCATAAAATATTCTTGGGGTTATACTCTAGTTTATTTGTACACTTTCACAGCTTTGTAAAGTTGGCATCTACATGCATTTGATGTGCACTGCTGTGGATTTCATGTGCATGTACAGAGATGTAAATCGGCACACTACTGTTTCACAAGAATACATTAAAAATCAAAACAAGTCCGGCAGTGTTAATTCATCCAATACCACAGGAAACCACTTGAAGAAAAACATGCCTCTTGTATTTCTAAACTGCTGTAAAAAAAGGCAATTCTGAGTGACCAATTCTGAACATGATAGTGTGTTTGATTTAAAAAATGCAGCCCAGCTGCTCACAGGGTTACACACAATGTAACTTCATAAGCAGATCTGAAAGGAACCTGCCTACGGTTTACAGTGGAAATTCTTGCAGTAAATGAGTTTTATTCCTTTGCCTTTACAATAAGCATTTTGTCATTTTTCAATTTTATTTTATTATAAAATATCACTTTCGATTAGATCTTTCTTTCATATTTTGCATGCTGTCGTTAATTATAAATTCATTTGCAATTTTAAGGGTGTATTTGGATGTTACAGTATTTTATTTAGTATATAGTATATATGTCATATGTCTCTTGCATGTATTTAAAATCAATTTTTGTGTGTCAACATTAAAATCATTATTTTCTAATTTTCCACCAAAAATATTTATTTGTTTATTTGGTATACAGCTACGTATTATTTTATATATGCCACTATAGTATTAACATGAAACTGTTATAATGACCAGCCATTTTGTTATGTTTGAAAATTAATTATTTTAACTGAAAAACATACTTTTTTCTACGTATGCAGAGTGTACCATGATTATTAAACCTTTTAATATAAATTCCCCGAATTATATTAAAATTTAAAAAAACATTTTCCTAGATTGTAATTTATATAATATCAGTGTATTAAAAATAATATAACATGTTTTTCCATACCTGTATGATACAGTGTGTGAAAAACTTTGATTCCTCCCTACCTCTCTACCTTTCTGTTCCATGAACTGTCTGTTGCTGCTGTCTTTTATTTTGTCAAGCAAAAAAAATCCTATTTGTCTGCATTATCCAGACACACAAATTGAACTGAGAAATATGTATGCTTTCCTACTGAGCGGCTTTTAAAATACTAGAAATGTTTTTTTTTTATATGTTCATTTCTCATTCCAGCACAGCTATTTATTTGATCAGGTGTGAATTAGAATTCTGTTCATTAAACATGCTTGTTATTCAGCACAAGAGGGTAACGCAAGTCAGAGGAAGTGACTGCCTACAACAGTAATTAAACATGTGTAACCAATTAGTGGGTTTTCTACAATGGCACAAGCATATAATTTACAGAGCCTTTCTATAAGAATAGATGAAAATAGGTACAAAACGTGTGTCTGACTAGAGCATACTTATGTTTAAACATGTCAGCAGAAATGTATTTAAAATATGTAATTCTTAGTTTGTTCACAAATCTGTGAACTCGGTGCTTGGTTTCAATAACATGTAATTTTACTTTTCTGGTAATGAAATATGGCATTTGACAGCGTCAATTATTTTTGAAGAGGACTAGCAGTAAACTGTCTTGTTTTCTTGTTGTGAAACGACAATACTTACCTAGAACTTTGCATACATTTAGTAAAATGTCTTTCAAAGTACCAATTTTAGGGCAAAGGCTTTGTCATTAAGACCTTATAGTGTTGTTACATTAACTACTGGAGAACACAATTGATCTTAACACGTGGCCCATTTAACCAGTAGGTAGGGAAGGGATTATTTTCAGACAGTTCTTGGACTTGAGTTGTGTTGTAATTTTTTTTTCAGCATTCATGGTACCTAACTGTAAAATATATTGCTATCGATGCGGTAGTTACATAGAATTAGTTAGAATCTGATGTGTTTCAATGTAGTATAAAGAAAAAATACATCTGTGTAGTCAGAGACCACATTTGAGTAACAGAAGTTCAGTTTGTGTTGTCAGGTACTGCTTCAGGTTTGAAAGGTTACAGATTAGTTTAGCAATGTTAACTGAAGTGGCAAAGGCATCTCTAATTTTGCTGGAAATTAGGAAGCTTGATGCTAAAGGGGAATCCTAATGAGCCCATCAAAAGCTTGATTTGTACCCAACAGACAAGGTTGCTGTGTATGAAAATATTGGAAATCAATGCCTTCTATGGAATTTCATTAAGAAGCAGTATCCACAATTGATAGAGTTTCATAATTTGATGGATTGTGCAAAGAAAATTATTAGCTAGGTATGGGGACTCTAACACAGGTCTTGAAAATTGTCGAAGTGGGGTAATTTGTACAAAATAAAAAATATTGATTTTACTTGTGCAAAATTTTCAGATGTAGAGTGGTTTATATTTCAGCTTAATAGCTTACGCAATCTTTTCATTTACTTTTAGCAGTACCTGGGGAAGGACCAGATGATGGTGATAGCGGGAATGAAAGTCGAAGTGGAAGCGAAGAGACCAACGTTTGTGAAAAATGTTGTGCTGAATTCTTCAAATGGTCTGACTTTTTAGAGCACAAGAAGACCTGCACTAAAAACCCTCTTGTGTTAATTGTAAATGATGATATAGCAGCAACAGCTTCAGAAGAATTTCCTGAGCCCTCTCCTGCAAGCTCTCAAAGTGATCACGCAGAGAGTGAGGCTGCAGATGAAATAGTTCAGGTAGAAAATAATGACATTTGTGATTTAAAAGAAACAGAAAAGGAAGAGGAACCTATGGAGGTTGAAACCCCAGAAGAAAAGAACTTTCCAAGTCAAGAAGCCTCAAACAATGCTACTCCTCTACCTCAGATAACTGATCCAGCTTCCATGACTAATTACAATATGCCAAACACTAACGTTACATTAGAGACTCTGCAAAGTACAAAAGTAGCAGTTGCACAGTTTTCACAGAATGCACGGTGTGTAGGTGGCACAAGTGCTGCCACTGCAGCTACAGCTATGGCTATTCCAATGATTCTAGAACAACTAATGGCACTACAACAGCAACAGATTCACCAGCTGCAACTCATTGAACAAATACGCAGTCAGGTGGCACTTATGAATCGTCAGAGCCTGCGTCCTCCATTGACCTCTTCAGTTCCAGCACAAAATCCTCCAATTCCAGCACCCAATCAGCTGCAGAGTTTTACCACACATACGACCCTACAGTTAACACCTGTAGTCCCACCCACACTTCCAGGATCAGTACCTAGCAATCAAGCACCGTCATTTGAGAACCCACAACATACATCACAGCCTGCCTCTGGAGCAAGTACCCCAAATATACCATGTTCTGTCTCTTGTCCACCTACTGAATCAAGCACATCTTTATCAATTAATGCTAAAGCAACATCTGTAACCCCTACCCCTGTTCCCAATACTACAACTTGCTCATCTCATTCACAAAGCTCCTCAACTCCTCCATCTATTGGACATGGAAGCATCCTAACCTCACCTTCAAGTTTGCCAAGCCCACTTCTACCTCAGAGCTCCTCAAATAGTGTGATTTTCCCCAATCCACTTGCAAGCATAGCTGCAACAGCTAATGCTTTAGACCCCCTTTCTGCTCTCATGAAACATCGTAAGGG
Organism: Lithobates clamitans; assembly: GCA_037952925.1. Taxonomy (NCBI): domain Eukaryota; kingdom Metazoa; phylum Chordata; class Amphibia; order Anura; family Ranidae; genus Lithobates; species Lithobates clamitans. Next base: position 5,218,394 of record JBBGZY010001077.1, on the reverse strand, counting down.
AAAGCCACCAAACGTATCAGTATTTGAGACAAAATCAACCTCTGAAGACCCTTTTTTTAAACATAAATGTCGGTTTTGTGCCAAGGTCTTCGGAAGTGATAGTGCTTTACAAATTCACCTGCGCTCTCATACAGGTGAAAGGCCATTTAAATGTAATATATGTGGAAACCGCTTTTCCACAAAAGGAAATTTAAAAGTTCATTTTCAAAGACATAAAGAAAAATACCCCCATATTCAAATGAATCCATACCCTGTTCCAGAATACCTTGACAATGTCCCAACTAGTTCTGGAATACCGTATGGAATGTCTCTTCCTCCTGAAAAACCAGTCACAACATGGTTAGATAGTAAACCTGTATTACCAACAATACCAACATCAATTGGGTTGCAGCTTCCCCCCACAATCCCAGGTGTTAACAGCTATCTTGATTCACCAAGCATTACTCCACTGAATAGATCACCCCAAAGGCCATCTCCCACCTCTAGTGAATGCAATTCCTTGTCACCAAATATAAATCATCCTGAGCCCTGCATGGTTACATCTTCTGAATCTCAACAGTCAGCTCAGACAGTGACTACTGCTGTTACAAAAACTGAACCCGTTGTTTTACCCCCTATTGCTGCAAGAACAGGTGAGCAGCCTGTTACTGGACAAGTACCCTCTCCTGTCACTACATCTATCCCAACTCTTACAGATACCAATACTTCTACAAGTCTCCCCAACCCTGTGCTTCCAGCAATGTCTGATCAATTCACGGCAAAATTTCCATTTGGTGGGCTTCTGGAGTCTATGCAAACATCTGAAACATCAAAACTGCAACAGCTAGTAGAGAACATTGATAAAAAGATGACAGACCCAAACCAGTGTGTAATTTGTCACAGAGTCCTTAGCTGTCAGAGTGCTCTTAAGATGCATTACAGAACACATACTGGGGAAAGACCATTTAAATGCAAAATTTGTGGACGTGCGTTTACTACTAAAGGCAATTTAAAAACCCATTTTGGTGTTCATAGGTCAAAGCCACCACTAAGAGTTCAGCATTCATGTCCCATTTGTCAGAAAAAGTTTACGAATGCTGTTGTTTTGCAGCAACATATCCGTATGCATATGGGTGGACAGATTCCAAACACTCCATTACCAGAGGGCTTCCAAGATGCAATGGACTCTGAGCTTTCTTACGATGAAAAGAATCTTGACACAATGAGCAATTATGATGAGGACTTTGATGATAATTCTATAGAAGATGAACTAGACCTAAAAGATATACCAATTGATTCATCAAAACCACTAATGCCATTCTCTGAATCATCACCAGCCTCACCTCCCACTGTCATCTCAAGTATTGCTGCTTTAGAAAATCAGATGAAAATGATGGACTCTGTCATGACTACTCAGCAGTTTATTGGTTTAAAAAATTTAGAAAATGGGTCTGGTGAATATGATCGTTTAAGCAATGATTCTTCATCAGCAGCGGGGGATCTGGAGAGCCAGAGTGTAGGCAGTCCAGCAATGTCTGAATCCTCTTCATCAATGCAGGTTTTATCGCCTGCACATAGTCATAGTGAAAGCATAAGATCAAAGTCTCCACGTGCAGTGAATCATGAAGAGCCTCCAGAATTACAACTTAAAACAGAAAAGCCTGACAGTCCTATACCTGCTTCTGAAATTGAAGGTGCACTGGATCTGACATCTACGAATCCCGGAAGACCAATCATCAAAGAAGAGGCTCCTTTTAGTCTGCTGTTCCTGAGCAGAGAACGTGGTAAGTTTAAAAGTACTGTTTGTAATATCTGTGGCAAGCCTTTTGCTTGCAAAAGTGCATTGGAAATTCACTACCGCAGCCATACTAAAGAACGACCATATATATGTACAGTCTGCAGTCGTGGGTGTTCCACTATGGGTAATTTAAAACAACACTTACTGACACACAAATTGAAAGAGCTCCCATCTCAGTTATTTGAACCCAACTTTACTCTAGGTCCCAGCCAAACCACTACTAGCCTGGTCACCAGCACAGCGCCTGCCATGATCAAAATGGAAGTGAATGGTCACACCAAGCCGATCTCACTGGGTGAAGGTTCCCACCTTCCAGCCGGAATCCAGGTTCCTGCTGCACCACAGACAGCGATGAGTCCAGGCATCACTCCTATGCTGGCACCCCCACCACGACGAACGCCCAAGCAGCACAACTGTCACTCCTGTGGGAAGACCTTCTCTTCAGCAAGTGCACTACAGATACATGAACGTACTCATACTGGTGAAAAGCCATTTGGTTGCACAATCTGTGGTAGAGCATTTACCACAAAAGGGAATCTTAAGGTAAGGTGACATCTCTCTAGTCATACAAAAGAAACCATAAGAATTTTGGGGAAAAAATGTAAGCTCAGTAGAATTGAGAATTTGCCAGCATTTGCATAATTGCAAATGTTTTTGCCATTTTATAATGTAGATGACATAATATTTTGAAAGCTGCCAAGAAGAAAAAGCTTAGTTGTGCCCCAAATGCTTTAAATGTATGAGAATACTGTATGCACATGCTGCAGATGAGCTCTTAAATGATTATTATTATTATAGTCTGTAAACCATATGCAGCTGCATTTTCATATTCATGAGGCTGATTTACTAAAGAAGTTAGGAATCTTCACACAATAAATTGTGTGAGTATTCACTTTAGATATCCAATCATGTCTGGGTATTCAAAGTAAAAAGGTATTTTCTTTTCACATGACTGGATACTTGAAGCAAATATGTACACAATTTATTGTGTCAAGATTCTTAATTTCCTTAGTAAATTAGCCCTGTTTAGTTACATGTTCAGTGTACTAGATCCTTTTAAATACATTTGCACGCTATAAATTTATAAGTTGCAGAAAAAGTAGTGAAAATATTTAAAGGTCAGTTCTATTATTTGCAAGTTTCTTTATGACAATGGCATAAAGCTTAATGTTTGTAATATACTGCTAAACACCATAAAGGGAAATTGAATACATGCAAATTCCATATTGTAAATATGTAATTCAATTCCAGCATCATTTATGCCATTGCCTTTGTGTATATGTGTGAAATTAGCCAGTGTTTGTAGAATTTACAACTGTGCCCTTACAGGGTAAGAAGGAGTTTTTTTTTCAAGGTTTTTAATTAATTTAACTTAGCAAACCATTTGTTTCAATATAATTAAAAGGATGTTTACAATAATAGCAGATGCATGAAATTCGCTATTAAACCTTTTTGCTTGCCCTCATTTTTATATTAATACTTGTATTGCTACATTTGCCTTAGCTATATAATTCATAAAAACTAAAAAATTTTCTTTCCTACCTTGGCTATGAAATATTGAATTTGCATGTCTAACACAAATATGTTTTTTTATATATATATACAAAGCTTAGATCACAATATTATATTCTTTTACAGCAACAAGATTTAGGATTGTCTTCTCTAACAGATTACCATTGTTTAAAAGATTGAACTTTCCCTTCTAAAGAGTACAACATCCACAATGTATAATGGTCCAAGCAGAACCAATACGCTATTCTGTGTGTGTCAATTTGTAGTCTTCTCAAAAAAATGTAGAAACTAGCAATATCATTATGTAGCTTGGAGACCCTTCCATTAGGAATACTTGGCAAACGTAATCTCCCCTTGAGTTTAGAATCTTAGCATACTATGAGCACCTAATTGACTGAACCCATTACCGTTTTTAATGGATATTTAGCTTAAAAGAGACTTTTAAAAATGAGCTTACAAATTTTAAATTTCGCAGTTATTTTTGTTAAGATTAAAAAAAATGAACACTGTTTATTTTATTGGGTATATATATATATGTATATATATATATATATATATGTATATATATATATATATATATATATATATATATATATATATATATATATATATATATATATATATATATATGTGTGTGTTTTTGCATAGGCATAGGCCTTTATAACTTTTGCGCATTTTGAATTATTAGAACATTATACAATATAATTTTTCCACTAAGGAGGGCTTTCCAAGTAGAGACCTTTAGAAGGAAGTAGATTTAGAATAAACTTGTTTATGTGTTTATGCTAAATTATTATTTTTACTGTTGGTGAATGAAATATTTATGGGATTTAGATACACAGAGTTCATCACCATTGCCAACTCCCTCTAGGTACAAGGCACGATTCCTCGGCCATCTGGATATTGAACAAGCCATGGCATGTCTTGCGCTCTTTTTCAGAAGGTTTAGAAAAGAGAAAATATTTTGTTTTACATAAATGTTCTTTGTTTGTGCTGCCTTCTACTGTATGTTCTCTCATTTTGCAATATATCTGTGTAGAAAGGAAGTTCTGCAGTGTAGACAGACATGTAATAATGCTTGGATTTATTATTTTGTGCACCTGCAAGTTGTAATTGTAGGCCCCACATATTTTAGAACAATTGCTAGTCCTATTTTAGTAATCCAGAATAATGTTCCATATGAAATGAACTGTATGGAAACAAAATTTGAATAATGGGTAAGACAACGATAAACTAAATTTTCTAAGCAGCAATATCATCTTGCGGATTATACCAAATCTGGATGGTGATACCTGCATGTATATCTGTGTGGTAAGGCAATTTATTCAAACCACTCCCGCTAAAGGACATCAACAATTGAAAGATTTTAGGGCTATCCATTTAGGCATTAGTTTTAGAATTATCTAAACAACACCTTGGTGTATTCTGCTGTATATATTTGATTGTTTAATACACATCTACTGCCCTTGTGATCATATCATATTATATAGTTAGTACTATGCTAAATATACTTAATTCATTTTTTTTCCTTCCTTTCTTTTTAACATATATAGGTCCATATGGGGACACACATGTGGAATAATGCCCCTGCACGACGTGGCCGTAGACTTTCAGTAGAAAATCCGATGGCTTTGTTAGGTGGAGATGCACTGAAGTTTTCCGAGATGTTTCAAAAGGATTTGGCAGCTCGAGCGATGAATGTTGACCCTAGCTTTTGGAACCAATATGCTGCTGCTATCACAAATGGGCTGGCTATGAAAAACAATGAGATTTCTGTCATACAGAACGGAGGAATTCCCCAGCTCCCAGTCAGCTTGGGTGGAACTGCAATCCCACCATTAGGCAACCTGTCTAGTGGAATGGACCGAGCACGTACTGGCAGCAGCCCTCCTCTCATTAGTATGGACAAAGTGGGCACTGACTCGATTGTAAATCGACCATTCACAAGGTTTATTGAGGAGAACAAGGAAATTGGCATAAACTGAATGCTCTTGCAAAGGAGAGTTAAAAAGGAAGACTTAAGCCACTTATCAATTGTACTATTTAATGTACAGATTTTTGAACATTTATCACAGTGTCCTAATTCAAAACATACTGTCCCCTTCCCAAAAATGCATTACCTTGAGGTTGCGGAAGAGATGTCTTTGCAGGACTGTGCATGGTACTTTCTTTTACCTTTTAAATGACTGGAATGGACTTTAATCCCCATTTAAGGTTACTGAATTTGTTGAGTAACAGGCTGGTTTAGGCTACACAATTATGTTTTCCTTACATAAAAAAAAAAAGATTCAACACATTTAAAAATGACTCCAAAAAATTGCCATTTTTGTTCAGATTAGAAATAAACTTGAAGTTTCTTTGTAAAGATTCTAATTCATTACTAAATGTTCAATTTAGTATGTCCGAATACTGTGGTTTATTACAGTATCCTTGTGGGTAGTATTTATAATAACATTATGCGGGTACTCAAGAGGAAACAAGCCCAACCTTCAATTAAATTTTGTACATCAAGGTACATCCAAGTCTGTGCCCTTTTTTTTTAGCAAGTTTGCTATAAGCCAGTGATGTTTATTCCAATGCAGACAACATTGTGACATTTTATTTGGGAAGATAGCATGCTTTACCTGTGCGAGTATCTGTAACAAATCCTTTTATTTAAATATTTGTAGCTGCTATGTGGACAGTTGTTCAATATAAATGAGAAAATGTTGTGTGGAGAAATAGTTCAATGGTTGAAAATCCACTTAAAAACTTTTTTCACTCTAAAGTATTCACACCATAGGAAACTGTGAATAAAAAAATCTCCATGTTAATTTCACTGTACAATAAAGGGTAATGTTTGTATAATGTGCTTGCAAACTCTTAATTTATATGACTGCACTTTTAGAATTTTGTACAAGTTTGTCTAGAATTAAAAAGAATACATATGTAAACTATTTAAAATTAGTTAATTTGGTAAAAGGAAAATGAAGTAAAATACATAAAACTATTTTAAAAAGTGTTATAGTTTCCCCATTGTTATTTCCATTGTCAGTTTATGTTGCAAAGTACAGTCTGGTTTTGTCCATATAACAGAGCATTTTAGAAGAAGTTAAATGGTTCAGGGAAAAAATAAGCAACGAGGGAACAGTGGTTTTTCACTTACCAATGATTCAGCAGTCTAAAAATGACTAAGCTAAGGTTTAAATCCCATGTGCTTCAATTTCTGTGATACCAAGACTGAAAACAGACATTGAAGCATACTTGAAAATCAATTTTAAAAGCATATTGAGTATTTGTGTCTGTTTGCCTTATATATTGTTAACAGAAGTAGCTCTTCAATAGTCAATATTAGCAAATGCAGCCTCTTTATATTTAACATTAATTGTTCATACCATAATATTTTTACATTATCTTATGGAGTAACCTCAAAACGGTTTTACATTACAGCATGGTAGAAATGAGAACAGAAAATGTTGTAAGTGCTACCTCATTTATATGTATTAAACAAAACTCTATTGAGGGGGCATCAAACACTACAGGGGTAATTTAGCAAAGGAGTCATTCTTACTTTGGCCTATTGAATCTGGAACATTCAATGATATGCAGGCACAAAGCAAATACAGGAAAAAAAGAAAATTATCCTGTACTTAACATGATTTTTAAAGCATCTTCACTGCAATGAAGTAAAACTGACTTCTTTCATTAAAATAGCCTCCTGGAGTTAAGGTAATAGACATTTTATTTTCTACTAAATAAATTATGTATAGATAAAACAAAGTAAGCTCCAATATTTTTTTTTACCTAAAACATTAGTTGCCTTCAAATTTCAGAAATACATTCCGCACTATTTACTATAATTCTAGAAGAAAAAAAAGAAATCACAAAATCATGACAAAAATACAATTTGCACTCAATAGGATTAAATTAGATTTTTGCACACACTGAAGTGTTATCTAATCTATCTTTCTTAGTCATTAAACTGTAAAAAAAAGTCTGGAAGGGTAAATATGTGGCCAGTTATAGTTGTTCTTTCACTCCAGAGTGTTGTTGTTCTTTATTTTTTCTTCTGATGAATTGGGGGTAATGTACAGTTTACTAAATGAAGGATGTCTATTATTTAAGCAGGGATTGTTAAATGTTGTACATAAAAGGACTGCTCAGTGATAATGTCAGATATGCCCATTATGAATTCAGAGTGGGGCTAATGCCTGTAGTGTGGTGAAAGAGATAAATATTTTTGTACTGCAACACTACGCAAGGTAAATACCTGCTTGAATCGTGTGGGCCTTGAAACGAAGATTCCGTATTTCTACTCTATCTTGCTGGCTTGAACTTAATGGATGTCTTAGTTTAGCCTATTCTCTGTGATATGGAACTGAATAAAATGCAGGATAGAATTTTGTTTGTGAATTGTGTCCCTTGAATTCTGTAATAGCCCAAGGATATAAGCATTATGCTAATTATAAAGAGTGAACTATCTGATAACGTGAAGCCAGTATGCCTCATAATTAATTATAGCTAATTCCTTTGTTTGTCACTGAAAATTCTACACCTCACCTTTCTGATAAGTATAGACTCACAAAATCAAGAGGTAATATGCTGTAACTATCAGCATAATGTTAGGGTCACTAGAGAATTTTTCATTCTTGTGCATTTATGGCTATGATCCTGATGAGGTCTTCTCTAAACAACTCTGCATCTGATTTGCTGTACACTTAGCAAACTGAATGTTAGACAATAAGGAGAGTCCGTGTTACTTTGAATTCCCAAACAAATGCTAGCAAAAATCCTGTTTTTAATTTCCTTTATACATAATTAGGGTTAACAAATTCTTATATTGTATACTAGCATTTCTTTTGTAAAGAGAACACGCACTTTGCAAAGTGAAACACTTACTTTGCTGTATGAACAGTCTATTTGAGCAAATCAACTCCACTTTGTCTGACATGATAAAATACATTTCCACTAGCTTCCACCCTAAAAAATGCAGGGAATTTGCAGCTGAAAAAAAATAACTGGCATAAAAAAATTGCATGTGTAAGCCTCTTTCAGGCAATTTTTGAAGGCAGTGGTAGTAGTAGACAACCATGTTATTTTCAAGGGCATTCGCTGGGATGAAATTTTTCGAGTTGGAGATGACTATTGCTAGGCCAATAACGGACGTTTGTAGCTGCTGTCTCTGCTCCCATATCAATGGAATAATTGTTTAGGAAAAATGATTGATGATTAGTTCTTGCTCCCATATCCAATTGCAATTTCAAACCCAATGCCAATATATATATATATTTTTTAATACAGTGAGGAGGAATTAGAATTTATTGTCAGGTTTTAATCTCTGTCTGCAAGAAATGGGGGATGTGTTGGTCCTCAAGACAGAAAACATTTTCAGAAATCTTTTCTCACTGTATTAAAAATCTGTTAGAGAGATTTCCCATCAATTCTTATCCTGAAAAGAAATCAGGGGGATTTTTCCCAGTAGGAGCAACAGCCGCAATAGAAATCTGACAAACTAAATTAATGTATTATTGTTGCACCTCCCCCTTTTAGTGTGCATCAATTAAAACCTTTATTGATATAAATTATACATTTTCTTATACATAGAATGCCTACAGTAAACATTCAATGCTTCATACTTCAAGAGGCGCAACAATATTAAATTTATTTTGTTTGAAGTAGGGATTGTGGTATATACAATTTTGTTGTTTGCAGCCACCCATTAGTTTTATCAGGATTTATGTTGGATAGATTATTTTAGCACACATTGGTTGTAAAAGGTAGCACGGGATAGCACACACCCATTGAAGAACCCTGACAAAGGCTCCTACCCGCCTCTACTATATTCCAAATAAAAAAAAATTGGCATAAGTTATGATTTAATGTATATGAACACATTTAGGCTAGGGTCACATAAGAGATTTACCTACCAATTTTTCTTTTAAATTGAAAATTGCAGCATGCAGATTGTGGCATCTGAAAATGACTGCATCACTTCAGTGCAGATAGGAAATGCTCAGATTGTGCCAAGCAAGAGGATCAAAATACCACGACTGGTGAAACAATATCTTCTAATTGGCAGGAATAGAGCATTTCCTATTATTAATTTTAAACATTAAAGCTCTTGTGTGACCCAAAACTAAGTTTTTCTGAAAATCAGCAAACCTGAGTTCTTTTCAAAAACCTTATTGGGTCCTGGAATTAAAAAAAAGACCACTCTATAAAGTGTGACTTCACTCACCAAACAATATACATTTGTACTTGCTCTGCATCTTAGTAGCTAATGCCAATAGGATGAATTAGCTTTGCGAAGATAAATTTTGTTTCACGTAGTATTAGCATTTTCTCTGAGCATACAAGGACAAATACATTTACATTTTAGTAAAAGTATAGTCATGCTTTAAACTAGGCCCACACAAGAGTTTTTCTTATGAATGGATTATTATGCCTGCATTCTTTCAAGATGGAACTTGCAGTAAAAGCTGTATATGTAATTAGTTACATGTGAATTATTCATAATACGAATCTCCCTTAAAAAAACATGTGTTTTTAACCACTTCAGCCCCGGAAGATTTGGCTGCTCAATGATCAGGTCATTTTTTGCGATATGGCGCTGCATCGTTTTAACTGACAATTGCGTGGTCGTGCAACATTGTACCCAAATTTTATGTCCTTTTTTTCCCACAAGTAGAGATTTTTCTTTTGGTGGTATTTGACCATCTCTGTGGTTTTTATTTTTTGGGCTATAAACAAAAAAAAGAGCCTCGATTTTGAAAAAAACACAATATTTTGTACTTTTTGCTATAATAAATATCCCCATTTTTTTTTTAAAAAAGCAAATTTTTTCCTCAGTTTAGGCTGATATGTATTCTTCTACATATTTTTGGTAATAAAAATCGAAATAAGCGTATATTGATTAAAAGTTATAGTGTCTACAAAATAGGGGATGGATTTATGGCATTTTTGTTGTTTTTTTTTTTTTACTAGTAATGGCGGCGATCTGCGATTTTTATCGGGACTGCGATATTGCAGCGGACAAATTGGACACTTTTGACAAATTTTTGGGACCATTGACAATTATACAGCAATCAGTGCTAAAAAAAATGCACTGATTACTGTATAAATGTCACTGGCAGGAAAGGGGTTAACACTAGGGGGCGATCAAAGGGTTAACTGTGTTCCCTAGGTGTGTTCTAACTGTAGGGGGATGGGACTGTCAAGGAGGAGAGAGAGAGATCGGTGTTCATACTTAGTATGAACACACAATCTGTCTCTACTCCCCTGAAAGAACCGGGATTTGTGTGTTTACACACATAGATCCCGGTTCTCCCTCTGTCACGAGCGATCGCAGGTGCCCAGCAGTCATCGCGCCCGCCGGGCACTCGCATCGGTTTCGGGCACAAGCCCTAGTGTCCAAAAGGTGAAGCGATGTAAGATAACGTCGTTTCGCCCAGCCGTGCCATCCTGCCGCAGTAAAACTGCGGAGGCTGGTCGGCAAGCAGTTAAAAGATGTGATTCTGTCCGTGTGTTAGGATTAGATAGGAACTTTTGGTGTCTAATTTTAACCCCTTAAATCCTGTCAGATGAGGGGACTTTGTCGCAAAAATCTGCATGGCCCACAGATGTGTTTTCCAATTTGGGTACTCAGTTTACATATACTATTAGCTTGCTAAAAAATGTGTCATGTAAATTATTTATAAACTTGTATCTAAACTTAGGAGCAAACATTTAATATATTGCAATTTACCAGCCCTTGGTTGTGGTGTTCGGCTGGCCTCATTTGTTTTAATTTTCATCAAGTAAAGAAAATACCTGTTGTTCCTGCTAGAAATCCTGAAAACTAGTAATTCTGTAATGGAGATGAAGAGAAGAAGACCTGGACATGTTTTAAAACCAGCCTGGGTGACAACCATGAGTCCCTCCATAAATACAGTGGAGTGAGTAAGTACAGCCACCCTAGGACAGGGAGTGTGTTAGTTGCAGGATTACCAGGTGAAAATAAAAGGTAAAAATAATCCTGGAAAAAAAACACTGCAGCTACTTCTTCAGTTTTGGCTGAAGTTGGACTCTCAGCAAAGGTTCAACTTTATATCTGGCACGATTATACAAATGGTTTGTGTTTTGTAATGAACACTTAATGCATTTGAATACTGTTACTATGTACTTTAACTGTGAGGGTGATTTACTAAAGGGTGTATATTTTTCACCTTCTCTATGATGCATGACCACTTAAATTTCCCAGTCAGTGTTGGGCTAGGGTCACAGAAGAACTTTTCAACTTTTAGGCTGCGTTCAAACCTAAGCAATGTGTAAAGTTTAGCATTTTGCGTTTATCTGCCCCTCCACAATGCCCACAGCTTATAAATCTTCTTTTTACATGAAAATACTGCCACGATATACCTTTTTGAATGATCTGTATACCACGGTTACATAATAAACTGCACAGTTTCTCCAGTGCTAAGAGATCAGGAAGGAGGAGATTTTCACTGCTGCCTGTATACATGCCCACATGTGTGATGTGAATATCATGTGACCTGGCTATCTCTGAGAACAAGTAACTGTTCTCTCCAGCATAAAAGACACAAGCTGGCCTTACCCAGATAGACAGTGCAGGAAGGAAGGATCTATGCATACAGGATAAAACAGCCTTTTTACACAATGCAGAGGATTAACCCCTTAAAGGGGTTGTAAAGGTAACAATTTTTTCACCTTAATGCATTATATGCATTAAGGTGAAAAAACTTTTGACAAAACCGCCGCCCCCAGCCCCCCGTTTTACTTACCTGACACCTCGGATCTCCGCTGCTCATTCCCGTCTTCTCTATTGCAGCTCAGCCTGGTCGCTGATTGGCTACAGAGGATGGATTGAAAGCAGCGCAGCCATTGGCTCAATCACATCCGATGACGCGGCGCGCCGGGAGGCGGGGCCGAGTGATACAGTGAGCAGCTATAGCCGCCGGCTGTATCACAGGAGCGCGCCCGCAATAACTAACCACCATGCGAGGGAGCTCGCATTAAGGTGGTTAGTTCTTGCGGGGAGGAGCTGAAACAGCTGCCGAGGGACCCCAGAAGAGGATGTTCGGGGCCACTCTGTGCAGAACGAGCTGCACAGTGAAGGTAAGTATGACATGTTTGTTATTTTTAAAAGAAAAAAAAATTACCTTTACAACCCCTTTAAGTTCCACAGTGAGTATAGCAAGCATTGTATGATGCAAATACAGACTGATTTTACTGGTGTGGGTTTAATAACACTTTAAGAGTGGTTTTGGCACATTTGTCGCACAAAAGACTATTGAAGTGAATGGGCTGCCTGCTGCATAACAAACGTGCCAAAAAAGCTTAAATGCCATTTTTTGGCACTGATTCAAGTCATTTGATGATACACATTACTCACATTTATTATTTTGTTGCATTGAAAACAGGTAGCAAAAAGCACAGCTGCTACCCACGTTCGAGATGCCATTAAGAAATAATGGCACCGCAACCATGGTGCTGTTTTTGTGCATTTATTGCATGTTTCCATAATCGCGGGCAGAAGCACATAGCCAAGTTTCCATGTTACTCACGTGTGCATGCAACCTTAACCTCCCTGGCGGTATGATTATTTCTGATTTTAGGTGCTGAAAGCGGTACCATTATTTTGCACAGAAATTTGGCGTTTTATATTGTAGGCCTGTAATTCTTAGGAATAGTTCACTTAAATCTGTCCAAACAAGAGTCTAGTAGACATCCCGGGTATGGTAAAGTTTGAAAAACGAAATAAAAAATTATAATATAATAAATAACTATAAATAATTATAACAAATAATAATATAATATTAATAAAAATTATTCAATAATATAATCAAATCAAAAACACTGAAATTTGCTCAGTTGCAGAATTTTAGCTTTTGTTACTTTTAGTGTTTGATGACGGATCTCCTCACAAATCACTATCGCTCAATTCTGCAAGTGATTATAATTTATTATCGCTTTTTTCTAGCTGGTCTAAAACCACTTTTGATGTAAAGAGACAGTTTTGGTTGCTATGGACAATCTCCAGTTTCCTGGCAGAAAGAACAGTTTTATATATATAAAACTGCATGCAGGACACTGGGCAGACCACTAGGGACAAAGGGGATGTGTCATTATTTGATACAGTACTGTAATCTGTAAGATTACAGTATGCTGTATCTATACTGTGTGTTTTACTTTTGAATTTACCGCCGAACTCCGTCCCCGTGCGTCGCAACACTCGCAGGGAACGGAGCTCGGCACTGTGAATCGAGCGAGACACAGCGGCTCGCCGATCACAGCGGGGAGACATCGCAGGAACCAGGGGACAAGGTAAGTATGCTCTTCCTGGATCCTGCGATGCAAGCCCGAGTCTGGCTCGGGGATACCGCTTTAGGTATGAAAAATCCACCCCGAGCCAGTCTCGGGAATACCGCCAGGGAGGTTAAAGCATATTCAAACCCAAAAACAAAAATGTTTATATTTTTATTTTCTACACATAGTAGGGAAGGTATAGGACTCCCGTCAGGTTTTTATTGTGATCTGTGTCCTCATGGGGATATTTCCCTTTACTTCCTGTTGGTACAGGAAGTGATTGAAAATCTCTCCTGTGGGGAAACAGACTTCAAGAAAACCCTTCATTTCTTGTTCCACTTTCAAATGCTGCCGGGAATATGGAAAATAGGATACAATCTTCCCAATAGGATCACTGACAATACACATTTTACAGAGGAACAACAACAAAATAGTTTTGGCTGGAGTTTTATATCAGCTATTTACATTTACCAATTTGCTGCGTTACTATAATGATTCATCTTTTATTGAATTGTATTGTAACTGTACTGTCTGCCCTCATGTTGTAAACTGAGGCGCTATATAAATCCTGTATAATAATAATAAGGTAAAATACTGGCATTACCATTTTTAATTCTCTTAAAGTGTTATAGAGCGCAAAAAAACAAATCCTGGACGGCCGCACACCGATAAGACACCTTTATTGTAGATAAAATCCAATACAGTCAGTTCATATTATGAATGGCTGATAGCTATGACTAAGCACCAAAATATGGTGTGAAATACATCAGACATTTATCCCTGCCTTTGCTAATATGAACTGACTGTATTGGATTTTATCTACAATAAAGGTGTCTTATCGGTGTGCGGCCGTCCAGGATTTGTTTTTTGCGCTCTGATTCACTGCAGAGCCTGCAGTGGAGCCTGAGTGTTCCTACAGGGCATATGCCTCGAGAGGATTTGGGTTTAGAGAGGCAATTATCGTCTTAAAGTGTTGTACTGACTTCAAGTATAACTAAATCTTTCAGTGGGAATGCTGGCTCTGGTGACCCTAGTGACAACCAAGGATTCCCTCACTTTAGAAGGATTTCCTCTCACTTCCTTTTTTGGCTATGGGACAGGAAGTGAAGGGTAATTTCCCCATTGAGACACAGAAGCCAAAAATAGGCAGGAGTTAAACCCTCTCTTACCCTATCCAAAATGAAAAAAAAAAAAGTTTTGCTTTTAGTTCTACTTTAAGACATTTATTTTGTTTTAAACCAACCCTTACACAATTACATTTCACCTATAAACATAGGAAAGTATATCCCACCCAGACTTCCCTTGCCTCCTTATTCAGAATTCACTGGGTCTTCATGCAGCAAAATACATCAGAGCGGATTCCTGCCAGCAGACCCCTCTACAGTGTTCTGCACTGGACCTAAGCAATTTTCTGAAGCTGCTTTCTAATTAATCGGGGTAAGGAGAACTCACATACTTTCATGAAATTATTTTTCAATGAATTGTATTCAGCAGGACCTACATGCTGCTTCCAGTTGTCAGAGCAGTAAATCTGTTATGCAAAACTCAGCAATAAATCACTAGGGAAAACCCATGTATTGATGGAACCCACTAAAAAATATAAAATCAGGAAAAACGCTTGTGTGCTAGCAGCCATTAGTATTGGTGCCTGGTTGTTAACATTTCCTATAGAACTGAAATGGTAATTTACCACACACAGTATGTTTTATACCAACCTAGACATTCTGCAATCACCAAGAGCTTGGATCAGATTAAGGGAGCATTTCTACTTCATCTTATTTTTTCTTTAAAGCAACTGGGCCTTTGAAGCAGAGATCACATTACTAGTATTATGTTGAAAATACATCAACTAGTAAAACATTTGTAATGTACACATGGCTTCACAACTTTCCTGTTTTGTGTGAGAATACTAGTGATGCCATCCCTGGAGATAAAGTATAAAATAAGAGACCTCTCCACTCTAAAATTAAACCAAGGTAGCCTTCTTACAAAACCAAAGAAATTTCCAAGCTCAACTTACCAACCAGCCTGCGACCAACCGAATTGACCTGTCTAACAATATGCGTTAAAAAAAGGGGTCTAGTCTGCACACAATTGCAAATACATACATAAGCTACAGGCCGCGCACTGACACCTTTGCTGCCATAGTGCTATGTGCTGAGAGTTCAGTGTGCCCCTGTGCCTTTAAGGAGGGGTGGGCTCCTTCCAGGCTCACCTGCCCTCTGCCTATCCATTAAAATGCATGTACTTCCATTGTGGAGACACACAGAAGTTAGGAGTTAGGACTATAGAAAACGGGGTGCCTTGGCGGGGCCTGTAGCTTACGCATGTATTTGCTAATGTGTGAAGACTAAAAAACCTCTGTTTTTAACGCATATTGGTCAATTCGGTTGGTTACAGGCTGGTTGGTAAGTTAAGCTTGGAAATGTCTTTGGTTTTGTTTGACATACGTCACCCTTCCAGTGCTCCTTGCTGCAAAGACAGATTATAGGTGCGGCAGTGGCCACTTGTTTGTAGCCTTCTTACAATACTATAAGCTGAATTCACAAAGCTTCAACACAAGGATAAAGATCTTTCATTTCAGACGTTTGACTCTAATGTTAAAATCTCATCGGACTCTGTTAATAACTGTTACTATTTTGAAAATAGTAATCCTTATTCTGATGTGTTAGCTGTGTGAATTTAGCTAAGAGAAATTTCAGACAGGTCGTCAATATTGTAGTTGTTATCTTTGACAAAATACATACTTACCAGCCCAAGTAGTCCAGCGCTGTCGTCCTACAACCAGAAGTATTAAGTGAGGTCTTTGATCCCGTGCCACCATCTTGGATTTGGGTGCCAACTTCCTGATCAATACAGGTGGTCCCCTACTGCTCATGCGTCCCAAAGCCTCTTGGGATGTGTGATATGAAAGGCTTCCAGGAGGAAAGAGGGGGGTGGACCCAGCAAACATCATACTCACCTAGGTAAAGAATAAGGAAGTGGAAGCTAGTGCTTGATGGGAAAGATACTTGCTACCCAAAAAGAAAATACAAAGGAGAGTAAAGGTCTGCTTCAAGGTGTATATAAACCCAAACTTTGAAATTCTCCTATTTGTTTCCATTTGGACTATTAAATATACCATTTAAAGTGTTTTGTTATATCTGTTCCATAAGTGCAAATAATACCTGCTGTTACTTCCAGAAATGTTGTCAGCTGGTACTGTTAGTTCTTATGGACTCTACCTCTGGTGGCTTTTATCATTTAGCATTGTTCTCAGCCAGGTCTGTAGAATACAGAACACTTCCCTCATGTTATAAAGAGGATGGTGATCAGTAGGCCTAACTCATTTCCTGTCCTAGGGTGACAGTGCTGTTTCTCCATAGATATAAGTGGGCATTGTCACCCTAGAACAGGACATGTGTTACTGGCAGATCACCAGGTGATAAAAAAGAAAAAGAAGTCTAGAAAAATGCAGCCACCACATATACAAACTGGTAAGCTGCAATAAATAACATTTTTGTTCTTGGGCATAAATACACTTTAAAGCAGTGTTAAACCCAAAACTAAAAATGTATTATATTGCAGCTTACCAAACATGAGATAGGGTGGCTGCATCAGTTTTCTTTTCTTTGGCTTTTTCCCTCTGTTTTCACCTGGTGGTCCAGCCAGTAACACACCTCCTGTATTAGTGTGTCCCTACTCTAGATGGAGGAACATAGAGGGCACAGCAAACAGCAGCATTGGCATTGGTCTGGAGGGGATGGTAATGTTAAATGTATTAGCAGATTTAGATACACTAAAAAATTGAGGCCAAACTCAATCTCACACTTTATAATCAGTTACAGCAAACAGTTTTTTCCTTTTGGTTTAAAGATTTTGCGTGAATAAATAAAAGCTGATCATTTTAAATACCTCTGCCAGTGTTAAGTGGTTTGTCTTATGCCTGTAAACGGTTACATTCTGTTGGAGAGCTTGAGCTTGTGAAAAACAGCAGACTTACTGGCCAGATCATCAAATGAAAATAGAAGAAAGAAATCCTAAAAAAGGAAACTAATACAGCCATCACATCTAAGAACTGGTAAGCTGAAATATAATAAATATTTGCTTTTGGGTCCAATACTGCTTTAATCACTTTAATTTTAACCACTTTAACCACTACTGATTTACGTCGGCAGAATGGCACGGGCAGGCAAAAGGGCGTACCTGTACGTCCCTTTGAATTTGCCGCCTAGTGGGTGCGTGCTGCCAGCGGCGTGTGCGTGCCCGCGGGTCCCGCAAACTCGATGTTCGCCGGCGGCCCACGATTGCAGCAAGGAGAGGCAGAACGGGATGATGCCTATGTAAATAAGGCATTTCCCTGTTCTGCCTAGCAACATGAGAGGGATCTACTGCTCCCTGTCATTGGGAGCAGTGATCTCTGTCATGTTGTAGTGAGCCCATCCCGCCTAGAGTTAGAACACATCCAGGGAACACACTTAACCCCTTGATCGCCCCTAGTGTTTAACCCCTTCCCTGCCAGTGTTATTTATACAGTAATCAGTGGCTATTTGTAGCTCTGATTGCTGTGTAAATGTCAATGGTCCCAAAATTGTGTCAAAAGTGTCCGATCTGTCCGCCATAATGTTGCAGTCCCGTTAAAAATCACAGATCGCCGCCATTACTAGTAAAAAAAAAATAATAATAAAAATGCCATAAATATATCCCCTATTTTGTAGACGCTATAACTTTTACGCAAACCAATCAATATACACCTATTGCTATTTTTTTACCAAAAATATGTAGAAGAATACATATTGGCCTAAACTGTGGAAGAAATTAGTTTTTTTATATATTTTTTGGGGATATTTATTATAGCAAAAAGTAAAAAATATTGCTTTTTTTTTCCAAAAATGTTTTTGTTTATAGCGCAAAAAATAAAAACCGCAGAGGTGATCAAATACCACCAAAAAAAAGCTCTATTTGTGGGAAAAAAAGGACATCAATTTTGTTTGGGTACAATGTCGCAAGGCCGCGCAGTTGTCAGCTAAAGCGACGCAGTGCCGAATCGCAACAAATGCTCTGGTCAGGAAGGGGGTAAATCCTTCTGGGGCTGAAGTGGTTAAGGAATATGAAGGAAAATGTTATGATTATCTTCCATATAACGATAAGTCAGATACTTCATCACTGCCTGTAACCTTAATCTGACAAAGGTCATTGATCAATTGCTACAGATTACACATATATTTCCCAGTTTATATACATAAAGCTTGATGTGTGCTACCATTAAAATGGAAGGAAGTCAGACAGCTAAGAGGTCTCTAGGACAAGGATTAGAACCTCTGTGAGGTTTCTATTGCTATCTGTGTCATCCTTTGAGTAGATTTTACTTACTATTCTAATAAGTGCCTGTCACTAAGACAAGAAAAGGGGAATTTTAATAGGTTACAAAAGCTATAAAAATACAACATAGGGTTAAACCCTTCCTAACTCTACTAGAGAAAAAGGACTTTAATCCTATGTGTGTCCCAGTTGGAAATACATCTCATCACTTCTTGCTTTGGCTAAGAAACAATAAAAAGTCAGCAGTGCTTCTTATCCTCCCCACTCTATTGAAAACTAAAAATCAAGGTTTTGTCCAAAGTTAAGCTTAGAACTGGTGTTATACAATGAAAATTTTATATGCTTCTAGGAGAGAAAGTATTATGTGCCCGCATGATTACACAGTGGTCCAAAAATTACAGAACAACAAGGAACATGCAAGTAGTCCAAAATTCTCATGACCTTCAAAAATCCCCAAAATCCCCAAAATACATAGCATACCCTTGGAGGGGTCTGTGCACTATTTTTTATGTAAAGAATCCGACATGAAATATCATTTGCCGGTAATTCTAAACATGTTTTTCCTCTGTAATCATCAGTGCTTCCACAACACTTACAGGACGGATTAGGGCACCCCCCCCCCGGCATGTTATTTAACCTATTTTAAGACCAGCATGTTAAAATCCCTTCTCATCCAGGGCATTTTTCAGCACTGTCATATTTTAACTAACAATTACTCGGTCATGCAACACTGTACCCAAATAAATTTTAAGAGACTGAACATTTTGAAAAAAAAAAACTGTTCCTTTAGTTTCTGCTATAAAACTTTGCATAAAATAGTCTTTCTTCATAAACATAGGCTAACGTATTCTGCTACATTTCTTTGGTTAAAAAAGTGTATATTATTTAGACTGTGTAAAAGTTGTAGAGTCTACAAACTTATTTAAAATGTATTGACCCTAAAGTTCTGATTGGCCAACTCATTTTCTGAGGTCCTAAAATGCCAGGACAGTACAAATACCCTCAAGTAGATAACTGAAGGTATTTAGTAAGAAGAATGGTGAGTTTTTTAAAGTCGTATTTTTTGACACAATTTTTGGGGAAAATGAAGAAAGTAAATAAAATTGTATTTTATTTTACAAAGTTGTCATTTTAAAAAGTTACTTCACACACACAGCAAGGGCATACTTACAATTATACCTCAAAACACATCCATCCACTTCTCCTCTGGAGTATAGGGGTACCATATGTGTGAGACTTTTTTTTGTTTGCTTTAATGCATAGAGAGGCCCAAAAACCAAGGAGCACCTTTAAGCTTTCAGGGGCCATAAATAATGCCTCTGATTTCCTGACTACCTAACACATTTCATGAGGTCATGAAGTGCCAGGACAGAAGAAACACTTACAAATTGACAACATTTTGCAAAGTAGACCCGTCAACAGGTGTAAAAAATGCTGTCAATTAAAAATCCAAATCAAATCAATATTTGGTGTGATCACCCTTTGCCTTAAAAATAGCATACATTTTTCTAGGTACACTTGCAAACAGTTTTTGAAGAAACTCAACAGGTAGGTTGTTCTAAACATCTTGGAGAACTAACTACAGATCTTCTGTGAATGTGGGCTGCCTCAAATCCTTCTGTCTCTTCATGTAATCACAGACAGAATCGATGATGTTGAGATCAGGTCCAAACCATCACTTCCAGGATGCCTTGTTTTTCTTTATGCTGAAGATAGTTCTTAATGACATTGGCTTTTTTTTTGGGGGGGGGGGGGGGTCATTGTCCTGCTGCAAAATAAATTTGGGGCCAATCACATGCCTCCCTGATGGTTATGGCATGATTAGTGATGTATTCTGCCCTAGGCAAGATTAAAATCGGGTGCCCCCCATCCAAATTTGTCCCACCTTTTCTTGTTCCGTTAATAGCCACCACCATCTGATCCAAACCTGTTCATCAAAAACTCTATTCCCCATCTGTTTGGCGGATCAGATCGGATGGCAGTCTGATAGGAAATGGACAGGTTTGTCCATTACCATCCAACTGCTCCATAGAGGAGAGCGGGCTGTGTCCATGTCCACTCTGCATAGTTATTTCTTTTTTGTACAGGTGCAATTTAATTTTTTTCATTAAAATTTTTTTTTTTTAGATTTTGGGGGGCCTTCGAGTGACATCAGGGGTCTAAACATACCTCTAATGTCTCTTTTTTGACACAGAAAAATGGACTGAAAACAGTCTTTTTTTCTGCAGTCTGAGTTGCACTGTGGATGAATGAGATAGGAGTCTATATAGAGACTTCCATTCATTCTTAAAATGAAATATAGTAAACAGTATTTACTATATTTCTTTTGCATACTGACAGATAGTAAACACAGTTTACTATCAGTTAGTGATTAATGAATACAGAAGCGATCAGTACTGTGATCCCTGTCGTATTCTTTCAGGAAAGGAAGGGAGCTGGTAAAGACGTGTTTACCAGCCTCCTGCCCTCCATCCAACCAAATCTCCCACACTAGCAGTGGCTGCAGGTGGAGGGATGGAGTGGTGAGAGAGCCGGCCAGCAGCTGCATTGAGCAGCCCACCGCTCTCACTCCATCCATCCATCTCCCACAGTAGCAGCGGCTGCAGGTCGATGGAAAAGGGTGGTAGGAGAGCCACACAACAGCTGCATGGAGCAATCCCCCGCTCTCCATTCATCCATTTCCAGCACTAGCAGCGGCTGCATCTGGTGGGAGGGGGAGGTGGGAGAGCCAGCCAGCAGCTGCATGGAGGGGGAACCCGGCAAGTAGGGAGGTGAGGGCACTAAAGGGGGGGTCGGAGAAGTGGGAAGGGGATCTATTTGGACAAACAGATCCCTCTATGGATTCCCTGCAGCTCCCAAAATCGACAGGAGGGCAGAGGAGGGAAGCCAACAGCTGCAGGGCATCAGGTTTGCGAGAGAGGGAAGGAGTCATTGCAGCAGGGTGAAGTGGTGGGGAGAGGGAGCCTGGGGGCCATGCTGCCCCCCTGAAATTTTCCACCTAAGATAAACACCTTGTCTCACTGTAGATACGCCCCTGAACATGATGAATAAGTATCTGCCTGTACTTCTCAGCATTAAAGACATCATTGATCCTAATCAAATCTCCAACTCCATTTGCAGAAATGTAGCCCCAAACTTGCAAGGAACCTCCACCAAGCTTCATTGTTGCCTGCAGAAACTCATTATTGTGCCGCTCTCCAGCCCTTCATTGAACAAACTGCCTCCTGCTACGGCCAAATATTTAAAATTTTGACTCAGCAGTCCAGAGCACCTAATGCTATTTTTCTGCACTCCAGTTCCAATGTTATCATGCATACTTGAGTCTCTTAGCCTTGTTTCCACGTCAGAGGTATGGATCTTTGACTGCAATTCTTCCATGAAAACCATCTCTTGCCAGACTTCTCCGGACAGTAGATGGGTTTCCCTGGGTCCCACTGTCCGCCAGTTCTGTGCTGATGGCATTGCTGGACATCTTCCGATGTTGAAGGGAAGTAAGCATTATGTATCCCTCATCTGCTGCAGTAAGTTTACTTAGCCGACCACTGTGTCTACAGTCCTCAATGTTGCCTGTTTCTTTGTACTTTTTCAAAAGAGCTTCAATAGCATCTTGGAATCCCAGCCTGTTTTGAAATATTTGCCTGGGAGGGTTCTTGCTGATGCAGTATACCTACCTTGTGTCTTGCTGTGCACAGTCTTGCCATGATGTATGGCCTGTGACATGAAACTGTCTTCCACAACTTAGTAGCAGAGTTTAGCTGTTCCTTTCCCAGTTTTAAGCCTCCTAAACTGCTGTTTCTGTTTTAGCTATGGCTGTGTTTCATCTTACATATGATTTTCATTAGCACCTGCTTGGTGTAATTGGTTAATCATACATCTGACTCTTATCCTACGAAATCCCTGACTTTGTGCAAGTGTAAGAACTGATGCTGGTTTGAAGCCAAAGGGTAGTCACACCAAATATTGATTTGATTTACATTTTTCTTCTGTTTGCTCACTTAGTATTTTGTAAATTAATACAAATAAACAATTAAAATATATATTTTTTAAAGCATTCTTACTTTACAGAATTTCTTCACACCTACCTAAAACGTTTGCACAGTACTGTAGATATATATCTATATAAATAGATATATATTGTAGCTGCACAAAATGCATATACAGTATTTTAGGTATGCCTCCTGACTAATAAAGATTTATTCCTGATGCAGAAGTTCTCTCAAGCATCTCCTTCTGCAGGCTCTGCAGATCTCTATTTGTTTTGGAGGTTTTCATTGTCATCTTGCTAACAAGCATGCTTGGCTGATTGAAAATCTTTGATGCACTATGCATTAAATGTTCGTTTTATTTTAATAATGATAAAAAGCAGATTTTTTACAAACTGTACCTAGCATGAAAAGGTTAAAATCTTCAAAAGTAACCAAAAACTGCTATAATTTTTTTAAGCCTTACTTTTTGAGAGCATCTAAAAACACTAGACTAAAAATACAATTTAAATATTGCAGCTACCATGTTTCTTCATATTATTCTAATTCTATTAATAATAATAAAAAGAAGAATAAGGGATTAAATAGTAAAAGCATGGTTTAGTGCTCCAGCTTTGCAGATGGTATTCCCCAGTAACAATGAATTTTTAAGGAAGTTACTATTCAATTTTCATAATCTAACAAGCAAAGTTGATTTTAAAAATACTTTTATTAAACATTTAACAGAAGGCCTTAAGCGTTTTACTCCCAAAAGACTTGTGGGACACAAAGCCCCAAAACTTTATGAGTTGGAGCTTAGATTAGTTACCATCACACAAAAGAAAAGGATTACCATCATGAGTCTGTAGCACAAGGCAGACCTTCCACCACAGAATAGAGAAGTAAATGTCTAAGACCGGGTTCAAATATGTGTTTCCAGCATGGGGTCCAGTGCGTTTCTGTTCACCGGTTCAGGTGCCATTCAGTTCCAAATTTTTGGCTGAATTTGCACCTGAACCGGACCCAAGAACATACAGGACTCTTTTGTAATTTGTACTGCGCAACATATGTAAACTGGCTCCATTGAGAGCCAGACACACTCGCATGTCATGAGAATTGGATGCGGTGAAAACAGCATCCAATTCGCACATGTGTGATCCTTACTCTAAAGAATAAGTAAACGTGTCTCAGAGTTCTCATTTCAGCTCCAGCAGGGTATCTGAATACAGAGGGGTCAATTCTATATGATTAGTTATTTTCACTCTATTTGTTGCATACATTTTATTTTCCTAAAAATGTTCAGTTAAAGCATAGAGCAACAAATATAGCTTTTTGACATGAAACGGGTATTCAACTGTTAAAGGACTTATTTTTTCATGAATTGTTATCCTTTTCCAGCTCTTCCCAGTAGAGTTAGCAGTATTTTAGGGAGTGATAATTAATGCCATGACCTTTGTAAATTGATTTTTCCATATTTAAAATATCTAAAAAAGGAAAAAAGTGATAAAATATCAAGCTGATTTGGGCAGTGATGCCTTTAGTGAAATAAAAAATCAATTTTATTCATAAAAAAGTGATTGTGAGAGCGGTAGTAAAGCCAGCTTTTTGATTTTACCTACAGGTAAGTCTATAATAAGGCTTACCTGTAGGTAAAATGAATACCTCCTAAACGTGCACGGTGTAGGAGATATTCACCCTGGATGCAGCCTGTGACATCACCAGCGCTTGCGGCATACTTTGCAGAGCTTCATGCCAGAAATGAGGGCTCCCACGAGCATGCACAGGAGTGACGTCATCACGACTCCGGCCAACCACACAGCCGGAGTGCGTGGACCCGGATGAAAGACCGGGGGAAGATGTCAGCCCTCTCATCGCTGACACCGCGTAGCTGGAGGGCTTTATACTAAGGTAAGTATTTCATTGCCTTACAGATTTTTTTTCTTTTTTTTTAGTCAGATGCGGTTTACAACTGTTTTATCAGTAATGAATATATCACATGCTCTGTGAATTGAACCCAGGGTGAGTCTGGTTTGTGGACCTCTAATGTACTCAGGAGATATTTTTGTTAAAACACATGTATTTTATAGTTCAACAGAAACTGGATTTTATACAGGCATATAGAAACCTGACACAGAGGTAAGTGTTACATGTTGAACATTTCAGTAAGAAAGTGTAACACACCCTGCTCCATAGAAGCCCTGCTTTCAATGCGCTTATTATGGCCAACAAGCATTAAACATCTGATAATAGGCATAATTCACATAAGCAGATCGCATGCGGTATTTAGGTGCTTTCCCAGATACCACATGAGATCCTGAAAATGTCAATTCACTATTGCTTTATGCAGTATTTACCACATAAAGCAAAAACGCTTGGCAAATACCACATAAAATTGGAGTTAAAGTCAAATAACAAAAATTAATAAATAAATAAATACATGCAGTAAATAAATAGTGGTCCCAGCATGCAATAGTTAGAGAACCGGCACCCCCAGTATCCTTAACAACTAGTAAACAACATAGCTGGTAAGGAGCGGGCAGCCGGTGGGTCCTTTACAACCAATGAGTTATTAGCTGTCAGCGGGATTCCCCGCTGAAAGCTGATTGTAAAGAAAATTGCTGCCAATTAAAAATTGCTGAAAAAAACAGCATGGGGTTCCCCCAAAATCCATACCAGACCCTTATTTAAACATGCAGCCCATCAGGTCAGGAAAGGGGGGAAAATGAGAGAGCTTCCTCTCCCCTCCTGAACCATACCAGGCCACATGCCTTCAACATGGGGGGGTGCTTTGGGTCAGGGAGGTCTCCCACCAAAGCACCTTGTCCCCATGTTGGTGAGGACAATAGCCTCTTCCCCATAAACCTGGCTGGTGGTTGTGGGGGTTTGCAGGCAGGAGGCTTATCGGAATGTGGAAGCCCCCTTTAACAAGCTCCCAAGATCCTGCACCTGATCATTTGAAAAAGAGAGCAAAGTCCCTGAAAACGCGTAATGTGCACCCCCTCTCCCGACTTTCCCCAGGTATTTTGACAGCTGTCATCCTTGTGTGCAGCTTAGAACGCCACCTCTAATATCCATACTTTGAGTTGGCTGGTGCCCTGTCATCCTTGGTCTCTGTTTGCTCAGCGATGCCTACAGCCTCACACTGATCACAACTGCTTGGTCTCAGGTGTTCCTTATCTATGCTGTTTCATGCTAACTTCAATGTAAGTGTGCTGCTTATTTTAACTACTTGCCACCCATGCTATAGCCAAAAGATGGCTACAGCGCGGGCCTTAAAGGGGTTGTAAACCCTGTTTTTTTTTTTTTAAATAACAAACATGTCATACTCGCCTCCACTGTGCAGTTCGTTTTGCACAGAGTGGCCCCCGATCTACCTCTTCTGAGGTCCCCTGGGGGTGCTGGTAGCTCCTCCCCGCATTGGGTGTCCCCGTTGGAGAAGTGCTCTCCTTGGTGAACACCCATGCAGATGCGCTCCCTAGTCCTGCTTTTGCATGTATTCACACAGAAAGCAGGGCTCCCCCCCCCCGGCTTCTGTCAGAGGGATATCAGTCCCTCACATAGAAAGCCACAGCTGTGCCCACCAGTGTCAGCTGCCAGTGCCCACTGTACCACCTACCAGTGCCACCTATCAGTACCCACCAGTGCCACCTACCAGTGCCCACAGTGCCATCTACCAGTGCCCACAGTGCCACCTATCAATGCCCACCAGTGCTGCCAATCAATGCCTATCAGTGTCTCATAATCAGTGCCATAGATCAGTGCTGCCTATCAGTGTGACTTACCAGTGCCCATCAGTGCCACCTATCAGTGCTGCTTATCAGTGCCACCTATGAGTGCCCTTTAGTGCCACCCATCAGTGCCACCCATCAGTGCCCATCAGTGTCAACCATCAGTGTCACCCATCAGTGCCACCTATCAGTGCCGCCTCATCAGTGCTTATCAGTGCCGCCTTATCAGTGCCGCCTTATCAGTGCCACCTTATCAGTGCCGCCTATCAGTGCCCATCAGTGCAGCCTCATCAGTGCCGCCTATCAGTGCCACCTATCAGTGCCAATCAGTGCAGCCTCATCAGTGCACATCAGTGAAGGAGAAAAATTACCTGTTTTCAAAATTTTATAACAAACTATGAAACGGTTTTGTTTTTTCAAAATTTTTGGTCCTATTTTGTTTTATTTCGCAAAAAATTAAAAACCCAGCAGCAATTAAATACCACCAAAAGAAAGCTCTATCTGTGTGAAAAAAAAAAAAAAAATGTAATTTGGGTACACTGTAGTATGACCGCACAATTGTCATTCAAAGAGTGACATCGCTGAAAGCTGAAAATTGGTCTGGGCAGGAGGGGGGTTTAAGTGCCCAGTAAGCAAGAGGTTAATAAAGTGCTTTTTATTTTATACTGACCTCAGGGCCCTGTTGTTCGTTTTCTTCTATTTTGAGGAGTGAAGGTTACAAAGACAAACAAAAATTCACAAATCTTTATGAGAGACAACCTGATTTGTGCTAGATAGACAAATTAATCTGTCTGTAACTTCTTGAAAAATTCCCTTAAGCATGTTCCCATCACTTGTGTTAAGTTAAATATCACCAAAAAAAGATTAATTCCACAGAATGATCCCAGATAATTTGGGCCGTTAAAATTAACATTACATGCTTGTCTACTTGTATTGATTGTTTATGTGCTGTCATATCCACTACTTTATTCCACTGACTAGAGCTGAATCAATATCCAAAAATAATTAGGGAGGAAAGTACTATTTATTTCCACTGCCAGTGGAGCATAACAAACCATATTAGAAAAATACAGAGTACAGTATTGTATACACACAATAGAAATTATTTGTTACGCTGTTAAAGCCCAGTTGAAGTCATGGTTTTTATTACTGTTAGGCAGTCAAGCTGCATAACAAGTAAAGAATATGACAGTTTTTAATTATTGTTTTTATTGTGTGTTAGTGCTTTACAACTATATCAAGCAGAACACTGGGGATCTGAACCACACCTCTCACACAGGGTACAGGTCTGACCCAACTCTGCACACTGCCCTACTTAACATTGCTGCCTAAAGTGGTCCTAAACTCAGCTTTTTACCTTAATGCAGTGGCGTAGCTAGCACATCTGGCACCCGGGCTGGTCATTTTTTTCACCCCCCCCCAAGATAAATAGTAAGTGGCAATATAGCAGTGCCACATCAAAACTTTAGGTGTGGTCAGATTGCATCAACAGTGTTAGCCCTCATTCACACGAGGCGGACTCAGTTTCCACGGAGCCCGCCTCGGTCCGCCGGCTCAGCGGGAGATCATTCCGTTGATCTCCGCTGAGTCGGCAGATGACAGGTCCCTCTCTGCTTACTGAGCGGGGAGGGGCTTGTCAGGCGCCGCTGCCGCCTATGGAGGGATCGGATGAAAACGGACAGCATGTCCGTTTTCATCAGATCTCACCCGATCCGATCCGCCAGCGACGGATCTGGACGTAGGGCCGTCCGTCTGCTTTTTGCAGATCGGACCGGGTTGGATGTCACCGGACATGTCTCCGCTGACATCCGTCGCTCCATAGGCTAACATGGAAAACTGAAAGGCGGACCTGAACGGTCCAATCATGTGAAAGGGGCCTTAGGGGCTTAAAGGACCATATGCTTTAATGACTGTGCCACAAGCAAGTATGTGACAGACAGTACAAACTTCAGTATATTCATTTTAAAATAAAACTGTTCTATTGCATATCCTTTACTACACACAGCTAATCTTAAAGTGATATTAAAGTCTAGTTTTTGTTTTTCTAAACATGTTATACTTACCTGATGTCTGCAGTGGTTTTGGACAGAGCAGCTTGGATCCTCCTCTCTGGTTCCTCGCTGGCACCCCTGGTCCCTCCCTTTTTCTGGGTGCCCCCACAGCAAGCAGCTGCACCCAGGCAGGTGCCCTCCCGAGCTGCGGCTCTGTGTGGCCATCCACACATGGAGCCATGGCTCAACTCCGCCCCCTTCCATCTTATGATTGGCTCGCTGGCTTTGATTGACAGCAGTGTGAGCCAATGACTGCTATCAAAAGCTAATCAGGAGTGTGAGTCCCTGGACAACCAAGGCTCTTGTGGACATCGCTGGATCGAGAGGGGGCTCAGGTAAGTATTAGGAGGGGCTGGGGAGGCTGCTGCACACAGAAGGTTTTTTTTAGAATGCATGATGATTAAAAACCTTATGCCTTTACAACCACTGTATGAAAAGAATGTGCTGTACTTAGAATGCTGTAGTCAGGAGTAAGAAATGTAAAACACAGTGAGGGGAATTTATCAAAACTGGTGCAGTCAGAATCTGGAACAGCTGCGCATAGCAACCAATCAGCTTCTATCTTCAGCTTTAAAAATGAAATCTATGAGCTGATTGGTTGCCATGCAAAGCTGCTCAAAATTCTGTCTGCTCTAGTTTTGATAAATTCCCCTAAGGGCTCATTCGGACAGGCATTGAGACAGGTCCTGTATGCTGAGCAACTTTTTGCTGCATCTGCGTCCACCAGAGAGCTTCACCTAAAGAAGTGGGTGCACAGATCCGAATGCAGACACTGTGCATTTGGATACATACTTCCCTTCCTGTCTGCAGGTCAAATTTTGACATTCTACTATGTCCATGCAGCTGCTGCATCCTAATTGACTGGACTGCCTGCACGGGGATGCACAGAACACCAAGTATCCCCACACGGTACAAGGCCATCACACAGGGCATGGACGCATATGCTGCATGTGAATGAGGCTTAATTGTCATGTGGGTCAGATAGCAGGAAAGAGGAGATGTCGAGTAATTAAAAGAGAAGTATGGAAATTTTATTTATGAATCATACCTACCTAGGTAGATGCTGAATCTCTCCCCCGCTGGCTCTAAGGCTGAGAACCAAGTAATCAAACACCGCCAATCATTCAGTTGTCACTGCTCCCTAAACAGAGAGCTGGTGGCTGTCAGTTTCTGGCTCTCTGCTCTGCTCCCCCCAGTGCTCACTGAAATACTGGTCTGTGGAGGGGGCTGGAGCGGCTGGCTAATGCTCTCAGTGGCTCGCTGGAAGGTTGAGCTGGGTACCGGTCCAGGCATGTGGGTGGATCCCAACCATATGGTTGCGATCTTGCCCCCGCCTGGACCAACTCTGTGACATCAGCTGAGAGTAGGCTTAAGCCCGCTGTCATCTGAAAATGGGTCACAGGAGTGCAAAACAATCTGCACTGCTGTGATCAACAGAAGTACAACCAAACAGGCTTTGGCTGTACTTCTCCTTTAATAAATCTGTCACATGACCAGTCTCTCTGCTCCTATTTGGCATTACTTATGACAATTGATAAATGCCCCCCTCATCTAGTCCAGTATCTCCCTTGTACCCCCCTATCCAGGGGCCTTTGCCACATGAACCACCATTTCCTAGTCAATGGCCTCCTCTGCACCCACCCCAAGTTCAGAGCCTCCTCTGCACCATGCTCTCCGAATCCAGGTCCTTTACCACATCAACCCCACTATTCAAGTCCAGAGCCTTCCCTGCACCCCCTAGTCCAGGATCTCTTGTGTACTCTCCTCCTAGTCCAGAGCCTATTCTGCTCTCCCCTTCTAGTCCAGGGCTTCCTCTGCACTCCCCCTCTCCTAATCCAGGGTCCTTACTACACCAACCCTTTTCTCCAGCACCTCCTCTGCACCCTCCCAGTCCAGGGGCTCCTCTGCACCCCCTCCCAGTCCAGGGCCTCTTTGCACTCTGCTCCTAGTCCAAGGCCTCCTCTACAGCCCATCCCAAGTTCAGAGCCCCCTCTGCACCCTGCTCTCTGAATCTAGGTCCTTTACCACATCAACCCCACTTTTCAAGTCCAGGTCCTCTTCTACACCCCCCCCCAGTCCAAGGCCTCCGGTGTACTCCCCTCCTAGCCCAGGTCCTCCTCTACATGCCCTAGATCAGGGCCACCTCTGCACCCCCCAGTCTAGGGCCTCCTGTGTACTCCCCTCCTAGTCCAGGTCCTCCTATGCATCCCCTAGTCCAAGGCTTCCTCTGCACTCCCCTGCTAGTCCAGGTCCTCCTCTACATGCCCCAGTTCAGGGCCTCCTATGCACCCCCCAGTCTAGGGCCTTCTGTGTA
Organism: Lithobates clamitans; assembly: GCA_037952925.1. Lineage (NCBI taxonomy): Eukaryota > Metazoa > Chordata > Amphibia > Anura > Ranidae > Lithobates > Lithobates clamitans. The sequence goes on along the minus strand of JBBGZY010001077.1, from coordinate 5,187,465 downwards.
CTCCCCTCTTAGTCCAGGGCCTCCTCTGCATTCCCTAGTTCAAAGTTTCCTCTGCACTCCCCTGCTAGTCCAGGGCCTCCTCTACACCCCCTAGTCCAGGGCCTCCTGCGTACTCCCCACCTAGTCCAGGGCCTTGTCTGCACTCGCTTCCTAGTCGAGGGCCCCGTCTTCACTCGCCTCCTAGTCCAGAGCCTCGTCTGCACTCAGCTCCTAGTCCAGGGCCTCGTCTGCACTCGCCTCCTAGTCCAGGGCCTCATCTGCACTCCCCTCCTAGTCCAGGGCCTCGTCTGCACTCCCCGCCTAGTCCAGGGCCTCATCTGCACTCCCCCTCTACTTATCCAGGGTCTTTGCCACACCAACCCTTTTCTAGTCCCCTCCACTCCAGCACATCCTCTGCACCCCCCCAGCCCAGGGCCTCCTCTGCACTCCTCCCGAGTCCTGAGCCACTTCTTCACCCCCCAGCCCAGGACCTCCTCTGCATCCCCCAAGTCCAGGGTCTCCTTTGCGACCCCCTCAGGTCAGGGCCTCCTCTGCACCCCCCAGCCCAGGGCCACCTCTGTGCTCCCTAGCCCAGGGCCTCTTCAGCACCTCCCATCAGCCCAGGGCCTCCACTGCACCCTCCAGTCCAGGGCCTCCTCTGAACCCCCCGCACTCCAGGGCCTTCTCCGCACCCCCTTAGCCCAGGGCCTTCACTGCACCCAAGTCCAGGGCCTCCTCTGCACCCCTAGCCCAGGGCCTCCTCTGCACTCCCCCCAGTCCAGGGCATCTTCTGCACCCCCTCTCAGTCCAGGGCCTTCTCGGGGATGCCTCACGCAGAAAAGACATAGGCTGTTTGGGCATTGGGCAGGACTAGGAGGCAGACCTCACACCACTCCACCAGGGTGCCGCTCACACCTGGTGCCTCTGCTCCCAGGTGTCACTGTGGAGCAGAGTGATTCAGCGCTAGTGCACCTGTACGGTCTTCCTCCTATTTGATTCTCTGGTATTTGGCAAACTATGCAGCAGGTGCTGCCTATCCATTACACTTGACCGGGCTGTAGTGACACCCATGGAGCAGCAGTTTCCAGTGCGGGTGGGGGTGACAACCCTGGCGGCGTCCCCCTCAGTGTTGCCAACCTAACAGATTGAAATTTACTGACATGACACTCAAAATTTACTGGCACAGACAAGTTTTTACTGGCATTTCCAAAAGTGACTAAATTACAGTCTTAAGTACAAATTTCACTATTTAGGCTACAAACAAGTACAATATGTAATTAGCAATGTGATTTAAGGTAGATAATAAGGCAAAAAACATATTTCTTATTTTATTTTCGCTATAGTAAGTAGCTCAGGGACAGGACTCAGGAGGGCAAGAAATTAGAATGGGCGGCACACACATGAAGCTCTCACGGTGATACTGACAGCAGTGTGCAGCAGTACAGATTACTGACACGACATGTCCCCTCCTGAGTCACAGTGACAGTCTCTCCAAGCCAGGTGGTCCCTCCAGTCCAAACAGCACTGATGGTCCCTCTCCCAGCCTGCCTTGCTCCCATCCCGCAGACCCACACACAAGGCTCTGGCCGCTCTGCTTGGCTCCCTTGCACCATGACATCACAGGACATGCTCAGGCACCGTCTCCACCAGAGCCACCCGAACACACTGTAGCAGGCACTCGTATGGTCTCGGCTGGCTCCGGGCCAAGCGCCACAGCCATATTTTTTACTGGCAACCTTTTCTTTTTACTGGCATTTACTGGCAGGTGGAAATTGCCTTTTTTTTACTGGCTGCCAGTAAAAATACTGATGGTTGGCAACACTGGTCCCCCTAGATGTGTCACCCAGGGCAGGTGCCCCCCCCGCCCCCCCTAGTTTCTGCCCTGCCTTAATGCATTATCTGCATTGAGGTAAATTACTTCCCACTACCTATTCTACCCACCCACCATCCCTAGACACTTACCTGACTGAGTCACCGATCCAGCAGCACCGCTGCTCTCGCTTCCTGGTCTCACTGGACACATTGAAAGCAGCGGGAGTATGGGCTCCTGCTGCTGTCAGCCAAACTCCTGTGAGGAGGGACCGGGGGAAGGGCTTACCAGCACTGTGTGTTTCTATGATTGCACACTGCCCAGCTTGGGAGTGCACTTGCATGAATGCCCTCTTAGCAGCTTGGGAGTGCACTTGCATGAATGCCCTCTTAGCACCCAGCTTGCTGAGGGGGCACCTGTAGGAAGGAAGAGCAGACAGCGCCGGCAGGGGAGTGAAAAAGAGGAGGTAAAGGACCTCTCTGTGCAATATTGTTGCAAAAAGCAGATAAGTATAACATTTTTTTTATTTTAACCACTTCCTGCCCGCCCTATTGCGGATTGACATCCGCAATGTGGCTCTGTAATCCTTAATTGGACGTCATATGACGTCCAGCATGATAAGTCGCTAGTGCGCATCCCTGCGGCGATCGGTGGTGTGGTGTGTCACTCTGACACACCGCATCTCCGATCATGGCAAAGAGCCTATGACAAGCAAAGAAAGTGTTTCCACCGCTCAGGCTGACACTGACCCAGGTGTAAGTAGAAGTTTCAGAGCAGAAGAGCTCCAGGTGCTGGCTGAATGCTAGGCAAAGCAGGCTTGAATGGAGGAGAAGATTTGGATGCCGCACACCGGATGTAGTCAAAAAACTTCACTTTATTGAAAAAATGGGATCATCAAAATAGCAAGACTGTCATGCAGAAAGTACAGGTAAGCTGACGCGTTTCGCACTCAGGACTGAGTGCTTACTCATAGCTATGAGTAAGCACTCAGTCCTGAGTGCGAAACGCGTCAGCTTACCTGTACTTTCTGCATGACAGTCTTGCTATTTTGATGATCCCATTTTTTCAATAAAGTGAAGTTTTTTGACTACATCCGGTGTGCGGCATCCAAATCTTCTCCTCCATTCAAGCCTAAAGAGCCTATGACATAAGCTTTTTACCACGTGATCAGCTGTGACTAATCACAGCTGATCACAGCAGTAACCAGGAAGTGCCGGTAATCGGCTTTCCTTGGTTCACATTGACAGCGAGAGCCGATTGTCAGGTCTCCTGTCAGAGGGGGGTGTGCGCTGATAATCAGCGCATTGATTATCAGAACAGCCCCCATCAGAGGTGTTCATCACAATGCCAATCAGTGCTCACCAAAATGACAATCAGTGCCCATCAAAGCGCCAATCAGTGCCCATCAGTAACGCCTGATTGGCACTGAAGTGCTCACTAAAATACTGGGCTGTGGAAGGGGCTGGAGTGGCCGGCAAAGACTCTCAGCGGCCCGCTGAGAGGTTGAGCTGGGTGCCAGTCCAGGCATGTGGGTGGATCCCAACCATATGGTTGCGATGTTTCCCCCACCTGGACCAACTCTGTGACATCAGCCGAGAGTGGGCTTAAGCCCGCTGCCATCTGAAAATGGGTCACAGGAGTGCAAATCAATCTGCACTGCTATGATCAAGAGGAGAAGTACAACAGGAATCAGGAATTTGTATTGTACGGAGTGCAGGGGCCGGGGGGGTATGTGCACAGTATGTAGAGGTCAGGAGTATGTAATGTACGGAGTGCAGGGGTCAGGGGGGTATGTGCACAGTATGTAGAGGTCAGGAGTATGTAATGTACTGAGTGCAGGAGTTAAAATAGTGTAACAGACGGATTGCATAGGTCAGTAGAGTGTCATTTACAGAGTGCAGAATTCAGGAGAGCATAACACACAGATTGCAGAGCTCAGAACTATGTAATGCACAGACTGAAAAGGTCAGGAGTACGATAATGTATACAGTGCAGAGGTCAAGAGGATGTTATGCTAAGTCCATGGCCAGTCAGGTTTGATAAGCACATGCAGACAGCAACAGCGGTGCCATCTGGGAATCTGGATTTCCAATTGCACAGTATGAATGCTAAGGGGTTTCCTGCACTGTGCAATGTTTATTGTGGGCTGCTGGGATGCCAAGGATGATGCCCGGGATGCCCATTTCTGGTGGACAGACTGCTCAAAATGGGGAGGGTTTCAGGCAAATGGGAATGAATGGCATTGTTACTCCAGGTTGTTACTCCAGTTATTTTGCAACAAATTTACAAAAATCTATTTGCTTAGGAAAACATGAATCCAGGCAAACAGAAAAAATAGTTTGGGGTTTACATAGACGTTACAGTATAGCATATGTGATGCTTGGAAATGTAAATATAGTGTACATTTCAGAAACAGTAGTATACTTAGTGAAAACATTTTTTTTATATTCACTTGTTACTATGCCAAATACCTTAACTTCTGCTGCAAAGAGCACCTGTTGGGATGTATGTTACCTGTCACAGGATGACGGTTGCCATTTACTAATCCCTGGAAATAGTGTTAATTCCAGGACAAAGTGCACCTGTTCACATCACATATTGTGTCGTACCTGAGCCAGAGATAGCACCATAGGAGGTGAGTCCTGGCAGCCTACAGTACTGGAGGTAGGCATTTCCTTTGTCAAGTAATCAAACAGCGTAAACATTTATTCAGTTTGCAGTGGTCAGACTCATTATTAATATTTATGTAGTTATTGCACTTTGCCTTTTATGGTTGTATGTACTGTGTATTATTCTTAATACAGTTCCATTTGTATATTCTATTTGATCAATAGTACAGAATAATTTCCATCTCTTAGCTATCGTACTAATACTTAAGGCGTGTTGTAATCCTAAAATGACAGCTTTATACTACACACATATTACACCAGCTACAAAATTATCTTTATAATGAAACTTTAAATTCTGCATCTCAATAAATTAATTAATAAATAAATAAAGCTTTAATGTAGGACCCAAATCCCAAGTCATTTTGAAGAAAGGATCACTGGCTCTGAACATGTGAACCTCTCCTATGGCAGTAGTTAAAGAGTAATCAATTTGTCTATTCACAATTACCTTTTATGCAGCAGAAAATTAATCATTTTACTAGCTTCAATCATTTGGGAATGTAGAATGCTAATTCAGACCTTATTACAGACACAATTCTTCATTTTGTCCTTCCTCAGCTTGGCACAAGAGCCTCATAAACAGTTTTTCTCTTTCCTCTATGATCTTGAGAGCAGAATTCATTTTCAGCAATGTTGATCAAGACAATCACTGCTCTTTTAGGGAATACAGTGCAGTGATTATGTCTGATGTTTTTTTCGCTAAATAGAGACAATGCTGAACTTTAATTTGCTGTAAGCGTAAGGTTAAAAATTAGTTTAAGTGAAGTTAAGTTTTTTGTTACAATATAGTTCATATACACAGAGCAAGGTGAAATGTAGGCTTGATTGGTGCCAATGTGCCCAAGGGAATGAAAAAAATTGCAGTTCATGCTTTTATTGGTGAAAAGTGTAAGGTTTACAAATTGAGGCAGAACATCAAGAAATGTTGTCTGGCTATAGAACCTCTGATATATTATTGCTAACAATAATTCAGCATTTTTTAACCTATAATGCACAAACTGAAGATTTGTTTGAATGCTGCTTTCTTCTATTGCATCATCTTAAAGAGCACCTCATCTAATATTTAAAGATATTTGCAAGTATTACCCACCCAAGATCCATATACCTCTCCTCAATGGGCCATCACAACCTTTGCTCATGCACAACATGGCTCAATTTTTTTTTTTTTTAACTTTGAATTTTTTTTTCTAATTGTTGATACATTCCAACAATTATAGCATAGGGTATTTCAATAACATGGCTTAAATTTTAACCCAGTAAAGGTGAGGAGCTTGTTAAAATAAGAACTCCATCCTTTTGACATTGAAAGTAAGGGCAGAAATTTACCACACCTAAACCATGACACATAAGAAACCAAACTCAGCTGTATTTTGTGATAAATGTACTTTTCCAATGGAACACACCAAAGACCCCATGGTCTACGTGTGTTGAAGCATCATTAGATAAAATGGTACTGTATTGAAGTGCCCGTTTACTCACCATGACCACATGCAGGCACACACCCTTTTAACTCATTTTCTAACAACTCCCTGGGTTTCTGGACACCCCCAGTGAAGATCATTTTCTATGTCTCTCTCCCTCAGCAGCTCAGAGAAGCCACATCTGATGCAGCCAGGTGAGCAGTTCTCCACTGTTAAAACCTGCAAGGAGGCAGCTGAGCAGGAGCCTCCTAGCATGCCACATTCCCAGAAGACCCAGCTACTATGGGGAGCCCATCCTCAATTGCTTACAGAGTGCTGGAGTTCCAGTGGGATGGTGAGCAACCATTGAGGCTTGGATCCCTCCAGCTGTTCATCTGCGTTACCAGAGGTACACAGGACTTCATTGTGAGGGAGGCTGTCTATAAGAATATTTGGAAGTAGCTGTGTCCTGTACTGATTCTACCGAAGTAGTGATTTTCAGCTTGATTCTCTGCTGTTATAGAGTCATATACAGATTACTGTCACTTGTTACATTGATTGAGTTACGGAGTGAATTTTTTGCAACTCTCATATGTTTTTGCAGCTTTCATTATTCTGCAGCGTATTCATGTTTTTTGTAGCCATACTAAACATGTTCTGCAATATTTCTTTTAACTTTGCAGCTGTTTAGTAAACTGCAAGTTACATCTACTCTTTTGGTTCAGTTAGCCAATTAGGCATTCTATTAAAGTATAACAATACACTTCAATCTAAATCAAATATGTTGCTGGAGGCCATGCCTGTGGTCAGCACCTTAATGGTACAAATTATATAATGGAAGACAATGATTTGAAACTTTGATAGACTGGCTGACGCAGTTGTCAGATCTTAATCCTTTCAAGTTCTTGTGGTAGAAGCTTCTCCATAAAGTCAGAAAATAAATCTCCATAGGATAGTTACATCTCTGGGAAGTGCTACAGAGGAATGCATAAGTTGAAATTTCATACTGACAGCTAAACTTTTTTAAAGGTCCCCAAAGCTGTAATTGCTTTGATAAATGTAAAGTTTGATTAATCGAACGGTAATATAAAATAAAAGGAATGTTATGATATTATCAATCTATCGAATATCATTTCTAATCAATTTAATTCTACATTGGTGAATAAAAGTATCCATTACTATCAAAAAGATTTACATTTCCATATGATTACAAAATTGTGAACACGTGTGTGTGTATTTCATTTATAAAGTATAATTTTACACATACTACCACAGGCATGTGTGGCTAAACTTATAAAAGTGTGTATTTGGTGTATTTATTAGATTGATAGAGAAACATTTTCTGAGTACAGTTGCTGAATAGCTGATACACTCTGCTGCTCACTGCAAAAAAACGCCCTGTGCTACAATCACCCAGAGTATACTATATCAATACAGTAATACGCTATTTGTTGTCTTCGGTGTGTTTTATGCCTGGATATTACGTTATGATCCTTCTTCGTTTAGCACTATACGCTCTATGCTTGTGCACATAAGTTAAAGTCGCACACACAGCTAGTCATTTATATCATTGCTGACATTTCCCATGACCTTCTATGCCTTTGACAGGTTTACAGTGTCAATTATACAAAGTTTTTTTCTATGGCACTTAGGTGGTAGATAGAATTGGAGAGCCGTGCAGCTCACAAAACGGCCAGAAAGACCTCAAATTTTCTCAGATAAATCAACATCGAATTGAAAAAAGAAAAAATAATACAATCTTCTGGATCTTTAGGGCCCACTTTAAGATTGTGTTGTGTATTTCTTTACTGCTGTAAAATAACGCAGGTATTCCATTTCAAACAGTACACTTACTGCTCTTCATAAAAATGGCACAAGCAAAATCCACACATATCAACAGCAAGATGGTAGCAGCTATGTTTAAGGTATTTGAAGGTGAAAATAATTACTTTAATTTGTCCTGTAATGACTTTCAAGACCAGCGTTGGCATCCTTTAACAGCATTTTTTACTGTCAGAATATGGCAAATTTACTGACGGAGCACATTTTATACTGACAACCTGAAAGATGACAGAACTCCTATTAAAAACGAAGACAGCTGATATTTAAACAGTATAAACACGATATGGAAACACTGACAATTTTATTTTTATTTCAGGTATTTATATAGCGCCGTCAATTTATGCAGCGCTTTATATATACATTGTACATTCACATCAGTCCCTACCCTCAAGGAGCTTACAATCTAAGATCCCTAATTAACATTCATACATACACGGGCCAATTTAGACAGGATCCAATTAACCTAACAGCATGTCTTTGGAATGGGACAATACCCATAAGAAGTCATTTGCCTGGTTTACACAAAAAAAGCATGGCAAATTTACAGACAGTTGTAAAAATCACAGATTTTTACAAACTGTCTGTAAATTTACTGACAGTTGGCAACCCTGTTCAAGACCCAGATAATGCACTACCTTCAATTTACATCGTTAAAGTGGTTGTAAACCTCAGACATGAAATATGAACAAAGCATATTCCTCATTAATGTGTACAGTCAGGGGGTGATTTACTAAAACTGGAGAGTGCAAAATCTAGTGCAGCTCTGTATAGAAACCATACAGCTTCTAGTTTTTATTGTCAAAGTTTAATTGAACAAGCTGCCGTTAGAAGCTGATTGGCCACCATGCACAGCTGCACCAGATTCCAAGTGCTCCATTGTTAGTAAATCTCCCCCGAACTGTCATCTGTCTGCTGCTTTATTCCTCTGCTATCAGTATGAATCACTTCTGACAAGTTTTCCTGACACCAAGAGAAAAATTGTGACAGAGGAAGGATTTCCAGCTGATTGACAGCCTTAGCTCTATTCCTGTTTTCTCTGTAGAGGGGGTGTATCCCTTCCCACCAATCAACTGTCAGAGTTCTCCCCACTGAGCTCTGCAGAGTGTAACTTCAGCCCTCTGCCCCCTTTTTTCTGAAATCTCAGACAACCTTTAAAATCCAGCACTTTGAGCAGATGTAGGGCTGCAGATAGACAGGTTCAACTTACATAGAAGGATTTGTTTCATCTCTGTGTATCACATGAGGCCAGTCACTTAGCTGGGTATATGTAAGGGTTTACAACCACTGTAAATTAGTTCTACTAATCACTAATTAAAACTGCAGCACAACATAACTGGTACAGTGAATCTCTACCATTTCACCCCAGAAAAAAAAATGTATAACCATATTGTATTTCCTTATGACCTATTACTATGGTTCTGTTGGGTGTAATTCTTGCACCATGTAGGCTGAGCCTAAATTAAACTCTTCAGTAACTTTACAGGGCTGCACAGATAAATTATTAATCTGTTACAACCAGAGCACCATCAGGGCGGTACAACCCATACACATGTAAGGGGCCCGGACGTTCCAAGGGACCCGGGCCCCGGCTCCAGGAGGGGTCAGTACAAATGACCATTCACCTGTGTGCACCTTCCCTGAGTATGGACCATGTCAGTAGGCAGCAGCTTGTAATCCCAGGTATTAGACAGACTGCCCTCTTGTTCCTCCCTAATCTCTGGACAGGTAACCCCTGCAGGATAACAGCGGCTATCCAGATGGGAAAGTAAGTGCAGGCAACAGGAGTGTGAGGGCTCTGCAATGTTAGGGGAAGGAGCTGGTACTGGTCACTCCGGGATGCCTGCTGCATGCTCAGCCCAGCAAAGTGCTCCTGACCTCCTCTCAGCCCCTGTCAGCAGAGTGCAGAGCCGGGGTCCCGTGGGGGGATAACAAGCATGTAGGGGAGAAGCAGCTGGCTAAGTAGAGGATGTCTTTGAGAGAAGGACACCGTGCTCCCCAATTATTCTGGTCAGTGCTGGCACCCAGGGCAGGCTGAACTCCTTCACCTATGGCATCCTGCTGGCCACCTTCAACAGGATATGTGCTGGGCAGAGCATGTGCTGACCCACAAGCAGGGACTGATTGTTGCCTTAGAATGTCCAAATTATGTCCATATTATACATTATATTTAATATACTGGATAGACTGGAACTGAGGGTAAATCTCAGTATATTGCTGGCTATGTCCCCACTGAGATTTCCCCTCACTTGGTGTCACCAAGGATGGGGGAGGAGGAGGACATTGGATGGGGGGGGGGGCAAAAGTTTCTGATGGCTGCCCTGGTTTCAACATACAGTATTAATTAAAAAAACATAAGTTTTATCATCAAAATAGTCTTTCGGTCTTGGCAAGTGACCTTTCCTAGGCAGAAATTATGATGTCATCAGTCTGATGCAAACAGGAAGAAGAATTTCCTTAGTCCCCAGGTAATCAGGCTGCAACACTGTAGCAGGTTACAAGATGAAACACTACAGCCGGAGCTAATGTCAGACATTTGTGAACACAGCCAAAAATTGCACTAAAACTGGTACACAAGTTTCCCGCCCCTGAACTCAATATGCCACCACTGCGCTCATGCATGAAAAATATTAATATTACTGACCCCTAAAAGCTGCCAACTTAAATAAACATAAATCGAGAAAGTGTTTTACAGAAAATAAACAGTGACCCTGCAAATAAAAATCCATGATATGGATTCAAAAAGTGCTGAATAAAGCAGTAAATAAACAATACCTAATAGTGATTAACAAAAAAGGAAATTATATATAAAATAGTGAATAAAAAAACTCCACTTGTGAGAGTGTCCATAAATTAAACACAAAGTCCATGCACAGTAATAAAATCCATATGGGAAAGAAATCTTCTTAAATCAAAGCAGTACAAAAATGTGAATGTCTTCCACCACACCAAATGTGATTTGTGTTCCACTCCCTGTTGAAATCGCACTCACCAGAACGATATGCCTTGCATTCTCATGCTCGGCAAACAAGCTGTTAAGAACCACCAGGGTTTAATCAGACATCGGCTCACAGTAGCATTCAATGCGGGAGGAGAATCCCATCAGTGACCATGAAAAAATAAAAGCCTCCAATAGTGTAATATTGTCAACCATTTATTAAAAACGACATAAAACTTCAAACATTGCACTCACATGTTCCCTAATCAAAAAGGCTTGATAGAGAATCAGATAAACAGTAATAGGGATGGAGCGGTGTGTTGTAGTCAAGCTGGCACGGGTCGCTGTGTGCTGGATAACCCTCCTCGCTACCTCGCTCACCTTCCCCGTTCGTGTCACCGCCTCATCCAGGATACAGGCAGCACAATTTTAGACGTGTAATCTCACAGATAGTCGCCGCACAGCCACGCCCCCAAAAATTAAAAAACGTAAAAAATTGCACAAGCACCAGGATTTAAATGATTGTAATCTCTGAGCCAGAATTTTGGTTGAGGAAGTAGAGACTGACCTTGGATGAAGCCTAAACAAAGAAAGTGCTGTTTGGAGAGAAAAGCAGATAAAGGCATTGTCAGGGCAGTGCTTTGATCTCTGTGAGAGGTAATAAAGACCTGCAAGTGTTACATGTAGACAGCTTCAGAACTATCTGATAATTTCAACAAATAAAGAAAAACATGCATACAAAAGCTTCCCCTCTCTCCCCTCATCCATAAATCATGTGAAATGCAGTGAATACATTCCTTCGGATTAAACATTTAGTTACAGACACTACTTAAATCAGTTATTTGTAAATAAGTGTTGAATAGACATGTGCACTACCAAAAAATTTGTTTAGTTTCATTTTCGTGTATTTTTTTTTTTTTTTCTATTTATAGGATCATTCATTATGATCAGCATTTGTTACTTCAAATCATTCGTAACTTCAGATTCATTAGTATTCGTTCCATTCCATTCATTTAGATGCGGCATTTGTTACTTCGGATAATTTGTAACTTCTGATGCATTCATATTCGTTACGTTCCATTTGTTTATATACAGCATTCGTTACTTCTCTGTGTCACAAGAGACTCACAAATCCAACAAAACAATGCCAGCGGCCCACCACATCCTGTCTGGACTCTGGATGGAATGCAGTCTGACACAGAAAAACACACAAGGGAATAAGGGACAAGCTGTCAGAAACCATGAATCAGACTGAGGCAGAAGTACAGTTAAATCTCACTTGTTTAATAATAATAAAAAAAGGTAAACAGAGCAAATGTAGTCAAAACATAGCCAGAGTTCAGGAACCGGAACAGATAGTCAGACAAGCCAAAACGTCAGAGAGCCAGAGATGAGCGTAGTAGAATAACAAGCAGGATCTGGAGCCAAAAGGAATGTCAGCCTTTAACAGGAATACAGAAGAGCGTCTCTAGAGATGTGACCAAGGCGAAGGCAGAGATCATCTGGGCTGGACGGCTTAAGTAGGCAGGACTGAGGAGCAGGATATCATCAACAGGCGAGTCACTGTGGAGAGAAAGGAGCTGGCAATTATCTGACAGCTGAGCGGCCAGCTCAGAGAAGGAAGGGCTGAGCCCAGCCCTGACACAAGCTCATTGGCCAGAGATAACACACTAACCCTGCCCATCCGAAAATCAAATGAATCCAAATATAGCCAAAAGAAATACGAATACGAATGCATTCAATTATTTCTTTATATTCAGTGATAACAAATAGTCAGAAAGAATGAAAATACGAAAAAAGAAATTATCCAAATGTAATCGATTCATCCAACTCATAGGTTGTATCGTTTTTCATTCTATGGGATTTTTGTATTTTCAGATTTTAGTTCTTTCGGGTTTTCGTTCTCATTCGTCAAAAGAGGCTTTTGTTCATTCAGATGCTCCCGAATGAAGAATATGTTGAATTTCATCTGAAAACGGATTTGTAACAAAATGAAAAGCACATGTCTAGTGTTAAGCATATGTAGCAATAACTCTCGGTGGAGCTGCTGGTTTAAGCGGGCTTGTTACCTTCACTCTCCTTCCCTCTGTTTCACCGGCACCGGGTCCAGGGTTCCATTGAGTTTACCTCTGGACGACACATGCACCAACACTTGAGTACGTTTTCAATGCTTTATTAAACCATCAATGAAGGAAGTAGCAGGAAAGAGGCAGAAGGGAAACCGCAGAGGAAAACTCAAATACCTTTTTAGTAAGATTCTTGACAAATGTCCTTTGGGGTTGGATATTTTAGTAGAATGCACTCCCTTGGTGGGACACACTCCTTGCATGCCTGGATAGGCCTCTCTCACTAGCCTAGCAGCCAGTACGTAGCACGAACAAAAGTCTCTGCCACAGACTTGTTTGGGAAGAACCTGTACGATCCTCTGCCACAGGACGTATTGGTTTTTGTGGTGAAAGTCAGTCACAGTGCTTGAACCTTTAAGCCAACCCGTCCTCCAACCGAGTCACCAGGCCCCTCTCCAGACCAGCACGTTGCATGATCCTTCCATGACGGGTCCTCCCCTGGGATCTCCTGGGTTGTCCAGCTTCTTCACTCTGGATAGAGAGCTCAGGACCATTCCTCGGCCGCTGTGGTAGGCCCCAGACAAGCTTCTGGGCCCACCCCTGCGTCGCAGCAACGTTGACCTCCAGAACGGAGGACTACAAGATAACTCTCTAACGCATACCTGTCAGCCAGGAGGGCCAGCAGGTGGCTGTAAATGAACCTCAGAATATGGCGTCTGTCCCATAAATACCCTTGCCCAGAATGCAACTCGGAGGACCACTTCCACCAAGTTGTCTCCGGGACAGAAGAGCATCCATACACTTAGACACGTTGCCTTTCCAACACTAGCCAGCGGTAATAGCGACACCCGCGGCTCAGTATGGAAACACACGCAACGTCAGCCAAGCTGGAACAGAGGCAAATCTAACCTTCCTAATGAACAAGTTATTAAATTTACCTATCAGATGGTAGATCGCAAAACTACCAGCACTACATATAGCATCCATAATGAACATAGATAACAAAACAAATGTATACTTTGCTGACTGTTGGATGTGAACTCCAACTTTGTTAAAATGTAAAATTATCCCTTGCAGTGGGACTGTGCTCACATTGCAAGGGTTATTTGCTTGTTTTGTCTAAGGCAGAGGAGAAGCACTTTTACTTACTCTTTCCTCAGCTCCCCCAGCAGATGGCGCTCCTCCATGCTCCGCTGGTGGGCTGTTCCTTGGCGCAGTGCGTTCAATGAAGGGCTATGAAGCTTGCATTGGTCTTGAAGACATCAGCATCCTAGACTGCAAAAAGGAAGCAACGTCTGCACTCCAAGATGATGAATATGAGTCCTCTATTAATTCATCCAAGTGACACACCACAGGAAAAACGACAATCAAGGCATACATGTTTCACACAGTATTGTGTACTTAAGCAATGATTAAGCACATAATACTGTGTGAAACATGTCTGCCTTGATTGTCGTTTTTTTTCTGTGGTGTGTCACTTAGATGGATTAATAAAGGACTCATATTCATCATCTTGGAGTGCAGTCATTTCTTCCTTTTTGCAGTTTGTACGGTGGGCGAGCTGTGGTGAGTACCCTTGAGACGAGTCCTTCAATTCACTTCACTTATTCATTTATCTGGATTCATCCACCTGAGTGGTGTTCCTTTTTTTTTTTTCTCCATTAGGACCCTAGACTGCCAGAGTATGAGGGAGAAAATGATGAGGAAACCAATCTAGCAGTGAGCAGTAGCAGTGGTGAGGATCAGATAAGTAAATCTTCTTTTATTCTTTCCCAAGACCTAAACGAGCAATTAACTTAAAGTGTGGGCACAACCATGCCACCACATCACAACAGCGTGCATTACATGCAGTTGCAGAGAGGTTGCGGTGTGGCCCCATTTGTATGGGTTGCGTGGTGACAGTTTTGCCCACCAAATGCAACAAGGGGTATAATGTTTGCTGTGGATGCAAAGCATCACCACTGCTGCATGTGTACAACCCTGTCCAGCTGCCTTTGCAGTTTAAGGAGGGGTGTCAGGGGGTGGTAAAAGCACAACTCAACTGCCTACTTTTACTGCTCCCATACTGCAAATGTAAAAGAGTCCTAAGAGTTTGCACACCTTTTGTTTTGATGCACCTGGAAAGTATTAAGCGGATTAAAACTGAAAGCTCAAATGAGATTTAAGAAAACAAGTAGAACATACATCATATTGTCAAAAATATTGGGAGGCCTGCCTTTACACGCACATGAACTTTAATGGCACCCCAGTCTTAGTCCGTAGGGTTCACTATTGAGTTGGCCCACTCTTTACAGCTATAACAGCTTCAACTCATCTGGGAAGGCTGTCCACAAGGTTTAGGAGTGTGTCTTTGGGAATTTTTGACCCTTCATTCAGAAGCGCATTTATGAGGTCAGGCACTGATGTTGGACGAAGAGGCCTGGCTCGCAGTCTTCGCTCTAATTCATCCTAAAGGTGTTTAATCTGGTTGAGGTCAGGACTCTGTGCAGGCCAGTCAAGTTCCTATACCCCAAACTCGCTCATTCATGTCTTTATGGACTTTGCTTTGTGCACTGGTGCACAGTCATTTTGGAACTGTTCCCACAAAGTTGGGAGCAGAAAATATTTTTTGTTGATGTCTGGAAAATTTAGATCACCTGTTACACAACATCAAACAGGACATTTCTGGAAAATCAGACAATTTTGCAAAGTCTAAGGCTACATTTACAGGGGTGATATGGGCTGGTGCGAATTGTAGCGGCAGGAATCAGAGATTGTAAGTAAAGCCCTGTTTGCAATGAAATACCGTATTTATCGGCGTATAATACGCACTTTTTTCCCTTTAAAATCAGGGGAAAATCGTGGGTGCGTGTTATACACCGACCCCTGCTGTGTCTGAGGGAAAAGGAGCGAGTGCCGTTGAATTACAGAGCCGCGATTTCCTGTGTACCCGGCGCTCCATCACTCACAGCCACCCCTTCTGGCCCCACATTGGGCCACTGTTCTGTCTATCATATGAGCAGGGCCAGGATGCGTGACTGTGAGTGACGGAGCGCCTGGTACGCAGGAGATTGCGGCTCTGTGTAATTCAGCGGCGCTCGCTCCTCCTCTTCCCTCGGAGACAGCAGAGACAATCCAACTGGCAAGGCTGCAATGATGGGAAAGGTGAGGCTGCAGATGGGCACTGAACAGGCTGCATTGTTGGTCAGTTTATAGGCTGCAGATGGGCATTGAACAGGCTGCATTGTTGGTCAATTTATAGGCTGCAGATGGGCACTGAGCAGGCTGCATTGGTCAATTTATAGGCTGCAGATGGGCACTGAATTTATAGGCTGCATATTGGCACTGAACAGGCTGCATTGTTGGGAAATTTAATGGCTGCAGATGGGCACTGAACAGGCTGCATTGTTGGGAAATGTAATGGCTGCAGATGGGCACTGAACAGGCTGCATTGTTGGGCAATTTAATGGTTGCAGATGGGCACTGAACAGGCTGCATTGGTGGGCAATTTAATGGCTGCAGATGGGCACTGAGCAGGGTGCATTGATGGGCAATTTAGAGACTGCAGATGGGCACTGAGCAGGGTGCATTTATGAGCTGCGACCCTAATTATGCTTCAAAGTTCTTTATTTAAAATGTAAGTTTTTTTTCCTTAAACTTCTCTCCTAAAATTGGGGTGCGTGTTATACGCCGATAAATGAACTGTGTTTTCTCCTTCATCAGACCCAAAAATACAGAAGTACAGTTTCAAGATTTCCATTCAATGCATTAATTAGAATGATTTATACGATACATTACAACTGGCTGATAGATCTCGGATCGAAAAAAGATCTCCTAGGCCAAGTCCATATAAGGGGGTTTCATGTCAGGACAAACCAAGCCCAGATCTCATAAGGTTTATGACAAGATCAGGAGCAAGAGAGGTTTCGAAAAACTGACACAAGTCAGTGAACAGTGAGTCAATTTTATGAGGTGGTGTAATGTTATGAACTTATGATAAATCAATAAAATGTGTTTCTGCTTCTGCACAGAAAGAAGGCGATCAATTTTAGTTGCTTTAATAGAACTAGACCAGCTGGCAAATTTAGCAATTTGATTGAAATTGAACTTTTCCACTCAGAGACGTAAATATATTGTAATTAATATTTTATTTAATGTAATGTTTGTAGTTAATATTATAAGAACATATGGGAGTCTGTGGAGAATCCCTGAGAACCAATCAGTGATGATAAATGATGAAAGCGGAATAACAAAAAAAACTTTCTAATGGAGCATATCAGATACAGCAAACAAACTTTTGAAACAATGCTTATTTTTTGGTCATGTTATTGCTCTGGACCATTAATGTCACCATTCATCATTATATCTTTTTTTTTTTTTTTAAATCACTGCAATATGCATGCCAAAAACAAAAATATAGAGAAAGTTCAGTAAACGGAAGAAAACATAAATTAAATCTTCTATTCAGGGTGACAACCATTTACCTTAAAGTGATATTAAAGTCGATTTTTTTTTGTGCCACACACAGACAGAGCAAGAGTGACAGAGAGCCAAAGCCTCGCCTCTCCTTTTCCTCCACAGCAGTGACTGACAGCGGCTCCCCAGTTAGAATGACTTTGGCTTTGTGTCCCTTTTGGGAACATCTGCACATAAGGTTTTAGTTCAAAATGGAAAAACAAAAACAGAACATTCCATAGCTCAACTCACCAACCAGTCTGCCAACTGACCAAATTAACCTGTTCAACAGTCTGCGTTAAAAACAGGGGTTTAGTTAGCACACATTTGCAAATGCATGCGTAAGCTGCAAGGCCTCCTCATGGTACCCTGTGTATTGCTTGCAGTCCTAAAGTTACTTCTCCACAATGGAAGCACATGTATTAAATGGACATACCTTGTACTAAAAGGCGATACCTTTTAGAAGGGGCAGCACATCCAATTCTAATTTAAACAGATCACAAAAATCTGGAGTATCTGAGAACCGCAAAGAGATTAAGACCACGTCAAGCCAGGTGGGCATTATTCTTTTTCAGATTTTCCTTCCATGTCACCTACCAACCCGGTTCGAAAAATACAAAACCTGCCGCATTATTTTGTATGTTGAATGATTCTAAAGAAAGTACATCCTCGGATACAATCTTGTCCTCTGGAAATTTTCTTCTAGTACAGGAAGATCTATTTTCATGGATTAAGCAGACCTCTGCAGGGTTTGCTCCCACCGCTGAAGCAGAGTTACAGGCAAGAGGTCTGTTCTGGTACAAGGACAAAATCTTCATGCCTGAGAGCATTTGGTTACCATACTGGAACTCTGTCATGATCATGTGTTGGCTGGACATTTTGGCTTATCCAAAACTTCTGATCTTGTGCAATGCACATTTTGGTGGCCCCAAGTAGCAAGAGATTGCAAGAGATAGGTGGAATCCTGTACCACCTGCATTCAAAACAACAATAGTAAAGCCAAGGCCTGGGGCTTGTTAAAACCATTACCCATTCTAGACAGACTATGGAAAATGATATTTATAGACTTTATTGTGGAGCTTCCTCCCTCAAATGATCACACCACCATCTTTGTGGTGGTGGATCGGCTGTCCAAAATGGCACATTTCATCCCAATGAAAGGAACACCCTCAGCTCCCGAGACAGCAGAAGTCTTTATCAGGGAAATCATAAAGCTTCACAAAGTGCCAGCTAACATCGTTTCTGATCGAGATGTACAGTTCACCTTCAGGTTCTGGAAGGCATTGTGTGAGTCTCTTGGAACTGAATTATCCTTCTCTGCCTACCATCCACAGACAAATTGGGCAGACAGAGAGGACCAATCAGACCCTCAAGCAATACTTACGCTGTTTCTCTTCATTTTCCCAGGATGATTGGATCTCTCTGCTGCCATTAGCTGAGTTTGCTTACAATAATTCCACCCACTCTGCCACAAGACAAACTCCATTCTTTGCTTATTATGGCTTCCACTCAGCATTTTTGCCTAACTCCATTCCGGAATGTTCAGTACCAGCTATTCTCGAGAAAATTAACTTCTTTAGTACCAATAACAAATTATTATGGGAAACAATGGCTAAAACACAGCAATATAACAAAGAAACTTTTGACAAGAAAAGACAAGGAGAATTAATTCTGGAACCCGGTAATCTAGTGTGGCTATCCACAGCAAACCTAAGGTTGGCATGCCCTTCAAGAAAGCTGGGTCCTAAGTTTGTGGGTCTTTTTCCAGTGAATAGAAGGAGGAACGAGGTAGTCTATGAGCTGGAACTGTCGGCTCATTAAGGATTCATCCTGTCTTTAATGTTACTCTGTTAAAACCCTCTGTTCCCAATTATTTTCCAGAACAGAATGTTGATCCTCCTTTGGGGTGGAAGCAATCTTGGATTGTAGGAAGAGAAATAATCAAGTTCGATACTTTTTGATTAAATGTAAAGGGTACGGGCCAGAAAAGAGCTCATGGGAACCTGAGGCTAATATCCATGCTAAGAGACTGATCCAGTCATTCAAAAGGTCCCATCCTGATTTGTTGGCCCGTTTGGGCATCTGGAGGCTGCCCCTTGGAGGGGGGCAATGTCAGGAAGGTCTTGCCAGAAACAGAAGATCTGTGCAAGCTTGTGTGTGATTGCGGGTGCCAATGCGCATGCGGGAGCGTGCGCGATTCCTGGCACCAAATGGGCTATTTAAACCAGGCTGACACACAGAAACATTGCTGTCTAATCTACAGTGTTCCCTGTGTGATACCTGAGACTTTGCATCTGTTCCTGTGTTTATCCGGCTTGCCTCTGAATACCCCTGCTGTCCGCCTGCATCTGACCTCGGCTTGTCTTTGACCTTGCTCCTGCCTTCTCCACTGGTACCTCTGCTGCGCACCTGATACTGACCCGGCTTGTTCAGTGATCCTGCTCCTGCTTCTGTTCCAGTATTACCTAACTGTGTATGACCCGGCTTGCCTGACCTTCCTGCATTCCAGTCCCATTGGAACCTCCTCTCTGTCTGCTTACCTCTGCATCCCTGTACGTGGAACCCAGGCACAAGCCTGCTCCAGTCTCCAGCTAAGTCTGCCGTTCCTGCTCCTCATTCTGCTGACTACCCTGCTCAGTACCATTCGGAACTCCAGACCTGCCTTCCTGCTGGTGATCCTGCCAGGCACTTGTGCTACTCTGCACTCCCGCGCCTCCTGTCTACTCTATCAGGGGCCTCGAGTCAGAGGTGTAAGAGAGGACTTCCTCTGCATATCGAGCTCATCTACTAGGTACGTGACACACACTTTACTTGGCATTTCCTTGTGCGAACCAGCTGTGGCCTCAATGCCCATTTTTGTGTCCCTCATCATAATCCCCCAGGAAAGGGTTCTCCACCTCATAGTTTACACCAAACAATGTAGAATAGCAAGTCTGCGTAAGAAAAAAAAATATACTGTAAAGTACATACAGCATATATACTGTAGTTGTATTAATGGTAGAGCTGCATGATTCTGTCCAAAATGAGAATCACTATTTTTTTGCTTAGAAAAAAAAAATCACGATTCTCATGACAAAAAATCTTTCACATTATACAAAAAAAAAGGGCTAACTTTACTGGTTAGATTTTTTTTTTTTTAATTCAATAAAGTAATTTTTTCCAAAAAAATTGCGTTTGAAAGACCGCTGCGCAAATACAGTGTGAAATATTGCAACAACCACCATTTTATTCTCCAGGGTGTCTACTAAAAAATATATATGTTTGGGGGTTCTAAGTAATTTTCTAGCAAAATAAAAAATGATTTTAACTTGAAACCATAAAATGTCAGAAAAAGGTTTAGTGTTTAAGTGGTTAAACTTTTTTCACTTACACAGGAAGTCTATTCCATTGACAAATTGTTACAATGTTTATACTTAAGTTCAACTGATAAAGAATGTTTTGTTTCTTGGCAGACTGCCCGGTTTTTCTCTTCCTTTCTTTTTAGGGATGTGGCTTCAGAAGAGCAGAGAGAATTCTTTGCCTAGAAAGAATTGTGAAACACTTTAGTCAAGATCGCGATAACGATTCTTGACGATTAATCATGATAACGATTCTTGACGATTAATTGTGCAGCTTTAATTAATGGTAAACAAAAAAGGAAAAAAATTAAAAAATATATATATGCATGACAAAAAATATAGTAGCTAGTGAAAATCTCATCTGGACTAATTATTGTCAAAGTTGGGTACTGAGAGTTTAACAAAAACAAGCCAAGAAAATCAATTCTTTTGACATACTGAAGAAAGCTCTTAGAGAAGTCAGAAATCCTGTTATCAGAATGCTGTTCATAGACATCAGAGTACCACTGAAAGAGCAAGCGTGATCCAACTATCTCACAATATCTTCCGGCTGATCATCAGTCATTTCCAAGTAAACCAACTAAGCTTCGTAACTGGGCTGATAACTTTCTCCCCCAAAATCTTTTAGACTGGATTGTCTTCAGCTGTCAATCACCTCGAGACCCAGGTATGAAGAACAGATTTTGCCTCCAATCTAGATTCTAATCTAGAATCTCCAATCTAATTAACTGCATGATTTCCTGTTGCATGCATAAGATTGAACAACAGCTATGAAAAATATGTAACCTTTTTTTAATATCAAGAATGTTTTATTAAATGCGAACCTTAATATAGCAGTCCGAATCAAACAAGGTTACAGTTCCAAGACGAGTACATACAAGTATCACAGTATATGAATAGAATGACTTTAATACAAAAGTACTAGAGTACCATTTATTCCACAAGCAGTGTTCAACCATACTGCAGTTGCTGACTTTTAATTGGACACTTACCTGTCCCAGGGTCCAGCGATGCGGGGGATTGAAGCCCTACTTGTCCCCCCCTCTGCTCGGCGGCGCTGGCATTCTAACTGTGGGCGCCCAGCTGTGGCTTCACAGCCGGCCACCCACTGCGCATGCGCGAGCCGCGCCACGCGCTGTCACTGGCCCCGCAATCATCTGGGACCGGTCACGTGTCCCAGATGATTGACAAGAGGGAGGGGAGAGAGGCGATCTCCCTTCCTGCGCCGAGGGAAGTGACGTCAGGAGCCCAGGCACCGAAGGAGGCAGACTACGAGGGACCCCCTAGCAACAGGCATTTAGAGGTGAGTAAAAAAAAAAATTCTCCAAATGTTTTTTTTTCATTTTTTTTAAACACATTACGAATTTTTTTTTTTTTGGGTTGGAACTCCACTTTAACAAGCTGAAGCTAAAAGCTGATTGGCCACCATGCACAGCTGCACCAGATTTTACACTCTACTCTCTAGTTTTAGTAAATCAATCCCAAAGTTTCTTGGTTTAACTTTAACTTAATTTAAGTAGCTCATCTTCCACCTGACACCATGTTGTTGGCTTTCAGCATATTTCTTGCTTGTTATGAAAATATAAATATTTTAAATGTCAATATAGTTAGCCACTGTTCTACTTTAAGGCATACCAGTGGTCCCAAAAGAAAGCCCACCAACTATAAAATATTGCTTAATTACTCTTTTGATCTAAAGTGGTGATTTTTTTTTAATTCCTCTGTACAACCTAGCTGATCTTTCGCACTATGAAGGGAATTGTGCTTATGTATCTTCTGTTCAGCAGGTCAGTTATACTAATAATGGTGTTGGCTCCCAGCACCTCAGATGTCTTGCCGCCTATTGTTCTCATGCAAACATTTCCCCATGCTCAGGTTCCCCTCCTGATTCTGTGACTGGGTGCCTCTCTGCTGTCTCAGAACCCGTGTTTTGAGATGTCCAAACGCAAGACAAAATTGTGAACATGGCAGTATTGAATTAGTGAATAAACCATGCCTCTTTCAAAACAATTTTGTTGAGTGTGCGTTTATTAATTCACTGTTTGGTAAGATAATTTTACATTACACATTCAGAAAGTGTTTTAAAAAACATGTTTCATGGGCTGAGAAACAGACAGTGCTAGTTTGTACAGCTGCTTTCTCCGTGCATGGAATCTAATGCCGCGTACACATGGTCGGACTTTTCGACCGGACTTGTCCGACGGACGCCGACGGACCAAATCCGGCGGACAATCCGATCGTGTGTGGGCTTCACCGGACCTTCAGTGGACTTTTCCAGTCGCAAATCTGACAGACTTTAGATTTGGAACATGCTTCAAATCTTTACGTCGTAACTCCGCCGGACCCAGAAATCCGCTCGTCTGTATGCTAGTCCGACGGACAAAAACTGACGTTAGGGCAGCTATTGGCTACTGGCTATCAACTTCCTTATTTAAGTCTGATGTACGTCATCACGTACGAATCCATCAGACTTTTGTGTGATCATGTGTAGGCAAGTCCGGTCGTTAGAAAGTCTGTTGAAAGTCCGCCAAAAGTCCGTCGAAAGTCTGTCTAAAGTCTGTCGGGCGGGCTGTCGGACTTTTGTAGCTGAAAAGTCCGACCGTGTGTACGTGACATAAGAAATAATTGGTGTTCTGCTGGGGACCCCCCCCATAGGAGTTTGGGCTTAGCTGCTGGCTACCCCAGGTGACTTAACAGATACTTGTGGTTGTGAAGGAGGGCAGGTGCCAGGTAACAAGAGTGTAAAAGATAGCTGGAAGCAGAGGTTAAGATTTAAGACTGTGGGTGCAGAGGAGGCAGAGTGGAGGCTTAAGGCTACGGGGACAGAGGAGGCACAAAAAGAAGAATGAGGATGTGGATGCAAGTGTAATGAAGACTTGAGGATGCAGAGAATTCACAGAGCAGGCTGCTAGTGCAGCATAGATGTGGGAGAGCATCAGACTGTGAATACAGTGAAGACTGTAGAGCAGGGGTAGGCAACCTCGCCCCTCCACCTGTTTTGAAACTTCAAGTCCCATGAGACATTGCAAGACCCTGATAATCATAGGCTAGATTCCTAGAGGCAGAGGCATGATGGGATTTGTAGTTTCACCACAGCTGGAGGGCTGAGGTTGCCTACCCCTGCTGTAGAGGTTCAGACTGTGGATGCAGTGGAGACTGCAGAGGTTCAGACTGAAGATTTAGCAGATATTGCGGATGCAGCGGAGACTTGGCTGTAGTAGTAGCAGCAGAGGATTAGCTGTGTATGCATTGAAGACTTGGCTGTGGGGGCAGTAGAGGCTTGGCTGCAGGTGCAGCAAGTTGCAGACACAAAGGCTGAGACAGAGACTTTTGAAGTTTAGGAGAGCATAGTAACTCCTTGCTGGGGCAGGAACATGTGTCCCTCTAAAGTTTAAATATTGATCCAGCTCACTGCCGTGTCACGTGGCATGTCATATGATGCAACATATTGTGCGGTCATGACCATTTGGGTCAAAGTTCTACTAATAATTTGTTATTTATGCACAAAATTATGTCATTACAGTACTGAGTGCTGGTAATATGTTCAGATACTTCCAGCTTTCCAGTTAATAATAAAAAGGAGGTACAATAATGAATCAAGATATACAGATAATTAATGTTCCACTCACAGCAATCAACATAAAAAATAGTGGCCACTAAATGGAAGATCGCAGCATAGGAACTAAAGCCAATGCAATCACTAATTTACATCCTTTAAAAACCAGATCAAAAGGCTAAAAGTTCAAAAATTGCATTTCTGATTATAATATTGATAGCAGATGCTCATTAACCTCCAGAATTCACACAAATGATTACCACGCACTCCTAGTTCCATCAAGAGTATTGATCATCTGTATTAACATTGTTTGTGTACAAATAATAAATGATCGACAATAATTCTGTAAGCAAACAATGCTGACATGAGAAATCAATAACCCTAATGATGACTGGTCACTAATAATGCTCATTTGATTGATGCCTAAATTAATTAGGAATTTGACACATTATAATCATTTTCCATATTGCTGTCAGTTGTAGAAGATAATGCGATTCATCTGTACAGATATAAGAGGAGCACTGTCTGGACAAAATAAACTATCTTTGCACATATACTGATCAAATCTAATACATACACAGTTTACTAAATGATAATGAAATACATAAATATCACCAGAACATTAAAATATATAAATTAGAAGAGCCTTATTACATTTCTAGTAGCAGATTCTGTAGTGCGTTAGTGACCACTAGGGATGAGCCGAACACCCCCCCGGTTCGGTTCGCACCAGAACCTGCGAACGGACCGAAAGTTCGCACGAACGTTAGAACCCCATTGACGTCTATGGGACTCGAACGTTCGAAATCAAAAGTGCTCATTTTAAAGGCTAATTTGTACGGTATTGTCCTAAAAAGGGTTTGGGGACCCGGGTCCTACCCCAGGGGACATGTATCAATGCAAAAAAAACTTTTAAAAACGGCCGTTTTTTCGGGAGCAGTGATTTTAATGATGCTTAAAGTAAAAAAAAAAAGAAGTGAAATATTCCTTTAAATATCGTACCTGGGGGGTGTCTATAGTATGCCTGTAAAGTGACGCGTGTTTCCCGTGTTTAGAACAGTCCCTGCACCAAATGTCATTTTTAAAGGAAAAAATCTCATTTAAAACTGCTTGCGGGTTTAATGTAATGTCGGGTCATGGCAATATGGATGAAAATCAGTGAGACAAAAGGCATGGGTACCCCCCAGTCCATTACCAGGCCCTTTGGGTCTTGTATGGATATTAAGGGGAACCCCGCACCCAAATTAAAATAAGGAAAGGTGTGGGGCCACCAGGCCCTATATACTCTGAACAGCAGTATACAGGCGGTGCAAACAAGACAGGGACTGTAGGTTTGTTGTAGAATCTGTTTGTAATTTTGAACGGGTACATTTTTAACGTGTTTAGCTCCAGCCAAAAAATCTTTTTTAAGCTTTTTGGAAAACATAGGGAAGGATTATCACCCCTGTGACATTTGTTTTGCTGTCTTTCCTCCTCTTCAGAAGATTTCACCTCACTTTTTGTCCCAATGAAAAATGTTTTTTGAAAATTTGGGTTTTTTTTGTGGAACAAGGATTGGAAAGCATCAGTGGAAAGGAGAATTTTTTTTCCCATATTAACTCTTACAGGAGAGAATTTCCCTTCCTAGGGGTAGATTTCATCTCACTTCCTGTTGTCTCCTTCCGTTTGCAAGTAGGAGTCATTTGTAAGTTAGATGTTTGAAAGTAGGGTCCTGCCCTATATACTCAGCAGAAATTTGGGCCTTAGGTGTTGCTGTGGCCACAACACTGTAAGCCCTCGCAGGGCCTTGCTGTGAAATATTAGATCAAGAATTGTAATTACATGCCCCTGTTGAACAGGAGCTGAAAAATTAGGCCTTAGGTACTGGGGCCACAACACTGCAACCCCTTACAGACACTCTAGTTGGAATGCGGGAACGAGCCCTGCTGCAAAGTATTACATCAAAAATTGTAATTACACGCCCCTGTTAAACAGGGGCTAAAAAATTGTGCCTTAGGCACTGGTGGTGGCGCCCAGAACCAAAAATGTTCTTACAAGCTATCAGCGTGATGATTGAGGAGGAAGAGGATAATTACTCAGGGATAGTCACTCAGCATCATCATAGGCAGTCTTTGAAGGGATCTGAGATTTCAAAAAAAATTATTCGGTTACATCAGCATCAGGTGCTTGGTAGCTGGTGGTGATCCAAGACTGATTCATTTTTATGAAGGTCAGTCGATCGACCGAGTCGGTGGACAGGCGCACCCTGTGATCGGTTACCACGCCTCCAGCAGCACTGAATGTGCGTTCCGAAAGAACGCTGGATGCAGGACAGGCCAGTAGCTCAATTGCATACTGTGCAAGCTCTGGCCAGTGATCCATCCTCAAGACCCAGTAACCCAGAGGATTTTCGGTGGGAAAGGTGTCCAAGTCTGATCTTGCCCCTAGGTATTCCTGCACCATGTAAAACAGACGCTGGCGATGGTTGCTGGAACCGATCATACCTTGGGGCTGCGGACCAAAAAATTGTCTGAACGCATCGGTCAGACGGCCACCTTCTCCACTGCTCCTTCTTTGACTGACCGAAGCCTCAGCAACACGTTGTCCAGAAACAGGAGTTTGTAACCTCCCAGTCTCTGGGAACGCGTTGCACAGACCTTTCTGCAAGGCCTCCCGAAGATGTTTCATCCTCTGCTCCCTCTGCGATGGCAAGATAAGGTCCGCAACCTTACCCTTGTAACGTGGATCAAGGAAGGTTGCCAGCCAGTATTGGTCCTTCGCCTTGATACCACGAATACGAGGATCCTTACGCAGGCTTTGCAGGATCAGGCCATGCAGCGTAGGTTTGCTGAGGCATTCGGTCCGGAGTCCTCTGGGTCACTAAGGACGACATGGTCTGCAGCCACCTCCTCCCAGCCACGTACAAGTCCATGTGTTTCTTGGGACTGATCCCTTAAAGACTGCTGCTGATGCTGAGTGCCAGGCTCCACCTCCATACTGACACAATCTTCCTCCTCCTCCTCCTCCTCCTCGTCCTCTTCCTGTGTGATCGGCGGGCACGCAGGAACACTGTCTGGATAAAGGGGGCCTTGAGAGCTAAGGAAGTCCTCCTCTTCCTGCCTCTGTTCTGCCTCAAGTGCCCTGTCCATTATTCCATGCAGCGTGTGCTCCAACAGGTGGACAAGGGGGACAGTGTCACTGATGCATGCACTGTCACTGCTCACCATCCTTGTGGCCTCCTCAAATGTTGACAGGACAGTGCATGCATCCCTGATCATGGCCCACTGGCGTGGGGAAAAAAAAACAAGCTCCCCTGATCCTGTCCTGGTGCCATAGTCGCACAGGTACTCATTGATGGCCCTCTGCTGCGTGTGCAGCCGCTGCAGCATGGCTAACGTTGAGTTCCACCTAGTGGGCATGTCACAGATTAGGCGGTTCTTGGGCAGGTTAAACTCCTTTTGGAGGTCCGTCAGCCAAGCACTGGCATTATATGACCGGCGGAAATGCACACAGACTTTCCTGGCCTGCCTCAGGATATCCTGTAAGCCCGGGTACCTGCCCAAGAACCGCTGCACCACCAAGTTAAGGACGTGAGCCAAACAGCGCACATGGGTCATTTGTCCCTGTCGGAGGGCAAAGGGGAGGTTGGAGCCATTGTCGCAAACCACCATTCCTGCCTTAAGTTGGCGTGGCGTCAACCACCTCTGAACCTGCCCCTGCAGAGCTGACAGAACCTCTGCCCCAGTGTGGCTCCTGTCCCCCAAGCACACCAGCTCAAGCACCGCATGGCATCTTTTGGCCTGCGTACTTGCGTAGCCCCTTGAATGACTACGGAGCACCGCTGGTTCCGAGGAAGAGGCCATGGAGGAAGAAGAAGACGAGGGGGTGGAGGAGAGAGGTGTGTCACAATCATTAGCATTTTGGAGGCGTGGTGGCGGAACAACCTCCAACACTACTGCACCTTGTCCTGCATCCTTCCCAGCTGCCAGCAGAGTCACCCAATGCGCTGTGAAACTTAGGTAACGTCCCTGTCCATGCCTGCTGGACCATGAGTCAGCGGTAATATGCACCTTACCGCTGACCGCCCTGTCCAGCGAGGCATGGACATTGCCTTCCACATGCCGGTAGAGAGCCGGAATCGCCTTCCGTGAGAAAAAGTGGCGTTTGGGTACCTGCCACTGAGGAGCCGCACATTCCACAAACTCACGGAAGGGGGCACAGTCTACCAACTGAAAAGGCAGCAGTTGAAGTGCCAGCAATTTTGCCAAGCTAGCATTCAACCACTGGGCATGTGGATGGCTGGGAGCAAACTTCTTTCGGCGGTGCAGCAGCTGGGGCAGGGAAATTTGCCTGGTACAATCTGACGTCGGTGTACCAAAAGCAGATTGCCCACAAGTACTTGGCTGTGACACACCTAATTCTACACCTTCATTCCTCTCAGTGCAGGTCTCAGAGAGGACTGAAGGTCTAGTGGGGTTGGAAATCTCAGCTGATGAGGAGCAAGGAGAGGTCCTCTTTGTTCTTTGGTGTGGGTCTTTTAGATGCGCTTGCCAACGAACTGCATGGCAGGTCAACATATGTCTGGTCAAGCATGTGGTACCCAAGCGGGAGATGTTTTGGCCACGTGAGATACGCTTGAGACATATGTTGCAAATAGCAGCGGTGCGATCTGATGCACTCGTCTCAAAAAAGGCCCACACCAAAGAACTTTTTGAATAACGCGCAGAGACTGCAGCGCCCTGCACATGTGATGCAGTCAATGTGCTGCCTTTAGGCTGGCCCCTGGAGGGCATCCTGCCTCGTTGGTGATGTGCCGCCTCCTCCTCCTCCTCTCTCCTATCAGGCACCCACGTTGAGTCAGTGACCTCATCATCCCCTCCCTCCTCATCACTGGAGCAAACCCGGCAGTATGCTGCAGCAGGGGGAGCATGAGTGCCAGATTGCTGTCCTTCTTGGGCACCCCCTCTGTCCGTGCTCATGTTACTGCCTTCATCGAGCTCAGTATCATCATCAGAGCCTTCCAAACGCTGGGCATCCTCCTGGAGCATGTACCCAACACTGTGGTCAAACAGTTCGAGGGACTCCTCAGGAGGACATGGTGGAGCTAGGGAAGGAGTCACTGATGACATTGAGCCGAGGGAAGAGGCCGCTGCTTTGCCAGACAAAGCACCCTGGGCATGGGTGAGAGAGGATGAGGAGGATGAGGACGGCTTGGTCATCCACTCGACCAAGTCTTCCGCATGTTGCGGCTCAACACGGCCAGCTGCCGAAAAAAAGGCCAAGCGTGTCCCATGGCCACGTGCTGATGAGGATGCACCGTCTCCACGACCAGCACTAGACACAGAGCCTGCTTGCCCTCTCTTATTGGCTTGTGACTGTCTGCCTCTCCTTCTTGGCCTTCCAGACATACTAATGGCCTGTAGCTGCACTAAGCTGGGATATATATATATATATATATATATATATATATATATATATATATATATACTGCAGCTAGCAAAATCAACTACCTGCCTGTAGTATGAGAACACCACCAACCTTCTACAGGTAGCTTTAGCTGAACACTGTGAGGTGGACGCACCCCACTAACTTGTAGGTTTAGCTGAACACTGTGAGCAGGACGCACTGCACTAACTGTAAATAGTCTAGCTGCCTGACCGTGGTACTAATAGGATCAAAAGAACACCAGTAATTTTCTTTAGGTAGCTGTAAATACTTTAACAAGACAAGCCTGCCTGTCAGTAGGAAGATAACAGGAACGGATCTAGCTGAACACTGTGTGCAGGACGCACTGCACTAAATGTAAATAGTCTAGCTGCCTGACCGTGGTACTAATAGGATCAAAAGAACACCAGTAATTTTCTTCAGGTAGCTTTATATACTGTAACAAGACAAGCCTGCCTGTCAGTAGGAAGATAACAGGAACCGATCTAGCTGAACACTGTGAGCAGGACGCACTGTACTAAATGTAAATAGTCTAGCTGCCTGACCGTGGTACTAATAGGATCAAAAGAACACCAGTAATTTTCTTCAGGTAGCTTTATATACTGTAACAAGACAAGCCTGCCTGTCAGTAGGAAGATAACAGGAACGGATCTAGCTGAACACTGTGAGCAGGACGCACTGTACTAAATGTAAATAGTCTAGCTGCCTGACCGTGGTACTAATAGGATCAAAATAACACCAGTAATTTTCTTCAGGTAGCTTTATATACTGTAACAAGACAAGCCTGCCTGTCAGTAGGAAGATAACAGGAACAGATCTAGCTGAACACTGTGAGCAGGACGCACTGTACTAAATGTAAATGGTCTAGCTGCCTGACCGTGGTACTAATAGGATCAAAAGAACACCAGTAATTTTCTTTAGGTAGCTGTAAATACTGTAACAAGACAAGCCTGCCTGTCAGTAGGAAGATAACAGGAACGGATCTAGCTGAACACTGTGAGCAGGACGCACTGCACTAAATGTTAATAGTCTAGCTGCCTGACCGTGGTACTAATAGGATCAAAAGAACACCAGTAATTTTCTTTAGGTAGCTGTTAATACTGTAACAAGACAAGCCTGCCTGTCAGTAGGAAGATAACAGGAACGGATCTAGCTGAACACTGTGAGCAGGACGCACTGCACTAAATGTAAATAGTCTAGAAGATAACAGGAACGGATCTAGCTGAACACTGTGAGCAGGACGCACTTTACTAAATGTAAATAGTCTAGCTGCCTGACCTTGGTACTAATAGGATCAAAAGAACACCAGTAATTTTCTTTAGGTAGCTGTTAATACTGTAACAAGACAAGCCTGCCTGTCAGTAGGAAGATAACAGGAACGGATCTAGCTTAACACTGTGAGCAGGACGCACTGCACTAAATGTAAATAGTCTAGAAGATAACAGGAACGGATCTAGCTGAACACTGTGAGCAGGACGCACTTTACTAAATGTAAATAGTCTAGCTGCCTGACCGTGGTACTAATAGGATCAAAAGAACACCAGTAATTTTCTTTAGGTAGCTGTTAATACTGTAACAAGACAAGCCTGCCTGTCAGTAGGAAGATAACAGGAACGGATCTAGCTGAACACTGTGAGCAGGACGCACTGCACTAAATGTAAATAGTCTAGAAGATAACAGGAACGGATCTAGCTGAACACTGTGAGCAGGACGCACTGCACTAAATGTAAATAGTCTAGAAGATAACAGGAACGGATCTAGCTGAACACTGTGAGCAGGACGCACTGCACTAAATGTAAATAGTCTAGAATTTAACAGGAACGGATCTAGCTGAACACTGTGAGCAGGACGCACTGCACTAAATGTAAATAGTCTAGAAGATAATAGGAACGGATCTAGCTGAACACTGTGAGCAGGACGCACTTTACTAAATGTAAATAGTCTAGCTGCCTGACCGTGGTACTAATAGGATCAAAAGAACACCAGTAATTTTCTTTAGGTAGCTGTTAATACTGTAACAAGACAAGCCTGCCTGTCAGTAGGAAGATAACAGGAACGGATCTAGCTGAACACTGTGAGCAGGACGCACTGCACTAAATGTAAATAGTCTAGAAGATAACAGGAACGGATCCAGCTGAACACTGTGAGCAGGATGCACTGCACTAAATGTAAATAGTCTGGAAGATAACAGGAACGGATCTAGCTGAACACTGTGAGCAGGACGCACTTTACTAAATGTAAATAGTCTAGCTGCCTGACCGTGGTACTAATAGGATCAAAAGAACACCAGTAATTTTCTTTAGGTAGCTGTTAATACTGTAACAAGACAAGCCTGCCTGTCAGTAGGAAGATAACAGGAACAGATCTAGCTGAACACTGTGAGCAGGACGCACTGCACTAAATGTAAATAGTCTAGAAGATAACAGGAACGGATCTAGCTGAACACTGTGAGCAGGACGCACTGCACTAAATGTAAATAGTCTAGAAGATAACAGGAACGGATCTAGCTGAACACTGTGAGCAGGACGCACTGCACTAAATGTAAATAGTCTAGAATTTAACAGGAACAGGTCTAACTGAACACTGTGAGCAGGACGCACTGCACTAAATGTAAATAGTCTAGAAGATAACAGGAACGGATCTAGCTAAACTGAATACAGTGTATATATATATATATATATATATATATATATGCAACACCTGGGATGCATATATATACACAATACACTGTAAGTGCAGCTAACTGACACTGTCTCTCTGTCTATCTATTTCAACGCCGGAACACACTACACAGGGCCGCCGTGTAGGCGGCCTTATATAGTGTGGGGCGTGTACTAAATCCCCTGAGCCATAATTGGCCAAAGCCTCCTTGGCTTTGGCCAATTATGGCTCTCTGTTCAGGCGGCGCTGTGATTGGCCAAGCATGCGGGTCATAGTGCATGCTTGGCCAATCATCAGCAAGCAATGCACTGCGATGCCGCAGTGAATTATGGGCCGTGACGCGCCACACGAATTTGGCGCGAACGGCCCATATCGTTCGCAATTCGGCGAACGACCGAACAGCCGATGTTCGAGTCGAACATGGGTTCGACTCGAACACGAAGCTCATCCCTAGTGACCACTACTAATTCAATGACTGTGAGGGCCACACAAGTTAAAATCATATAAGTCCTATGTAATAAAGCTGGTCCAGGAGGGTGCATTGTTGGTAAGAATAAAAAAAGGATGCCACAGTGAGGTATTCATAATTTTCCCTTGTTTGAAGTGCAAGTAGGGTAGCAACAGCAGTTAGGGATCTGTGGGAAAGTGGGTTTTTTAATTTCATGTTAAAAGTCTCACTGTCAGGGCTGGGCTCAGCCCTTCCTTCTCTGAGATGGCTGCTCAGCTGTCGGCTAATTGCCAGCTCCTTTCTCTCCACAGTGACTCAGCTGTTGATGATCTGCTTGTCAGTCCTGACTACTTAAAACTGTCCAGCTCACTTCATCTCTGCCTTCGCCTTTGGTCACATCTCAGAGACTTTTTCCTGCATTCCTGTTGAAGACTTGCTCGGCTGACGTCCCTTCTGGCTCCTGATCCTGCTTGCTGTACTACTACGTTGATCTCTGGCTCTCTGACATTGGCATTCGCTGAGTACCCGATCTGGTTACTGGACTCTGGCTATGTATTGACTACGCTTACTCTGTTTACCTTTTTATTATTATTAAACAAGTGAGATTAACTGAATTCTGTCTCGGTCTGATTTATGATTTCCCACAGTAGGCGAAGGCCATGAATTCAGAAGATGAAGTCAGTCCACTTGTTGGTAATATTTTTTCCAGATTGGATGACCAGGATCACCGCATGGATCAGTTTGCCTTGGCGTTACAAACGCTCCTGAGTCGAATGGCTCACCTGGAATCTTCCACTATGGCTGCTCCGGTACAACCTGTGTTGCAGGCCGTCCCTGCTGCTGCTCCAGTCTCTGTGCAGGCACCTGCCTCGAGCATTACCTCTATAAAAGGGCATGTCTGGTTCCTCTCCACTTCTCTAGCGATTTGGGTTCAATGCAGAGGGTTTGTCAACCAGGTTGAGATATACTTTGAGATGCTGCCCCAGGCGTTTCCCACAGACAGAAGCAAAGTAGGTTTTGTGATATATTTGCTTTCTGAGAGAGCCTTGGCCTGGGCAAACCCTCTAGGGGACAAAAACCCGTGGTCCTGAGTTACCCAGAATTTGTGGCTTCCTTCAAAAGGGTATTTGACGTTCTGCTGCCAAGAGCCTCATGTCCATCAAACAGAGTACGAGAACTGTTGCTGATTACGCCATTGAATTCCATACTCTGGCAGCAGAGGTTGCTTGGAACAATGAGGCCCTCGTAGCTGCCTTCTCTCATGGTCTCTCAGATAACATCAAGGATGAGATAGCAGCCCGAGATATACCCACTGAGCTGGAGAGGTTGATCACATTTGCCATCCTCATTGACTCCAGACTCAAAGAAAGACTCCCTTTTAAGGAGCGCTGGCGCAAGCCTCGTGTACATTTGTCTCCGAGCTTTGCAGTCCCACCCTTACCTCCCTCACCTCCCATGCCTCCTGGTACCGAGTCAGTCTGTGAAGATAAACCCATGCACTTGGGTCTCTCTGCAGATGAGAGAGCCCTTAGGAGGAGGGAGAGATTGTGCCTTTATTGTGGCCAGGCTGGTCACTTTTTGAAGTCTTGTCCTACCCGTCCAGGAAACGCCTGAACCTTGAGGTCCTGCCACGGACAGACCTTAGGTGGCGTTGTTTTGTCTCCAGTTTCCCAGAAAGATAAGCCCCTGGTTTTGGTTACCCTGTCTTGGGCTGAATCATCCATCGAGATACAGGCTCTAATAGACTCTGGGGCTGCAGGCTTGTTCATTGATGATGCCTTTGTATCGAAGGACTCGATTCTGCTGCAGCTGCATGACACTCCACTTGCCATTAAAAATCAAAAATTATTTTTATAGGGCGCACAGGGCTAGTATAGTCTAGATAATGTCTCTATATGAGGCAGTCCCAAATGAGCATGAGGATGCTGGTGGAAGTGATAGAGGTGATGGAATGGTACTCTTCAACACAAAGGGCTGCAGCTTAATAAGACTGAAGCAGGGTCTATAGAAACACAAGAAAACAAACAAAGGCGCCTCTAAGTGTAGAAGAAAGACAAGTTTAATGCCCCAACTGGGTTCTAAAAGCACTTACAGGATGGATGGTGTAATCAGGCACTTCGTAAATGGAGCTGCATTGGAAAGGGTCACAGTGGGAGGAAGCATGCAGAGCGGATGGATGTAATGCAAAGCAGCGGCAGTGTGGAGCAGAGGAAGCCGCTGTGTGGCCGGCGTCGTCAGCACGAAGAGACGGCGTAACCGGAAGTGATGTCATCCACTGGAGCGGTTCCTTAACCAGCCTGGACCGCAAACAAACAGCCGAAGGGAGGAAGTGTCGTCATCAATAAGGGACGCGTTTCGGAACGGTCATACGTTCCTTTATCAACCAATGACCAGTTGTCCAGGTTTGCGGTCCAGGCTGGTTAAGGAACCGCTCCAGTGGATGACATCACTTCCGGTTACGCCGTC
The DNA here is from genome assembly GCA_037952925.1 of Lithobates clamitans. Taxonomy (NCBI): domain Eukaryota; kingdom Metazoa; phylum Chordata; class Amphibia; order Anura; family Ranidae; genus Lithobates; species Lithobates clamitans. The sequence goes on along the minus strand of JBBGZY010001077.1, from coordinate 5,152,437 downwards.
TCTTCGTGCTGACGACGCCGGCCACACAGCGGCTTCCTCTGCTCCACACTGCCGCTGCTTTGCATTACATCCATCCGCTCTGCATGCTTCCTCCCACTGTGACCCTTTCCAATGCAGCTCCATTTACGAAGTGCCTGATTACACCATCCATCCTGTAAGTGCTTTTAGAACCCAGTTGGGGCATTAAACTTATCTTTCTTCTACACTTAGAGGCGCCTTTGTTTGTTTTCTTGCACTCCACTTGCCATGGAGGCTCTTGATGGGAGACCTCTACAGCCTGCCCATGTGACTCATGAGACTGTTTCATTGTCCATGGCCATAGGGGCCCTTCACCATGAGATAATCCAATTCCAAGTTATTTCCTCACCTAAGTTTCCGCTGTTTATTGGTTATCCTTGGTTACAGAGGCACAACCCTTCTTTTGATTGGCTCCGTGCTAAGGTTCTGTCCTGGTTACCACAGTGCAGTGAGAGATGCTTCCAGAAGGTAGCCAAGGTCCTGTGCAAATCTTCACTCTCCGCCCTACCGGAGGAGTACCGCGATTTTAGCGATGTCTTTGACAAAGGTCAAGCCGGTACTTTGCCTCCACACCGGTCGTATGATTGCACAATTGACCTTCAACCTGGTGCCATACCCCCTTGTGGCTGGGTTTACCCTTTGTCGGTCTTGGAGGATAAGGCCATGGAGGAGTATGTTGCAGACGCACTTTCTCAAGGTTTCATCCGCAAATCCTCGTCTCCTGCTGGTGCTGGTTTCTTTTTTGTGAAGAAGAAGAGTGGTGAACTGAGACCTTGTATTGATTATAGAGGTCTCAATCGTTTCCCGATTAAGAATGCCTATCCCATTCCGTTGATTACGGAGATATTTGACCGCCTCAAGGGAGCAACGGTTTTCATGAAGCTTAATTTGAGAGGGGCATACAATCTCGTCAGGATTAAGGAGGGTGACGAGTGGAAAACTGCGTTTAATACCAGATCAGGTCATTATGAGTATCTCGTAATGCCTTTTGGCCTTTGTAAGGCTCCGGCAGTTTTCCAGGAGTTCATTAATGATGTCCTCTGAGATTTGTTGCAGTTATGTGTGGTGGTTTATCTCGACGATAGCCTCATATTTTCCAAGTCCCCGGAGAGCCACCACACAGATGTCTGTCGTGTACTTCAGAGACTAAGAGAGAACAATCTCTATTGTAAATTGGAAAAGTGCGAATTCCATTGTGAACAGGTTAAATTCCTGGGATGTCATTTCCACTGCTGGTTTTTCGATGGACCCAATTAAACTTTCAGCGGTCCTACAGTGGCCTCGACCCGTGGGTTTACGTCCTCTGCAGCGTTTTCTTGGCTTTGCCAACTATTATAGGAAGTTTATTCGTAACTTCTCGTCTCTGGTCAAGCCCCTGACTGATATGACCAGCAAAGACGGCAACCCACAGAGTTGGTCTCCGGAAGTCCATTAAGGCCTTTGAGAGTCTCAAGGCTTCCTTTGTTTCTGCTCCTGTGCTGGCACACCCTGATCCTACGTTGCCTTTTATCCTAGAAGTTGATGCTTTTGAGACTAGAGTTGGTGTCCTGTCTCAACATCCTAACTCTGAGTGCGCTACGCATCCGTGTGGCTACTTTTCCAAAAAATGGTCACCGGCAGAGTGCAATTACGAGATTGGTGACAGAGCCGTTGGCGATCATTTTAGCCCTGAAAGAATGGAGACATCTCCTTGAACGTACCACTGTGCCGGTTCACATTCTTACTGACCATAAGAATCTCACATTCTTGTCTGAGGCTAAGTGCCTCTCTCCCAGGACGGCACGATGGGCTCTTTTATTGTCGAGTTTTAATTACACTGTCTCGTTCTTACCCGGTACTAAGAAAGTAAGGGCTGACGCCTTGTCACGACAATTTTCCTCCACTTCCAAGATGGAGTCGGTTTCTGGTTCCTGTGATTCCTCCTGATCGTATTCTGGCTACGGTTTGCACCAGTCTTACTTCTCCTTTGGGTGACAAAATTCTTGCTGCTTAGGTCGATGCTCCTCCTGAGAAACCTTGTGACCACTGCTTTGTTCCTGAGAGTCTCTCTACTGCTGTGCTCTAGACTTACCATTCTCTCAGAGCTGCTGGCCACCCTGGGAAGAATCAACTCTTTTGGGCCATTTCCCAACAATTCTGGTGGCCTAGTCTACATGCTGATGTAACCGCCTTCGTAGCTGCCTGTTCCGTGTGTGCCCAGAGTAAGACTCCATGACACCTTCCAGTGGGCCTCCTACAACCCATACCCAATGGAGAGAGGCCCTGGACCCAACTGTCTATGGATTTCATTGTGGAGTTACCCAGCTCCTAGGGCAACACAGTTATCCTTATGGTGGTTGACCAGTTCTCGAAAATGTTGCATTGTATTCCACTCAAGAAGTTGTCTACTTCTAAGGAACTGGCTTCTATTTTTGCCTGGGAGATCTTCCGCTTACATGGGCTACCCAAGGTGATTGTCTCAGACAGGAGTAGTCAGTTTGTGTCCTGTTCTGGCTAGCCTTTTGTGCACAGTTGGGTATTCAGCTTGCTTTCTCCTCTGTGTATCATCCGCAGTCTAATGGGGCCGCAGAAAGAGCCAATCAGTCTTTGGAGCAATTCCTACATTGCTATATTTCTGACAACTGGTCAGACCTCTTACCATGGGCGGAGTTTGCTTACAATAGTGCCTTGAATTCAGCTTCCCGTTTGTCCCCGTTTATGGCAAACTATGGTTTCCAACCTTCCGTGTTGCCTGCCTCGTTTGTTCCGCAGAGTATTCCTGCATTAGAGGAGCATCTTCGTGGCCTACGTTCCACTTGGGCACAAGTCCAGGAGGCTTTGCGACATGCTAACGATAGGTATATTGGGTCTTTCCGTATCCTTCGCAGGATTAACCCAGTGGCTTACGCGTTGGACCTTCCTCCTAGTATGCGCATCTCTAATGTGTTTCATGTGTGGTACTGTATAGTGTCTGATAGAAGGTCTGAAACTCCTTCAGGATACCCTTTTGGGATGTAATAGATTCACCTGTAGGAGAGACCAATTCAGGGATCAGAGTCATAGGGGTGTCGTGATGAGACATCATTGCTAGCTGTCTACCATTTCTATCACCCTGCTCAAAGAATCTTTGTTTGGTGTGGAATAACTCTAAACGTGTGATCTCAGTGAGATGGAGTTGGAGATCTTTTTTTGTGAACTGCAGTCTATCGAAATTGGAGATCGAGGGGTCAGACCCATAAGTGGCTGATGCCTCTTCAATCTCCCCCTCCAACCGTGTTGTGCTGGCTTGTTGATTTACCTTCACCGCCTTAATTGCTGACATATAGTGTCCTCTAGTAAACGCCTTGAAGGCATCCCAGACTGTGGGAGGAGAGGATGACCCCGCGCAATGTTCCCGAAATTCACGTAATGTTTGTGGGGTCTGCCCTGATATCTCGTCATGGGAGATCCAGTGGGCCCCAAGGCGCCACATGGAGCCACTGCGTTTTTCTCGGGTCAGCATAGTGATCTTGAGGGGGGAGTGATCAGAAAGTCCACTAGATAGGTAGGTTGCCTCCACTATGTCAGTTAACATAAGTTGATTTGGGAACGCATAATCAATTCTGGAGGAGGTTTTATATGAGGTAGAAAAACATGAGTAAGCTTTAGTCTGGGGATGTAACCACCTCCACACCTCAGTAACCCCTGCCGAGTGTGTCCACCCCAGCAGGTCCCCCGTAGAGGACTGTGATGGTGTGGGCCTGTCAAGATCAGGGGAGAGGGTGTTGTTGAAGTCTCCTAGGATTAACAATTTAGCTGGACAATACGGGGTAATCCTCTCCAAAATAGTGTACAGCACTTCCGGTTTGAAAGGTGGTGGGATATAAACTCCTACTATAATATACCTTTGTTGCCAGGCCGTCAATACCACAATTACAAATTTGCCATGGGGGTCTGTATGGACCGCCTCAACTTTACATGGGTAGGATTTATTTAACAGTATTGAGACCCCCCGGCATATGAGGAATACGTGACATGGAAAGTTTTCTGAACCCAGGGCTTTTTCAAGGCCATCAGTTTGCCACCCATCAAGTGGGTCTCCTGTAGGATCAGTACAGGCGGGTTGTGCGCCTTGACATACTGGAACATCAGTGCCCTTTTAAATTTGTAGTTGAGGCCTCTGACATTCCAGGATATCACCGACATTGTTCCCTGATCACGTGATGTCATGATCCCAGGGGAGAATTGCTAACCTCAGGGTTAATGAGTCCCATCTGTGTCCCACTTGATGAGTGTTTTTAGAGCAAGAGCCAACCGCACATAACACATAGAAACCATAGAAAACAATACAACTTCCCAAGCACTGTGTGCTTTTCCTACCGGTACCCGGACCCCCCAAAAAACACTGGGGATGGGCCGGGAGCCGGTCTATACCCAAAACCGACTTCAACATTGTAAAGCGGTAACCTGTGAACTAGGCCACACTACAGTCCTCCGCAGCACCGAACAGAAGCCTCGGAGGCGAGATTGGGGGGATGTGTATCCTGTGAGGGGCCTGGTGACAATTTCTCTAGTTAGATAGAGAGCACCAGGTCTCTGGCTTCTTGTGAACCTACCCAATCGTAGGGGTTCAATGTGGATCACTCATCGAGGTACTTTTGAGGTGGCTCCGGTACTTACAGGAAGTTTTAGTAGGATGTAACGGGCAAGGATGTGGGAAATCCGTGCATCTGATATCCTCATAGGATCAGGATATCAATGCAAGGTGGTCAGCCCATCGTCAGCATCTGCTGGGTTATCAAAGAACCGGATTGCTCCAGCATGTTGGACTCGCAGGCGGCTGGGGTAAAGCATGCTATATTTTATGTTCTTATCCCTGAGTCGTCTACGAACATCGTTGAAAGGTTTTCCTCTTCCGCTGCAAATCGGCTGAAAAGTCAGGGAAAGGATGAACGGAGGTGTTACCATAATTGAGAGTGGGATGTTTGCGGGCTTCAGAGAGAATCTTGTCCCTGTCCCGATAATTGAGGAAGCGGATCAGAAAAGGTCTGGGGGCACCCGATGGGCCCTTTCAATCACGTAGGTAGGAGGGACATCTGTGAGGCTCAGGAGATTTTTAAAGAACTCTTCCGCAAATTCAGCCGGGCGGTCCCCTTCCTCTTTCTCAGGTAGCCCCAGGACTCTGATATTATTGCGTCTGAGTCGGTTTTCGGCGTCATCTGATTTTGCGACAAGGGACTGTACCGTGCGCTGCAACTCAGCAATGGAGGAGGCATGCGTGGCGGTAAGATCTTCGGTGGCGAATACTCTGTTCTCAGTTTCAGTCATTCTCCCTCTTATTTTGTCAAGGTCATTCCTGATAAAATTGCACTCCTCAGCAAGATGGTCGATGTGCACAAGCAGTGAGGTCCTACTCCGCTCGATCACAGTGAGGATCATGGCTGTACTATCTTGCAACAGCGGGGCTGACTCCGCTGGAACCTCCCTGGGGCCCATCTCCATTTCAGCTAATAAGGCCCGGAGTCGTCCAATCAGTATGGGGTCTGACTGCGGCGAAGAGAGTTGTGGCTGCCGGGGCGATGAGCCGATCCCAGCGGCCCTGGAGTTCTTCCTCCCCTTTCTGGAGGGGTGGGACATCTGATGAGTCACTAAAGGGGGCCCTGACAGAGGAGTAACTCGTGCCTAGATCAGTGACCAGGAGGCAGCCGCGGCCGGCCCAATGGAGCAGTGGGTAATGAGCCAGGGAGAGCACAGTCCAGGCAGGCAGACAGCTATTCACTGCAGCCCCCCTCTTCACAGCAATCCCCTGAGCAGAGGCAGTCCAGTAAGGGTGGAAAGCTGGGAGTGAGATCAGGAAAGGCCCAAAGCAGGGGGGACCCAGGCAGAAGGATGGCAAAGACACCAGGCCCCTGGGCACCTACACTGGCCCACACAGGCAGTTCCCACCGGTCAGCACACCAGGCCACTGCAGGGAGATGGATGGATGGTGAGGCAGGTGGGGGCAACAAGAGCCGGGCTCTTGATTTGAGGCCGGGCTGGCCGCGGCGCACTCCTGCGGGGTAGCTGCTCAGGAAACAGTGCTGTCAGGCAGGCTTCACTAGGCCGCAGCCGCAGCGAGCACCCCCAGCAGACAATCAGACCAAGCCAGGCAGGTGGGGGGGCAGGCAGGCGGGGAATGGAACACAGTCTCAAGGATGGATGGCAGTCTCTTACCTCAGGCTGGGCTCCGGCCGGGTACAGGTCAGCAAGATGGCGGCTGCAGGCCTGAGCAATGCACGGCCTCCCGGATGACCACGGATGAATCCCCCCTCAAGATCCGCTCAGGACTCAGCAGGTGACAGAGAGGAACAGATTGGTAGGTTGGGTGGTCTTTTTGGGCAGTTAGGTGGGTGGATGGCGAAGGATTGAGTTCAGGATACAAGCAGCTCCTCTCAGACACACAGGCAGTCTCCTCCAGTCAGCACACCAGGCCACAGCTGGGAGATGGATGGATGATGAGGCAGGTGGGGGCAGCAAGATCCGCACACTTGATTTGAGGCCGGGCCGGCCGCGGTACACTCCTGTGGAGTAGCCGCTCAGGAAACAGCGGCGTCAGTCAGGCTTCACCAGGCCGTACTAGGCCGCGGCTGCCGCGAGCGTTCCCTGTGGCCCAGCAGCAATCAGACCACACCAGGCAGGTGGAGGGCAGGCAGGAGGAAGGATAGAACACTGTCTCAAGGACTGATGGCAGTCTGTTACCCCAGGCTGGGATCAGCTTGCTCCGGCCTGGTACAGGTCAGCAAGATGGCGGCTGCAGGCCTGAGCAATGCACGGCCTCCCGGACGACCACGGCAAAATCCCCACTCATGTGCTGATGGCTCAGGGCTCAGCAGGGGAAGGAGAGGAACAGATTGGCAGGTTGGCTGGTCTGTTTTTGGCAGTAAGATGCGAGGATGGCGAAGGATTGAATTCAGGATACCCGGAGCTCCTCTCAGACACGTCCGCCGCCGCTCACATCCGGACACGCCCCCCCCCGAAGGCATACATATGTTGGTATGAATAATGAGGGGGAACTCCACGCCAAATTGTAAATAAAAAACCGGCATGGGTTCCCCCCAGGAGCATACCAGGCCCTTAGGTCTGGTATGGATTGTAAGGGGCACCCCCTATGCCGAAAAAACGGCATGGGGGTCCCCCCCAAAATCCATACCAGACCCTTATCCGAGCACACAGCCCTGCTGGTCAGGGAAGGGGGTGGGGATGAGCAAGCAGCCCCCTCTCCAGGCCGCATGCCCTCAACATGGGGGGTGGGCACTTTGGGGCAGGGGGGCGCCCTGCGGCCCCCCCGCCCCAAAGCACCCATGTTGATGAGGACAAGGGCCTCTTCCCGACAACCCAAGCAATGCTTGTCGCTCATTTGGAAAGGAAAAAACAAATTTTTCCTTTCCTGATGAGTGAGCCAGCTCAGCGCTGGCTCCTGCGACAGGGCTCGCAGGTGTCAAATCTCGCCGATAACAGCGGCGAGATTGACACAATATCGCGGTCACCTACTGTATGTCACAAGAGCTGCTAAGCTCTGATTGGCCACTTGTTAAGTTCCCTGTCCTGGAGGAGATTTCAAGTCATGTTGTAAGTGGCCCCAAGTCGCGCTGAAGTCGCCCCAAGTCGTGCTATGATTCATACTCAAGTCTTGTCCAAGTTGCCTCCCAAAGTCGCGCTGGAAGTCGTGTTGCCCCTGTGTGAATGGGCTCTAAACATCAATGTTTAGTAACTGAAGTGCTTAAACAACATATCTTTGGAAAAACAAACAAAAGAACTTTGAAGAACTAAGAAACTGAATAGATCAGCTGGGTCCACATAAAAAAACTTCAAACACAGTCCTTTGCTCGCAGCACCTCTTCTCATGTCATTGTTTCATTGGGGCCACCAGGCCTTGCATCTCTTTGTTGCATTGCTTGCATACCTGCTTTACCCATAGGTAGAGGAACTTCATTAAAATATTTCCAAACTGGGTCTCTTTTATGGCCTGCTGCCATTTTGCTCCTCAAGGGAGTAATAAAGCACTTCAAGCTTTGTGCAGAAAGATCACAACGTTTATAAGCTGCTTAGAAGGTTTTTACTGCTTGCCCTTCCTCCTCACATTTGGAGCCTGGTACAGATGCATTGCTCTTCAAACAATCATACAGTTTGTAGAGTACACAGATTTGCAAAACTATGGGATAAAGGAATATTCCCACTTTATCTCATGGTTACTGTGGCATTGCGTGAATGCATCAATACAGTCCTTGTTATCTCAGCTTGCAGAGCTTGGATTCATTGAATGAGTTTACCAAAAATGTAAATATTTCAGAATATACAGCCTCATGCTACATAACTAAGCTCCATTTTATGCTGAATAAACTAAATTATTAATGTATCCTAAATAGAAAACTATCTTTAGATAGATTTTTTTCTCCAAAAGCATTTTATTAAAATAAATTTGATAAAAATAAAAAAAATCAGATTAAAATAATAATAATAAAAAAAATCCTTGATTTTTATCCACCCTGATACTAGCACATAATGCCATTGTCTTGCAGGTTTTTTTTTTTTCAGCGGTTTACTACCGCTTTAAATATACAGCTGCTTTTTTATTTTTCAAAAGCTTTTTAAAACATTTGACATGTTTATATGATAAATATGCTTTAGACCCCTTTCACACTGGGGCAGTTTATAGGTGCTTTAGCACTAGGAATAGCCTCTGCAAAGTGCCTGAAAACCGCCTCCTACTTATTCCACATTTTCCCACTGGGGCGGTGCGCTTGCGAGATGTTCCCAAAAGTACTGCAAGCAGCATCTTTGGGGCGGGTTGGGAGCGCTGTATTTAGCACTCCCAAAACGCCCTGCCCATTGGAATGAATGGGCAGCACTTTCAAAGCGCCTTAAAAGCAATTTGAAAGTGCAGCAAAACTAGACTTTTTACTCTTTTTTGGGTAAAAAGTGCCCCGCTTAAACAGCGCCGATGAAACGAGTGGTGCTTTAGTGCTTTGGTGCTTCCATTAGCATTAATCAAAAAGATTCCAAGCAAAACATGAAGTGGAAAGCACAGGCAAAAGCTGAACTCCAGGCAGATATTTACAAAAAAAAAAAAAAAAACACCAATTGACACAATCATGTGAATTTATCTTTAATTCAGTCTCTTGTAATCATTTATACAACAGCACTCACATCAGGAGAAGGACATCAGTACCTAGGTGTTCTGCATTTGCATGGATTAGCTGACAAGGAACAAGTTGACAGCAGGGGAGAACAGAATGAGCACACAGAAGACTTAATCAGTCTGTTGCTGTTCCCTTTTTGTAGAATTACAGACAAGAGGGCAGGTTCTGAAGCAGAGAATAGTCAGGTCTCCAGAAAGGCTGCACTGTCTTGCTGAACTGTGTAAATCTTAGGACTGGATGGATAGAAATGCAAATTCTTTGGCAAAAGGCAACCATATACTGTATGTATTTTAACTGTATATTTAGCAAGAGGAAGGCTTTAAACCTCCATGTGCTTGTATGTCAGGTTTAAATTCAGCACATTTTTCAATCTTTAACAGCTTCAGCCCCAGAAGAATTTACCCCCTTCGTGACCAGAGCACTTTTTGCGATTCGGCACTGCGTCGCTTTAACTGACAAGTGCGTGGTCGTGCGATGTGGCTCCCAAACAAAATTGACATCCTTTTTTTCCCACAAATAGAGATTTCTTTTGGTGGTATTTGATCACCTCTGCGGTTTTTATTTTTTGCGCTATAAACAAAAAAATAGAGTCATTTTTGAAAAAAAAACACATTATTTTTTACTTTTTGCTATAATAAATAGCCCCAAAAAATAATTAAAAAAACATTTTTTTTTCCTCAGTTTAGGCCGATACGTATTCTTCTACATATTTTTGGTTAAAAAAAAATCACAACAAGCATTTATTGATTGGTTTGCGCAAAAGTTATAGCGTTTACTAAAATAGGGGATAGTTTTATGGCATTTTTATTAATAATTTTTTTTTCACTAGTAATGGCAGCGATCAGCGATTTTTATTGTGAAAGCGACATTATGGCGGACACATCGGACATTTTTGACACATATTTGGGACCATTGTCATTTATACAGCAATCAGTGCTATAAAAATGCACTGATTCCTGTGTAAATGACACTAGCAGTGAAGGGGTTAACCACTAGGGGGCGGGGAGGGGTTAAGTCAGTACTAGGGATGTGTTCTAACTGTAGGGGGGGATGGGCTAGCTTTGACATGTCACTGATCTCTGCTCCCGATGACAGGGAGCAGAGATCAGTGACACTGTCACTAGGCAGAACGGGGAGATGCTGTTTACATCAGCATCTCCCCGTTCGTCCTCTCCGTGAGGCGATCGCGAGTATTACCACGGCAATCGAGTCCGTGGGACCTGCGACCCGACTCACGGAGCTCCCGGCCGGCGCACACGCAATGGAACGGCGGGGAATTCAATGAGACTTACAGGTACGCCCATTTGTGCAGCCGTGCCATTCTGCCGACGTACATCGGCGTGCACCGGTCGGGAAGTGGTTAAAGCTTCACTACTGTCCCTAGTGAGGTTTACAAGATGAGATGGGGTAGGGTTAGGCCCTTGCACCAAGTAAATTCTGATTTCAGGTACCACCGATCCTGAATTGGAAAATAGACAAAATACTGTTATATACTGCCAGCAGATAATTTCCCCCCTTTTCAAGTTTTCTTTAGACAGTTATAAACATTTAAAGAATCCTGTACTAAGAAAAATATGTTAGTTGCTAGTGTTCACCTCCATCTCAAATTGCTACTTGCCTAGCTGTCAGGTTGACTATTTGCCTTCAGTACTTTCAGTACTTTCTAGGTAAGTAATCAGCCAATGAAGTCAGAACCCTTCTCTGCATGCTTGTTTCAGGTCCTTGGTTAAAAATATTTAAAGGCTAACTATTATATACAGTATCTCACAAGAGTGAGTACACCCATTACATTTTTGTAAATATTTTATCATATCTTTTCATGGGACAACACTGAAGAAATTACACTTTGCTACAATGTAATGTAGTGAGTGTACAGCTTGTATAACAGTGTAAATTTGCTGTCCCCTCAAAATAACTCAACACACAGCCATTAATGTCTAAACCGCTGGCAACAAAAGGGAGTACCCCCCTAAGTGAAAATGTCCAAATTGGGCCCTAAGTGTCAATATTTTGTGTGGCCACCATTATTTTTCAGCACTGCCTTAACCCCCTTCGGCATGGAGTTCACCAGAGCTTCACAGGTTGCCACTGGAGTCCTCTTCCACTCCTCAATGATGACATCACAGAGCTAGTGGATGTTAGAGACCTTGCGCTCCTCCACCTTCCGTTTGAACATGCCCCACAGATGCTCAATAGGGTTTAGATCTAGAGACATGCTTGACCAGTCCATCACCTTTACCCTCACCTTCTTTAGCAAGGCAGTGGTCGTCTTGGAGTTGTGTTTGGGTCGTTATGTTGGAATACTGCCCTGTAGCCCAGTCTCCGAAGGGAGGGGATCATGCTCTGCCTATGCCATCTTTATGTAGAGCAACAATTCTTTTCTTCAGATCCTCAGAGTTCTTTGTCATGAGGTGCCATGTTGAACTTCCAGTGACCAGTATTAGAGAATAAGAGCGATAACACCAAATTTAACACATCTGCTCCCCATTCACACCTGAGACCTTAACACTAATGACTCACATGACACCGGGGAGGGAAAATGGTTAATTGGGCCCAATTTGGACATTTTCACTTAGGAATACTCATTTTTGTTGCCAGCGGTTTAGACATTAATGGCTGTGTGTTGAGTTATTTTGAGGGAACAGCAAATTTACACTGTTATACAAGCTGTACACTCACTACTCTACATTGTAGCAAAGTGCTATTTCTTCAGTGTTGTCCCATGAAAAGATATAATAAAATATTTACAAAAATGTGGGGGGTGTACTCACTTTTGTGAGATACTGGGGGTTATTTACGAAAGGCAAATCCATTTTGCACTACAAGTGCAAACTACAAAGTGCACTTAAAATTGCACTGAAAGTGCACTTGGAAGTGCAGTCACTGTAGATCCGAGGGGGATATGCAAGGAAAATAAAAAACAGCATTTTAGCTTGCACATGATTGGATGATAAAATCAGCAGAGCTTCCCCTCATTTCACATCTACCCCTCAGATTTACAGCGACTGCACTTCCAAGTGCACTTTCAGTGCAATTTCAAGTGCACTTTGCACTTGTAGTTTGCAATTGTAGTGCAAAGTGGATTTGCCTTTCATAAATCACCCCCACTGTATAAATGCTTGCTTTCAAGCTTTGTTTGCCTGTCTGGTCTGATGAAATATAGAATTCCGCAAACATTCTTTTAGCACTCCTGAAAAGATTTCAACATATTAAAAAGACTAAAGCTGCATATGCTGGCTGAATAGAAGACTGCATAAAAGAAAAGTATGACCAAAGATTTTTTTGGCCATACTTCTCTTCTGGGTCACAGTTCTGTAACCCCAAATCAGCTCACAGTGGCCTAAAGCTCACTGTCAGTTGACATCACAGAGCAGAGCAGAGCACCCCCCCCCCCCCCCCCCAGGCTCTGGACAGATCCTGACAATAGTTAGTCTTAGAGATGGCAGGGGACAGCTGCAGCAAAGGACCAATGCTGCAGGCATAGGGTTGTAGAAATGTTTTTTTCAGAACCCCACTTTTCTTCTTTAAGAAGCAGTATTTTATATTTACCTGACCAGAAAAAAATAATGTTTTCAAAATTAGATTTTAGATCTGTACATATTTAACCTCTTCAATACCGGTCACTTTCACCCCTTCCTGCCCAGGCCAATTTTCAGCTTTCAGTGCTGTTACACTTTGACCCCTTTCACACTTGGGCACTTTGCAGACGCTACAGCACTAAAAATAGTGCCTGCAAAGCACCCTGAAAGAGCCGCTCCCGCCTCTCCAATCTGAAAGCCCTGAGGGCTTTCACACTGGAGCGGTGCACTGGCAGGACGCTAAAAAAGTCCTGCTAGCAGCATCTTTGGAGCGGTGAATAAGCGGTGTATACACCGCTCCTAAACCGCTCCTGCCCATTGAAATCAATAGGCAGTACGGCTATACCGCCGGCAAAGTGCTGCTGCAGCAGCGCTTTGCGGGTGGTTTTAACCCTTTTGCAGCTGGTTTTAACCCTTTCTTGGCCACTAGCGGGGGGTTAAAAGCGCCCCGGTAGTGGCGCGAAATTGACAGTAAAGTGACGCTAAAAATAGCGGTGCTTTACCACCGACGCACCCACCGCCCCAGTGTGAAAGGGGCCTTTGAATGACAATTGCGTGGTCATGCAGCACTATACCCAAAAAAAATTCTTTTTCTTAGTTTTGGTTATAAACATTTTGCAAATAAGTAATTTTTCTTCTTCACTGATGTGCGGTAATGAGGCTGTATTGATAATCAGTACACTGATGATCAGTACCTTGATCAGTGTAAACAGTGTGCTTAACAGCCTTGCCGGTTATCAGCTCTACTTTCCTCACACAGACACAACACAAGAGGTAAGAACTGCAAGTCTGATAATGCTTCCGACGTTCTGCGAATGCGCAGGACGCAATGGCACTCCAGCTGATATGTTGATCATCTGGCATGACATCAACACTGCGCATGCGCAGATCGTCAGAGGCCTTATCCGACAATCTGCAAAGGGAGAATGTAATCGTCAGCTTCTGCCTGCCTCTCTGCTCATGCGGGGGAATTGACTGATCACGTGACAGGCGGATTTTGGTGTGTTGCACAATTACATTCTCCCTTTGCAGATCGTCGGATATTGCCTCCGCCATGCGCAGTGTTGACTTCACGCCAGCTGATCAACATATCAGCTGGAGTAACATTGCGTACTGCGCATGCGCAGATCGTCGGAGGCATTATCCGACGGGTTGCACTTTGATAGAACACCGGTAACCAGCAAGTCTGTTTACATGTGGTCAGCTGTGATTGGTCACAGCTGATCACATGGGTAGAGGGCTACTGTGATTGTCCCTTCACCACGATCTGTGATCAGCTGTGTCCCAAGGACAAATCGATCACAGAGCGTGCCTGATGTGTGACCCAGGGGGCACGCAGGGGACGTGGTTCTGGGAGGACGTCCATGGACGCCCTCCCAAAATGAGAGAGCCATCTTTCAGCTATAGAGTGGTAATCAGGTTGTTAAAGTGTAATTAAAAGCAAAACTTTTTTTTACAGTTTGGATAGAGTAAGTTCTAACCCCTGTCTATGTTTCTTACAGTTTTCCTTTCACTTCCTGTCACATAGGCAAAACAGGAAGTGAAAGGAAATCCCTCCAAAATGAGAGAATCCCAGGGTGTCATCTGAACTAGTGTTCTCATTGGAAGAGTTCCCCTACTTTTCAGATGTCAACCGGAAATTTGGGATTTTTTTTCACTTTCAAACTTGCTGATAACGATAAACACGACAAGCAGAGAGGGTGAGCCTTCCAAACGGGGGCACAAACAGCAATAAAAACTGACAGCTATTCAAATACATCTCTACTCAATCTGAAACAAAAAAAAAAAAGGTTTTGCCTTTATTTACACTTTAACCAAGAAAAGCTATTAAATCAAAATGACAGCCAGGCAACTAGAATTTTCAAAAGAAGCAGCCAGCCATGGCAGCCTCCATATTTCTCTTAGCACAGATTTCCTCACCAGTCATTAAAAAAAGGGCTTGCTAGCTATTACCTTGCTCATACAAGTTTCTATTCATATTGCTGAATCAGACTACATCTGGTGTTAAGTAAACATTATGTCTGGTCTGCAAAAATATTCCAAATGCTGCACAATAATCTTTTCACATTTATAACAAAATATTTTAAATAAAAACACGCTGTGTTATGACACATAGTAAATGATTAGCACTGACGCACCGCGTTTCAGTCAGTGTGAATTCCTGGCGCTCCTTCTAGTTGCACATTTCAATAAATGCTAATGATTTAGGTAGACAAGTGGAGATAAATAGAACAGAAAGTTACAATGTGACTGTATCATATATCATACTATAAAAGGGACATTAAGGGTGTATACATTCATCAGGTTGGAAAATCTAATGCCCGAGAGACACATTTATGACTTAGTATGAACATGATATGCGATTACAACCTTGCTTGTGAAATGTCCCATGAGACAAGTAGTACATTAAGACACTGCAGGAGTAAAAATTACATATATTTATGTAAAACCTGCATTTACTTTTATGAGTGCACTGAAAGACATTTGGGTGTTTACATATTTCAAATGTTAAAGTGCTTCAAATTAATTTCAATTAAACAACAATACAGCATGTAAAAAAAAAGGCAGTTATGTGTTTCCTATTGAGTATAGATGTTCACAGCGAAATCATAGTATGCAGCGTTTTCCCTGAAGGTCCCACAGTCCATACATCTTAACAGAGCATTACATTTTAGAATCATAATACGGTCCTATACACATATTTAGTGATAGAGCTTTATTCTTTAAAGCAGTATTAAACCCAAAAGCAAATTTTTATTATATTACAGCTTACCAATTCTTAGATGTGATGGCTGCATTTGTTTCCCTTTTTATGCTTTCCTTCCTCTATTTCCATCTGGTGATCCAGCCAGCAGGCCTTTTGTTTTTCAAAAGTACAAGCTCTATAACAGTAAAGTTTACAGTTGTGCTCATAAGTTTACATACCCTGGCAGAATTTATGATTTCTTGGCCATTTTTCAGAGAATATGAATGATAACACAAAAACATTTCTTTCACTCATGGTTAGTAGTGATGCAGCGAATGGGTTTTTTGGTGCCGAAACCGATACCGAAAATAAATCTTCCTTGATCCCGAAAACCGAAACCGATACCGAAACAGCACCGAAACCGAAATAGGCTTTTTTTTTATATATTACCCAAAAAAATTATTTGATATACAAAATTGTGTTACATTCGTATTCAATATTTATATTCAACTTGATCATTAATTTTATGAAGAAAAGAATACTACAATCCAGTAATGTCAAAAAGTACTTTAATAGAAAGTAACCACATAAAATTAGACAGTGGACACAGAAGATAAAAATAAAATAAAATAAGACTGCAGTCAGTGCACATTGCACCACCATACCAAATAAAACAGGCATAAAAAAATAAAAAAAATAATAATATATAAGATTAATAATAATAATAAATTAATATTAATATAATAATAGTCTAAAAATGCCAAAGACTGACTTTTTTATATTTTATTAATTTCCAACTTACATCAGAACTAGTAATTCAGTTCTCTCTCCCTAAGGTGTCAGCGGCTGGATGTGCGATAAGTGTATGTATGTAGCTGCGGGTTACATACATAGTCATACAGTAGACCGCACTGTGTTCCGGCCCCGGGTATGGGCGGAGACATCCTGGAACATAGACTAGTCTACAGCAGCGGTGCTCAGCCAATCACAGCAAGCAATGTAGACTAGTCTGTGTTTATGGAAGTCTCCGTCCATACCCGGAACACAGTGCGGTATAGTGTATATAGTACTGTATGTAGACAGCTACAGATACAGAACATACAGTTTTGCACATGCAGCGGGCTGACAGCTTAGGGAGAGAGCCGAGAGACAATGACATAGTTTGGCCCAACAACAGAACTTCAACAAACTATGTATAAGTAAGTACTTTAAAGAACAACTCTCTCAACTATCCATTACAGAAATATGGCAGAAGGCCGTTATTCTGTTTATTCTGTTTCAAATTTCTGTAAATATAACATAGTACAGTGCTATGCTTTTATTTTATTATTTTCTTTCAACTTAATCGAGAACTAGTAGTTTTTTCCCCTAAGTTCTCTCCCTAAGGTGTTAGCGGGTGGATGTGCGATATAAAAGTGTATGTATGTAGCTGCGGGTTAGATACATACTATGAACCAAATGGGGGAGGGGAATTGGGACTTTAAATGAAATGGCGCCGGGTAAGGTCGCACGTTTCCATCCCTATGTCTACAATACATAAAACCCACAGGCTGCAGCGAGCGAGTGAGGAGAAGGGGGGGTTTGGGACTTTGAATGAAGCCAATGGTTTGCAAGCCAACACATAACGGTGGATCAAATAAATTTTATTTCATATTCATACACACAATGGTATCAAAACAATGTCAAAATAAACATTTGGTAAAATGTTAGCATTGATAACCACAGATCAACGTAAGGATCATTAGCATTGTTATCAAAGGTATAGCAGGTAACAGAAGTGATAACATGAGTATGAGCCATATTACTAGATAAAAACAGGGATCACCAGGTGTCAGAAAAAATAGATACTTAAAACAAGGTAATATCTGCCTGATATCTGGCCTCGAATTCCTGTTAAAAGGTAATAGCCTGTATAACATGGGTTGAGACAATGATGGGGAACTGGTAGCTCGACGCGTTTCGTGGTTAACAACCACTCATCAGGAGCAGACATGTCAAATTTCTAGAATTTAAAGTGATATCATGAGTCAAAAGGTGGATACATGAGGGCTGATAATCCCCCAAACAGTAGAGGTACTCACGGTAGGCATGGGTTGACGGTGAGTGGCCAGGTGCGGCAAGCCGTCCAGAACTAATGCCAACCGGGAGCTGAGGCAGGCATCCCCGCCGCGGCGACCAAAAACAGGCACCCCCCCCGGGGGAGGTGATGAGGAGCCACGAGGCACCCTAGAGATAAAAGTGGCAGATGAGTCAGGGTGCAAGGGGGGAGTGAGCGCAAGAGAAAGGTATAAAGGGTGACAATGGGGGGGAAAAGGGAGGGGAGGGTGTGAGGGGTTGGATAAAGGAGGGTGGTATGGTAGTCCGTGAGTGAAGATGTGGATTGAGGACAAGGTGAAAAGTGAATGAGGCTGGGACAACCTGCTGGTGAACCACATCAGGGGGAAAAGAAAGGAAGATAAAAGTGGGGTGAAAGGGGTATTACCTGTGTGACATAGGTGAAGATAATGTGAGTAGAGAGCCAACGGCCACACTGTAGTGTGCCTCGAGCCTCGCACCGCCCCAGGTGACCAAGAGCGCCCATAAATAGGCGCCGCCGCGGGGAAGCCCGCCAACGTCACGCACGCCGGGCCGGAAGTGGGAGGAGCTCCAGCGGGATGCCGACCTATGGTCGGCAGCCGCCAGGACCATCCCATTGGCCCGCGAGCATAGAAACAACAACGCAAGGGGCGTGGCGGCGCCGGAGGCGCGGCACACGTCCACCGCGGGTGGCGTGACGACGATGGGCAGTGGCAGCAAGCCCCGCCACCACAACCACCCACCAGGGCAAGCGGGCGGGCGGGGGGGAGGGGAAGACAGTGCCCATCGCAGCTCCCGGGTGAGGCAAAGACCAGACGGCCAATCGACCAGCCAAGACCATCAACCCAGGGTAAGGTTAACTGGTAATGCAGAGAAAGGTTGGACATTGTAGTTGAGGCCCAAACCACAAGATTAGAGATATGACATGTCATAATGGACTGGTATAAGTGAAACAAGGGGGTAAACACAGGTGAGGCTACCAAGAAATCAATAGAGGCAGAATAGTAACGATCATTGATAAAGTCAAGGTTAATCAGTAGAGCAAACCATGGGCTTCCATCCCTATTAATATGAACCAAATGGGGGAGGGGAATTGGGACTTTAAATGAAATGGCGCCGGGTAAGGTCGCACGTTTCCATCCCTATGTCTACAATACATAAAACCCACAGGCTGCAGCGAGCGAGTGAGGAGAAGGGGGGGTTTGGGACTTTGAATGAAGCCAATGGTTTGCAAGCCGACACATAACGGTGGGTCAAATAAATTTTATTTCATATTCATACACACAATGGTATCAAAACAATGTCAAAATAAACATTTGGTAAAATGTTAGCATTGATAACCACAGATCAACGTAAGGATCATTAGCATTGTTATCAAAGGTATAGCAGGTAACAGAAGTGATAACATGAGTATGAGCCATATTACTAGATAAAAACAGGGATCACCAGGTGTCAGAAAAAATAGATACTTAAAACAAGGTAATATCTTCCTGATATCTGGCCTCGAATTCCTGTTAAAAGGTAATAGCCTGTATAACATGGGTTGAAACAATGATGGGGAACTGGTAGCTCGACGCGTTTCGTGGTTCACGACCACTCATCAGGAGCAGACATGTCAAATTTCTAGAATTTAAAGTGATATCATGAGTCAAAAGGTGGATACATGAGGGCTGATAATCCCCCAAACAGTAGAGGTACTCACGGTAGGCATGGGTTGACGGTCAGTGGCCAGGTGCGGCAAGCCGTCCAGAACTAATGCCAACCGGGAGCTGAGGCAGGCATCCCCGCCGCGGCGACCAAAAACAGGCACCCCCCCGGGGGAGGTGATGAGGAGCCACGAGGCACCCTAGAGATAAAAGTGGCAGATGAGTCAGGGTGCAAGGGGGGAGTGAGCGCAAGAGAAAGGTATAAAGGGTGACAATGGGGGGGAAAAGGGAGGGGAGGGTGTGAGGGGGGTGGATAAGTGAGGGTGGTATGGTAGTCCGTGAGTGAAGATGTGGATTGAGGACAAGGTGAAAAGTGAATGAGGCTGGGACAACCCGCTGGTGAACCACATCAGGGGGAAAAGAAAGGAAGATAAAAGTGGGGTGAAAGGGGTATTACCTGTGTGACATAGGTGAAGATGGTGTGAGTAGAGAGCCAACGGCCACACTGTAGTGTGCCTCGAGCCTCGCACCGCCCCAGGTGACCAAGAGCGCCCATAAATAGGCGCCGCCGCGGGGAAGCCCGCCAACGTCACGCACGCCGGGCCGGAAGTGGGAGGAGCTCCAGCGGGATGCCGACCTATGGTCGGCAGCCGCCAGGACCATCCCATTGGCCCGCGAGCATAGAAACAACAACGCAAGGGGCGTGGCGGCGCCGGAGGCGCGGCACACGTCCACCGCGGGTGGCGTGACGTCGATGGGCAGTGGCAGCAAGCCCCGCCCCCACAACCACCCACCAGGGCAAGCGGGCGGGCGGGGGGGAGGGGAAGACAGTGCCCATCGCAGCTCCCGGGTGAGGCAAAGACCAGACGGCCAATCGGCCAGCCAAGACCATCAACCCAGGGTAAGGTTAACTGGTAATGCAGAGAAAGGTTGGACATTGTAGTTGAGGCCCAAACCACAAGATTAGAGATATGACATGTCATAATGGACTGGTATAAGTGAAACAAGGGGGTAAACACAGGTGAGGCTACCAAGAAATCAATAGAGGCAGAATAGTAACGATCATTGATAAAGTCAAGGTTAATAAGTAGAGCAAACCATGGGCTTCCCTCCCTATTAATATGAACCAAATGTGGGAGGGGAATTGGGACTTTAAATGAAATGGCGCCGGGTAAGGTCGCACGTTTCCATCCCTATGTCTACAATACATAAAACCCACAGGCTGCAGCGAGCGAGTGAGGAGAAGGGGGGGTTTGGTACTTTGAATGAAGCCAATGGTTTGCAAGCCGACACATAACGGTGGATCAAATAAATTTTATTTCATATTCATACACACAATGGTATCAAAACAATGTCAAAATAAACATTTGGTAAAATGTTAGCATTGATAACCACAGATCAACGTAAGGATCATTAGCATTGTTATCAAAGGTATAGCAGGTAACAGAAGTGATAACATGAGTATGAGCCATATTACTAGATAAAAACAGGGATCACCAGGTGTCAGAAAAAATAGATACTTAAAACAAGGTAATATCTGCCTGATATATGGCCTCGAATTCCTGTTAAAAGGTAATAGCCTGTATAACATGGGTTGAGACAATGATGGGGAACTGGTAGCTCGACGCGTTTCGTGGTTCACGACCACTCATCAGGTGCAGACATGTCAAATTTCTAGAATTTAAAGTGATATCATGAGTCAAAAGGTGGATACATGAGGGCTGATAATCCCCCAAACAGTAGAGGTACTCACGGTAGGCATGGGTTGACGGTGAGTGGCCAGGTGCGGCAAGCCGTCCAGAACTAATGCCAACCCCCCCTTGCACCCTGACTCATCTGCCACTTTTATCTCTAGGGTGCCTCGTGGCTCCTCATCACCTCCCCCGGGGGGGGTGCCTGTTTTTGGTCGCCGCGGCGGGGATGCCTGCCTCAGCTCCCGGTTGGCATTAGTTCTGGACGGCTTGCCGCACCTGGCCACTCACCGTCAACCCATGCCTACCGTGAGTACCTCTACTGTTTGGGGGATTATCAGCCCTCATGTATCCACCTTTTGACTCATGATATCACTTTAAATTCTAGAAATTTGACATGTCTGCTCCTGATGAGTGGTCGTGAACCACGAAACGCTTCGAGCTACCAGTTCCCCATCATTGTCTCAACCCATGTTATACAGGCTATTACCTTTTAACAGGAATTCGAGGCCAGATATCAGGCAGATATTACCTTGTTTTAAGTATCTATTTTTTCTGACACCTGGTGATCCCTGTTTTTATCTAGTAATATGGCTCATACTCATGTTATCACTTCTGTTACCTGCTATACCTTTGATAACAATGCTAATGATCCTTACGTTGATCTGTGGTTATCAATGCTAACATTTTACCAAATGTTTATTTTGACATTGTTTTGATACCATTGTGTGTATGAATATGAAATAAAATTTATTTGATCCACCGTTATGTGTCGGCTTGCAAACCATTGGCTTCATTCAAAGTCCCAAACCCCCCCTTCTCCTCACTCGCTCGCTGCAGCCTGTGGGTTTTAGATACATGCTAGTCAATACAGTAGACCGCACCGGCCCCGGCACCGGCCCCGGGTATGGGCGGAGACATCCTGGAACACAGACTAGTCTACATCAGCGGTGCTCAGCCAATCACAGCAAGCAATGTAGACAAGTCTGTGTTTATGGAAGTCATCGCCCATACCCGGAACACAGTGCGGTACTGTAGTATATAGACAGTCACAGATACAGAACATACAGTTTTGCACATGCAGCGGGCTGACAGCGTAGGGAGAGACAATGACATAGTTTGGCCCAACAACAGAACAAACTATGCATAAGTAAGTAGTACTTTAAAGAACAACTCTCTCAACTAACCATAACAGAAATATGGCAGAAGGTCGTTATTCTGTTTTACAGTTTCTGTAAATATAATATAGTACAGTGCAATCTGCTATGCTATAATAAAATTTTTATTTTATTATTTTCTTTCAACTTAAATGAGAAAAAAATGCCTTGACACTGTACCCCCTCTTGAAATTTCTGCTGAGCAAAGACTACAGATTGCAAATTTGGGGTCTTTATCAGAAACTTTAAAATATTTCCACACTGCAGACATGGTCCCCCTTTGCTGGTAGCGCAAAATAATAGCATAGAATGATTTTTTATAGTGGGAGTGAAATCTGAGGGGGGAAAAAAAGGACGAAATCAATTTAAAAGCTAAACCCCAGAAGGCAGCTTTAAAAAATAAAAAACTAACCAATTTTTTTTTTTTTTTTTTTTTTACGGTGCAGCTCTTGCCATGCAAGGTAGTTATGTCTGCACTGCAGTACATCTGACTTCTACCAAAAAGATAATTGAACTGATTAAATTTGATTTGAAATGGAATGGACTGCTTGCAGTTTGCAATTGCATGCTATTTTATTTTTTTGAGCTATTCTGTAGTATACTATAAACTTGTGCTTGTTGTCATTGAATTTGACACTTTGTCACTTATTATGAGTTATTCTAAAAAACTATATTATATTTATTGCATACTGTCATGTCATGTTTAAAAAATTCATGCACTTGCTGTCATGTGTAGTATAACTATACTCAATGACAACAAGCGCATACATTTTATAGCTACAGAATAGCTCAAAAAATAAATAGCATGCAATTGCAATCCATTCCATTCCATTTCAAATCATATTTAATCAGTTCAATTATATAAAATCTTTTTGCTACAAGTCAGATCTACTGCAGTGCAGACAGACAGAAATTTTAAATACTGGTATTGCATGGCAAGAGTGCTGGCTTGTTGTTTAACAAAGGCCAAGTAGTAAGTAATACATGTCGTTTGACAGCTATAGACAGAAAGATCATCATTTCAGTTTCAGTACTATAATAAAATAAAACAATACTACTAGTTGGATTGTTTCTGTCAGTTTAAATAAGGCAAAATGATCACTGGCGAATAGTAGTAATGGTAGCCATGCAGGAGGGACAGTGCCCACTCTTGTACTTGAGTATGCTATGTGCAGCCCTCTATGAAGCTGTCTCTCGGGTCCCAGCAGCGTTTCTCGGGTCACGAGGAGTGTCCGCAGGGAAGGTGCCAGCGTCTCAGCAGGGAACGTGCTTACCAGTGCGGCATCTTAACCGCGGAAACGTGCACGCCGCCCACTGCTACTGCGCAGTTTTCTGCGCCATTATCGGCAAGAATTCTCTTTCGGCATTTTGCCGACAAGGCCATTTTCAGACGATATTTCGGTGCATCCCTAATGGTTAGTGTTTGGCTGAAGCCATTTATTATCAATCAACTGTGTGTACTCTTTTTAAATCATAAATGACAACAGAAACTACCCAAATGACCCTGATCAAAAGTTTACATACCCTGGTGATTTTGGCCTGATAACATGCACACAAGTTGACACAAAGGGGTTTGAATGGCTATTAACCACTTCAATACCCAGCCATAGTCATATGACGTCCGCAGATGGGATCTCCCATCCTGGGCGCCCGTCATATGACATTCAAGGGAAGTAATATCTCAATAGAAGGCCACAAACGAAATTTCATATGCCATGCGAGAAATGGATGAAAAAACTCACATAGCATAATAACGTAGACACTGGTTTATTAAAATATAGGGGAAAAAAACTCACATATTCGTGGATCATCAAAATACAAAGGTCAAGTAGCGGTAATAATGGAGAGTCCACCCAACACGTTTCTGCTAAAGAGCCGCCAATACCCCCTATTTTAATCTGCAAGTCAACATGTGTGTCTAAGGAATTATATTCTTGCGACCTGTTGGTCTCTTAGCCTCTGCGACTTGGTCGGCATAAGTCGTTCCAGGTCATCTACTTCTGGTAAGCACCCTAGGACCCTGGGTGGTGGCTTTCTCACTCCCTCTACAATTTTCTACATCATTGGTGGACTTTGATACTTTGGTTCCCTGTGGTGCTAATCCCATTCAAGACTATTTTTGGACTGAATTTGTTTTGTTTTTTTTTTCTTGCTGTTTTTTTCATGTTTATATTTATATCACTGTTCACATGGTTTGATATTTTTATAATTAATTTATTATATATACAGTGTACCATTTCCACTTATATTCACACTGCAGGGTTTTAGCACATTGGTTCATATTTTTTGGAGTATATGTTTATTCAGCTAGTTTTTTTACACTAATATTTAACCATATGGTATGTCATTATTTATTTATACACTTTATTTGGCTTTGAGATGCCATTTGTTTGGAGTTTTTAGCGCCACACTTTCCTCTACACAGTCCGTTTATATTAAAAATGTATTTAATAAAATGCCGACACGCACATAAACAGGCAGACTCTTCAAACTGAAAGGAAAAAACACAGCCGTGGCTCTCGCCAGCTGGCTGGTATGCAGTGAAGTCAAATCCTCTAGCTCCTCCTGACGCTGCGTTTCTGAGTACAAGGCATCTACGGGGAAGGAGGCTAGCCATACAAGGCATCTACGGGGAAGGAGGCTAGGCTCCTAGCCTCCTTCCCTGTAGATGCCTTGTATGGAGAAACGCAGCGTCGGGCGGAGCTAGAGGATTTGACGTCACTGCATACCAGCCAGTTGGCGTGTGGATATGTGCACTCATTCCGCGTGTACGAAGGCAAAGACACCCAGCTCCAGCCCCCTGAGTGTCCACCGTACATGGTAATAAGCGGAAAAATTGTCTGGGAGCTGGCATTCCCACTCCTCCAAAAGGATCAGCGCCGGAGGGTGGAACTGTTTTTGTAGCAGTGTCAGTGACTGCATTACTGAACCATCCCCTGCAACTACTATCTAGCAGGAGTTTTGATGATCGCCTCCATCTCACAGTTTCACCTTCCTGTCCCCTGTGGTTGCATACCCGGCCCTACTGCTGTTCCAGTTCTGGTTGGTGAATGCGGGGATTGACTGGACTCTGGGTCATTATGGGGAATCTATAGGAGTGTTGGATGATACCACCTTTTCAATTTGCATATCCCTTGAAAAAGCGACACTGCGAAACATGTCGGGCTAGTATGCAACTATATCATCTTCCAAAATATATGTACACTCATATTCCACTTTGACCACTGTGACTTTGTCAATATTGAGATTTATTATGTACAAATTATATGTTTTTTAATGGTTGAATTAAAATTTTGTTCTTTTAAATTTTCTATGCTCAGCTTATTTGCACCGTAAAAATCCCTTCATCTCTCTTACCACTTATTAAATACTTCCAGGGATGTGGTGCCTACCTCATAGGTTGTTTCCCCATTAATCAGAACCGAAACTCCTGAATATCCAAAAGGGGTATCACATTTACATGGACAGCTTCTATACCAGTTTTCCCCTTTTTCGCCACCTATACCTGAAAAATACTTTGGCCTGCGGTACAGCAAGGAAAAACAGAAAGGGCTTCAAACAGAATCTAGTCACCACAATGCTACAAAGGGGGAATCGACAAGCTTGAGAAACAAGGAAGTGTTGGCTGTAAAGTGGAGGAATAGGAAAGATGTGTACATCATGCCCACCATGATGTACTGATCTTTACCTTGCTACACAGGGGTCTCACATATGTGAGGGGCTCCAGAATAGTGTTCTAAGTTGAGAAAAACAGTTTTTTATTTTCTGTGTTCCCAGAACATGGTCTGGTTGTCCGTAGGCTTCAAAGATATTTGGGTGGGAGAAGCTTCTACTCCTGTCCCCCTGGTCCTAAGCTTGATGGTCCTGCCTGCTCCTTGGACAAATACTTTGGCTGTGCTGACCATATCTCTGCCTGTACTAACTATGGACAGTATTCCTGCCTGCTGCTTGCTTTGCTGTCCACATTCCTGTCTGCTGCCTGGACCGATGCTCTCCTCTGTGGACCACTGCACTACTAAAACCGCAGGTAATCTTTTCTTTACCCTTTGCTCAGCAGAATGTATTTTGGTTTGTAATCGGTATGTACAGTACATACTATGTGTTAGAAATATGAAGGGCCTTCAACAATGTGATAGGTTGGCAGGAATATGTGTGTAATTTATGCTCCTAGAACGCCTGATGGTGCTACTTGGATGTTGGGCCTCTGTATGTGGCCAGGCTATGTAAAAGTCTCACACATGTGGTATTGCCATACTCAGGAGGAGGAGTAGAAGAATGTATTTTGGGGTGTCATTTTTGCTATGTACATGCTGTGTGTTGGTAATATCTTATAAATGGACAATTTTGTGTTTAAAAAAAAAAAATGCGTTTTCATTTTTTCCCCACATTTTCCAAAAACTTCTAGAAAAAAATGAACCATTCAAAAGACTCATTATGCCTCATAGATTATACATTGGGGTGTTAGGTTTCCAAAATAGGGTCATTTTGTGGGCACTTCCATTGACCTGGTGCTCCAGGGCCTTCAAAAGTGTGATAGGTTGTCATCAAATGAGATGTGCAATGTATGCTCGTAGAACACCTGGAGGTGCTACTTGGATGTTTGACCTCTGTATGTGGCCAGGCTGTGTAAAAGTCTCACACATGTGGTATCGCTATACTCAGGAGGAGTTATTTTTTACAAAAAATATGTAGCAGTATGCATTTTGGCCAAAATGTATGAAGAAAAGTGACTTATTTGCAAAGTTTTACAATATTAACTAAAAAAAAAAAAAGTGTTTTTTTTCCAAAATTTTCTCTCTCTTTTTGCATATATTGCAAAAAATAAAAAACCCAGCGGTGATTAAACACCACAAAAAGAAAAAGGAAGTTCCCCGTGGGGCTTTTAGCAGCAATTATAGATCAAAAAGGAAATTCGTACAAATATATTTAATTTCTTAGCAAAATACTTTCGACATGATTTTACAAAAGTTTAAAACATGACCTCCGGTTCACATAATACGAGACACAATGGGTAAATTTACAAAACAAGCAATAGATTCTATCACAATGGAAAAGCAAGGGCATACATATAATAATGCTGCCTACAATATAGATATATAATTGTATTTGTGCCTTCCGATGTTGGAGAAAACCCCAATGCATTTCAACCTTATAGGGTCATGGTTTTCCTCAGGGGGTCCTTGAAACTCTACAAGGACATCAAAAAGATCAAAATACTGTTTCTTAAAATAATTTTTTATATTTATATCTACTATGTGAAATTTAGAATAGTCAGTTTATATTTACCCTCTATACCATATGGGCTCGTTTATCCGGAGACATCTTTAAAAACGTAAGAAAGAAGCAGAATAATCCACTTGTAATCCTGGATTCCGCTAGATCGTCATCGCTAACTGTGTCCCAGCAGGAGGGCAAAGCCGGCCCGTAGGGCTTGTGAATGGTCACAGATGAAGTGGCTCCCTCACTCAGTCAGAGAAAGGGACGGGGAAAGACCAGAGCACCTGAAAATTTGTTGTGATAAAAAATACTTTTTAGTATCTTCTCTATAAATAATTTAAAATATATGAAAGTATGGAGATGTTGATATCTAATGTGTAAAACACAGGAGGCAATCGTTGGGAGTGGAAATGTTTAAACACCAAAAAATATATGTTGGTGTCAGGGGCATTGCTAGGTGGCAAAAAGAGCAGGGGCTTCAGCCTGAAGTCCAAGGCCGGCGCTGGGTTTTTTTGGTTGGGCGGAGGGGTTATGTGGTTGTGTGGCGGGGGATAGGCTGACTTGCTGGTTGCTGCCTGGCTTACCAGTGCCCATCAATGCCGACCACCAAACTGACCTACCTGACACACACACTGACCTACCTGACATACACACACTGACCTACCTGACCCACACTGACCTACATACACTGACCTGCCTGACATACACTGACCTACCTGACCTACATACACTGACTTACCTGACATGCACTGACCTACATACACTGACCTACCTGACATACACTGACCTACCTGACATACACTGACGTACCTGACACACACACTGACCTACCTGACATACACACACTGACCTACCTACCTGACATATCCTGACCTACCTTACATACACTGACCTACCTGACATGCACTGACCTACCTGACATACATTGACCTACATACACTGACCTACCTGACATAAACTGACCTACATACACTGACCTACCTGACCCACACGACCTACATACACTGACCTACCTGACATGCACTGACCTACATACACTGACTTACCTGACCCACACACACTGACCTACCTGACATGCACTGACCTACCTGACATACACTGACCTACATACACTGACCTACCTGACATACACTGACCTACACACACTGACCTAACCTGACCTACCTGACATACACTTATCTATCTGACCCACACACACTGACCTACCTGACCCACACTGACCTACCTGACCCACACTGACCCATACACACTGACCTACCTGACCCACACTGATTGTTCACTGCGCGGCCAAAATCTTAGTAAATGTTAAGCAACAAACATGCAATTGCATGGGCTGAACGGGCGCACCTCTAATCTTGACAATTTTTTTTTTTTTACGCTGGTTCACCTTTATGTATTGTTTTAAGGAGATTTGCACACAGGTCATATTAGCATATTACGTTGCCAACATGTGACATGCACCTTAATAAAATTATGTAAAAAGACTCTTGCTCCTCCTAAAAGGGCATTTAACCTTCCCCCTCTAATGCATATGATTTCCTTGGGCTAGCTTTTGCTTTTAAAGGGGAACTCCACACTCCACTCTATTCTCAAAAGGCCGTGAGCTGCCTTCACCAATCCAAACCACATCCCTTTCCAGAGCATACAACAGGGCCAGCTAGGAAAGGGGCGAGAAGAGTGAGTGCACAATCCCCTCCTAAACCATACAAGGCTACATGCAGGCTACATAGCTGACTGCCTTTGGAGCATGTTGGGCTCAGCCCAATACCAACCACAAAGCACCTTGTACCCACTAGTTTAAAGGGGCTTTTCACATCCCGTAAAGCCCCCTGTCTGCAGCCCCCCACAACCCCAGCCTCTGGTTATATGCAAAGGTCCTTGTCCCCTTGAATATGGGAACAAAGTGGTTGACTTTTGGGGTGTCCGAGCCCCTCCTGCCCCCAAGCATCTGCCCCCCTTTCATGGGCTGGCTTGCTGTGCGTTTGGCTAGGGGTTTGTTAGTGTGTGGGAGGAGCACAATATTTCTTTAGTTTGGGGTGGTATGTTTCAAGTGGGAGTTCTCATTTTCAGCCTAACAGACCCAAATGGCCTTGTATGAATTGGGAGGGGGGGCAGGAAATTTTTTGTTTTGGGTTAAAATCTTGCAGCTGCAATGTAATTTTGTAAGTTTTCTCTAAAGTTGTAAATCTTTGAAGCAGCATTTTGGATACATGCTACAGATGCACCGCTTTACAGGCAGAGTAAGCACCCCCCCAGTTACTAGCTTTTAAGCAATTTTGCATTTTTAAAGGCACTTCTCCTTGTTTTGTTTTTGGGGTTGTCCAAATTGGTGACATTGATATATGTCCCTCAGGGTGGGACCTGGGCCCCCATACCAATTTTAAGGCCAATAACTAGAATATAAGCCAGCCACATGGGGACTAGCAAAATTCACAAGTCAGTTCCCATAGACTGCAATGATATTTGTTGTATAACCTTTGCCCATTTTAGGCTCTTTGTTTGTCCCCCTGGACCGGGGAGTGTTTGTCCCATCCGTAATTTTGTAGCATGCTGGATGATATGCTTAATTTTGGACAAGGGGTGGCTTATTTTGTGCTAGCTTCATTTGGGTTGGTCTGGGCATGCTCGGGGACTTTGGGGTTTTTTTTGTGCTTTTTGTGTGTGAACAGCACTTGGATGTTTCTGGGCATGCTCAGAGTGTGTTTTTTGGGTTAGTAATTTAAGGAGATCCTTAACAGGTGTACCCACTTTGAAGTTCTGTCTCTACATTGGGTGAACTTGCGTTTTGTGTGTTTCATGGACTGTGCATGTGTTTTCAATTGCCTCATTAGCACAGAAACAAAAAATGTTATATAACATTTGCAGATAGCATTCTTTACCTTGCCCAGAAAAGAGGCCAGATTGCTTGATGGTGTGTGTGGCAAGAGTACATTTGGGTGTCATTATAGAGTTTGTAACACATGTATTTTCTCTTTGTATTTTGTTTGTTATGTCTTTGCAAAACAGATGTGTTTTAGAGCAAGTATTTTTTACTTTTGTTTCTTTATTTTTTTCAGGGATATTTTTCCCTAAAATTTTTGGAAATGTGTGTCGTTTGTAGGTTGTTAGTTTCACTTTAATTTAATTGTCTGTGCTGCATTTTGCAAAATCTTCCTGAAACTGTTGTGACTACTAAATGTTTAAATCCTTAACCACTTATGGAACGCCGCACGCCGATGCACGTTCCTACTTTGGGGACGGATATCATTGTTATGGCAGCAGCTGCCATAACCCCGGTATCCCCGTGTTCGGCCGGCGGTCCGGTACAAGATAAAAGTGGTCGCTGCGGCGGATTAATCGCGAAATCACTTTTATCGGAGGTGGGAGAGGGGCACCCCCCCTTCCGCCGCGATCTGGTTCCCTGTGCCGCTTACCGGAGCCGTCGGCAGTGGCGGAGGCGATCGCATCTGTCCTCTGATGACATAGAGACGAGTGAGGGGAAGATGGCCCCTACCCGTCTCCATGACACTGCAGGCTCTTAAAGGGCCGATTTATTTTGTTTATTTTTTTAAATGACAATTTTTATTTTTTTTTTTTATTGCATTTTAGTGTAAATATATATTTTGACCTCAGATCTTATATTTAAGAGGTCCTGTCATGCTTTTTTTCTATTACAAGGGATGTTTACATTCCTTGTAATAGGAATAAAAGTAACACTTTAAAAAAATAAATAAATAAGAAAAAAAAAAAAATTAAAATGCGCCCCGTCCCACACATGTGAGGTATCACTGCGATCGGTAGAGCGAGACCAATAATTCTAGCCCTAAACCTACTCTGTAACGCAAAACATGCAACCAGTAGAATTTTTTAAATGTCGCCTATGGAGATTTTTAAGGGTAAAAGTTTGTCGCAATTCCACGAGCGGGTGCAATTTTAAAGTGTGACATATTGGGTATCAATTTACTTGGCATAACATTATCTTTCGCAATATAAAAAAATTGGGCTAACTTTACTGTTGACTTATTTTTTAATTCAAAAAAAGTTTTTTTTTTTTTTTTAAAAAGTGCACGTATAAGACCGCTGCGCAAATACGGTGTGACAGAAAGTATTGCAACGACCACCATTTTATTCTCTAGGATTTTTCTAGCAAAAAAAATGTTTTTAACTTGTAGACACCACATCTAAAGAAGAGGCCCGGTCTTAAAGTGGGTAAAAGACTGTCCGTTTGTGGGCGCAGTCCTTTTAACTCCTGTTCATTTCCTCTGCGAAATGGTCAGACCTCAAAACCATATTCTGTTAGTGTCTCAAATTAACATACATTTTTTGCTTTCCTTGCTCTTTTCCAAGTCCTGTTTTGTTGGCCAATAACATTTGTAGCAAATTTTTATGTTTTATGTGTTTTGTTAATAATTTGTTTGATGCATGCTCAATCCAAGTAATGCATTTTACACTCTCCCCCCACCCCCTAAACAATTTTTATGCAACAGATTTCCCAGCTGCAGCTTAGCTAGGTTGATTGGCATGGCAAAACAAAAAAAGTGTGATTTGTCTAAAAGCTACTTTCCTGGTGCCTTCATGGCAGCATACGCATGAATTGTGCATATGCTGCCATAGATAGGCACCAGGAAAGAAAAATTACAGAAAGGTAAGTATTCAATTTTCCATTTTAGCACAGTGGTTCTCAGCCTCAGTCCTCAAGTACCACCGACAGAACATGTTTTGGGAATTTATCTTAGTTAAAATAGCTGTCCAAAATACCAAGCCATTGACCGTGATTTAAAGAACCTGTGCAACATGAAGGAAAACCTGCAAACATGGCCTGTTGGGGGTACATGAGGAAAGGGGTGAGAGTCACTGATTTAGAGCACTGAGCTAAAATTGAACTAAAGACAATCCTATGCGAATTGTGGGCATTTGAGGGAAAACAAGTGAGTGTTAGAACCCCTGCTTGTCTTTTTTAGGTTGGGCTTTGTGTCCCTTTTCTGAAAATTGGCTTCACTTCCTGTCACATAGCCAAACAGGAAGTGAGGGTAACACCCAACCAATATCTTTCCTTGGGGACACACATGTCAATCTAACTAGTGTCCGCATTAGGCAATTTGCACTTAGGAACTTTGTTATGTACACCCCAAATTATTAGGTATTTTGGGGTTTATTAAAGGCAAATCCACTCTGCAATATAAGTGTACTTGCTGCAAGTCTGAGGGGAAGCACTGGTGATCATCCAATCATGTAGAAGCAAAGATGCTGTTTTTGTATTTTGCTTGCATATCTCCCTCGGATCTCCAGCAACTGCACTTCCAAGTACACTTGTAGTGCAAAGTGGATTTGCCTTTAGTAAATAAACCCCAAAGTCCAAGATACCTAATAATTTGGGGTGTACACAGCAAAATGCTAGAGTGCAATTTACCTCATGGGGAAACTATTTAGATTGACCTTTGTGTCCACAAGGAAAGACATTGGTAGGGTTTTACCCTCACTTCCTGTTTTGCTATGTGACAGGAAGTGATTAAATTGGAGGAGAAACTGGCAAAATTTGGTGTTTTCACCCCACAGGGGTCCAGACATCCCCAAAAACTGACAAGACTTCTAATCCCTCTGCACTCTATCCCCAAGCAAAAATAAGAAAGGATTTCATTTAGTTTAACTTTGCAAAGACACATTCCTAAGTTCAACTGTGATGCATTAGACCTTCACTAGAAACATTTCTTAGTCCAGTCTTGGAAATCTGCATCTGCTTTACTATTAATTTCAATAAAAAATGGGTTCCTGCATCTAGATGTGCGACCTCTGTGTATGTGCGATGCGCAACTGCTGTGTGCGCGGAGGTATGTACCCGTGGAGCATATCTGTTCCGGAAGCGGCGGAATGACCTCAAGCCCCTACAGGAAGCTGCTTATCCTGCTGTGAATTTCTTCCCACCACCATGCCCCGCTCACTGTTCTCTGAGGAAGAGATGATCCTTATTTACAAATTAAGATAATTTTTGATTTATTTTTACATGGGGTGGTGTTTGTTGTGGGTCATGTGTGTATGTCTAAATGATTTGGCCTCAAACCTCAAAACACACACATACTTCCTGTGTACAGATTCACTTTCGGGCCAATGTATATTGCTCCAGTGTGTGTGTATATATATATATATATATATATATATTTATAGGTTCTTGTGTCCACCAGCAGAGAGAAGTTGGGTAAATGCCACGCTCCCAATTCTGGAGGCATAATAATGATCTAGCACAGGGGTCTTCAAACTAAGACCCTCCAGTTGTTCAGGAACTACAATTCCCATCATGCCTAGTCATGTCTGTGAATGTCAGAGTTTTACAATGCCTCATGGGATGTGTAGTTCCACAACAGCTGGAGAGCCGTAGTTTGAAGATTCCTGATCACTCTACCATGTCTTCAAAAAAGGTGGTTTCTCATGTGCCTTTTATAATTCCCAAGAAGTTTCGTTTGGAAAATACAAGTGTGTCATGGCACATCTACATTCCAAATTTGGCACTTAAGATGGTCATGCACTATGCAATCTGATTGGCCAATCTCTGTACAACTCGATATTTAGGCAAAATAGGTAATAGGAAGATGCACTTGAACAATTAATTCAAATTATAGGAAATCAAACAGGCTCTTGCACTAAATCTAATTTATTGCACTAAATCTAATTTATTTAAGATCTAACTGATTGCAGTTAGGTCACCTTTAACAGCTTTCCGACTGTCTCACGCATTTATACTGCGGCAGAAGGGCTCGTACAGGCAGAATCACGTACCTGTATGTTCCCCTATAAGAGGCGGCCAGCGGACGCGCGCGCCCACGGCAAGCTCTGTGAGTTGGGTCGCAGGTCCCACGGACACGATCGCCGGTCTTCAGACCGATGAGGAAGTCCTGCTGGACGATACACGTGCGGATTGGTTTTATCCCGTTTAGACGTCGCTGCAGCCGCCTTATCATTCACTGTCACCTGTAAATTGTATGCGCCTTATTTCCTAGCACTGGGCATAGTGCTATATTTATATGGATGAAAACTCTAAGCCTTATTAATGAAGAGGTTTCCGGCTTTCCAGTCAAGATACCACCCCGACCACTATTAGGTGGTGAACGCTTATGAGACCTTTCTGTTAGTTCAGGGGTCCATATAACAAGGTGAGCGGTTTGACTGGCAAGAGGGGGGAGCACGGATTTAAGAGCACTTTGGATTTGCATGAAGCACCCTGCATCACCGTTGACACCCTCTGATTTTTCATTTATGGACATTTATGATAATTGATTAGTATTTTCAGCGCTGCACTATATATTTTTTATTGAATTACATGAAAGGACTTATATATTTGCCTTTAGTGTTCAGCAGCTTTGTTTTTTGGATGTTTTTTGCGCTGACTGTCTGTCTTTGAATATTAATAAAAATGCCATAAAACTATCCCCTATTTTGTAAACGCTCTAACTTTTGCGCAAACCGATCAATAATCGCTTATTGTGATTTTTTTTACCAAAAATATGTAGAAGAATATCGGCCTAAATATCGAAGAGTATCGGCCTAAACTGAGAAAAAAAATTGCTTTTTTATATATTTTTGGGGGATACTTATTATAGCAAAAAGTAAAAAATAATGCTTTTTTTTTTTTTTTTTAAATTGTTGCTCTTTCTTTGTTTATAGCGCAAAAAATAAAAACCGCAGGGGTGATCAAATGCCACAAAAAGAAAGCTCTATTTGTGGGAAAAAAAAGGACGTCAATTTTGTTTGCGCACGACCGCGTAATTGTCAGTTAAAGCGACGCAGTGCTGAATCGCAAAAAGTGCTCTGGTCAGGAAGGGGGTAAACTCGGAAGAATTTATCCCCTTCCTGTCCAGTGCGTTTTTTGCGATTCGGCACTGCGTCGCTTTAACTGCCCAGCCGTGCCATTCTGCCGACGTACATCGGCGTGCGCCGGTTGGGAACCGGTTAAAGATCAAGATCTGAAAATATTAATTTATTGGGTTTAGAAACACTTCTCTGTTCTTTGTAATGTATTGAAAGATTTGGGGGGAAAAAAAAGAAAAAAACCCCACACATTTTAAAGATATATTAGAAGTGATAGGAATGAGATTAGCATCAAAAGTGTTAATTAACTGAGAACACCTACTAATTGCCTAACAAGACACATCCAATGAGATGAAATCAATTAACCACTTCAGCCCCTGAAGGATTTACCCCCTTCCTGATCAGAGCACTTTTTACAATTTGGCACTGCGTCGCTTTAACTGCTAATTGCGCGGTCATGCAATGCTGTACCCAAACAAATTTGCATCCTTTTCTTCCCACAAATAGAGCTTTCTTTTGATGGTATTTGATCACCTCTGCAGTTTTTATTTTTTGCGCTATAAACGGAAAAAGACCGAAAATTTTGAAATAAAATGATATTTTCTAATTTTTGTTATAAAAAAATCCAATAAACTCAATTTTAGTCATACATTTAGGCCAAAATGTATTCGGCCACATGTTTTTGGTAAAAAAAATGTCAATAAGCGTATATTTATTGGTTTGCGCAAAAGTTATAGCGCCTACAAACTAGGGTACATTTTCTGGAATTTACACAGCTTTTAGTTTATGACTGCCTATGTCATTTCTTGAGGTGCTAAAATGGCAGGGCAGTACAAAACCCCCACAAATGACCCAATTTTAGAAAGTAGACACCCCAAGGAAATTGCTGAGAGGCATGTTGAGCCCATTGAATATTCATTTTTTTGTCCCAAGTGATTGAATAATGACAAAAAAAAATAAATAAATTTACAAAAAGTTGTCACTAAATGATATATTGCTCACACAGGCCATGGGCATATGAGTATGGGGATACCACATGTGTGGGTCTTTTTGGGAGCCTAGCCGTGTACGGAGCCCCGAAAACCAAGCACCGCCTTCAGGATTCCTAAGGGCGTAAATTTTAGATTTCACTCCTCACTACCTATCACTGTTTTGAAGGCCATAAAATGCCCAGATGGCACAAAACCCCCCAAATTATCCCATTTTGGAAAGTAGACACCCCAACCTATTTGCAGAGAGGCATGTTGAGTCCATGGAATATTTTATATTTTGACACAAGTTGCGGGAAAGTGACAATTTTTTTTTTTTTTTTTTTGCACAAAGTTGTCACAAAATGATATGTTGCTCAAACATGCCATGGGAATATGTGGAATTACACCCCAAAATACATTCTGCTGCTTCTCTTGAATACGGGGATACCACATGTGTGGGACTATTTGGGAGCCTAACTGCATACGGGGCCACGAAAACCAATCACCGCCTTCAGGATTTCTAAGGGCGTAAATTGTTGATTCACTCCTCACTACCTATCACAGTTTCACATATACAACTTGATGGGGATTAAACAAGTCTGCAAAATGTTGGTTGAAGTGGTTTACGAGGGGACAAATTTTATAGAGCCGATCATATCCAATGATATGGTGATATGGCGATATGATGGTCTCCACGAGGACAACAGAGTTCATTGTTGTTGAAGTGCATGAACCGCATAATCTGCTCGTATCGTGCCCTGGTCATGGAGGCAGAGAACAAGGGCATATGGTAAATTGGGTCAGTGGATCAATATGACCGCAACTCACTTTTTTTGGTTATGCCAATGTTGAGGGAAAGGCCCAGAAAAGATTTTAAATTCGGAACCTGTAATTGGTTTCCAATCTCTGGCAAGGGAGGACTGGGGAATAGTGGCGATGTGAATAAAATAAAGCGAATAAAAATCAAGTGATGTAAAATCAACTGTTTCCACCTGAATGCCAGGTTGGCCAGTGAATAGGGGAAGTACGGGTGCTGCAGAAGTGGTGGGTTCCCAATTAGGATTGGCGAATGCAGCAGAAAGGGCACTATAGGCACGCCGGGACTGTGTTCGTCTTCTTCTTGGTGGCAGCGGGACACTACTTGTGCTTGCCACCTCGCCAGCTTGAACTGCACTTATGGGACTTGCCACATCACCAAGTGTTACTGCAGTGCTGGATGTACGACCAGGGTGTACTAGGCCGCTGGTGCTTGCCAGTTCACCAGAAGGAATAGCGGCGCTAGTACTGCTCTGCTGGGGACGCTAGTATAGATCTGATCGGATCAGATATTGATCAGTTCAGATAGTATACTAGTAAGGGAGGTGTACGGTGCGTGCGTGGGTGTTAGCGGTACTGGCGCTAACCTGGCGCTGCCTGGGGCGACGCAGACCCTAAAACCTAACTTATATCACCGCCGGGCAATCTTGGGCTAACTTTACTGCTTAGTTTTTTTTAAATCATTAAAGTTTATTTTTTTCCAAAAAAATTGCATTTGAAAGATCGCTGTGCAAATACAGCGTGAAATAAAATATATTTTATTCTCTAGGGCCTCTGCTAAAAAAAACAAAAAACAAAAATAGAATGTTTGGATGTTTTAAGTAATTTTCTAGCAAAAAAAATGATTTTAACTTGAAACCAACAAAGGTTAGAAAAAATGATTAGTCTTTAAGTAAGTGGTAAAACTTCTCTCATTTACAAACTGAAGTTCATTCCTTTGATCTAAACAACAAAACATTACAATGTTTATAGTCAGCTCAGTGGCTGAGGAATGTTGTGATACTTGGCAGACAGCTGTCAAAAAAGAAAAAAACAAAAACAGGCAGTCGGCTTGAGCAGAGAATTCTCTGCATAGGAAGAAATCGGGGAAATCACGAGGAGGAAGAAATCGCAATAACGATTAATCGTGCAGCTCTACTTGACACAAAAACAAAGCACAGCCCCTAACAGTGACCTAACCCTTTAACTGAAAGTGACAGGTCAGTCTGTCACAAACCAGGATAAAGAGCAGAAATTATTCAAAGACATAACAGTCAGGGGGGCAGGTGCTGTGTCTTTCAATGAAAGCAGAAAAAAGATTTTACGAATACAACAAATCTTATTTTCTCTTTCGTTCATTAAAGGACACAGTGGTGATCCTGATGTCGACTCTTGATAAGATATATGATGTAGCAGTGCTCAAGTCCGTGGATATAACAGTAAAATTACGTTAAAAATAAGTATCTAAATATATATCTCTCTATCTATACACAGATAGGTAAAATAATCTATAGAAAGGATAAAAAACTATGGAAGGAATAAAAAATGGATAAAAATAATGAATAATTAATAAACAGTGGCCCATAAAAATAGTCCAGAAAAGAGTCTATGATATGTAGATCATCCGTAATGTAGATGGATGTAGGAGCCAGGGGGATCTATGCAACCAGGATACCAAGGGCAGCTTCCTGTTGAGTGAAGTCAATTCTCCATGTATACATAAAAATCCAAAGAGAAAGCGCCTCTTAAGTATCAATGATTTATTCAAGTGATAAAAGCATATGTAAACACTTACATTAAGGCTGATGCATGACAGCTTCCATAGAGAACTAATCCCGGTGTTCGTCAAAAAAATCCCAATAGTGTGGGGCTGGATGGATGCCTAGCGGATGGCCGCGGACCTCCGCTCGGAAGCGCCGGCTGTGTGTGCGGTGTAATGAGGGAATCACTTCCGCGTTCCAACAGGTCACATGGGCGATGACGTCACTCGGGTAGTTCAGATTCGCTGGGGTCCACTACGCGTTTCTGAGCATGCGCGAAGCTCGTAACGGGCATGCGCGCTCCTTTATCAAGTGTATTTAGGACAGCAAACCAGGAAGCTTAAATAGCTAAATGTGGGAAGCAAATACCGATCTGGACCAATCAAAACACTGGACACTGTTCCCTCCCCCCCTTCGTTTTGATTGGTCCAGATCGGTATTTGCTTCCCACATTTAGCTATTTAAGCTTCCTGGTTTGCTGTCCTAAATACACTTGATAAAGGAGCGCGCATGCCCGTTACGAGCTTTGCGCATGCTCAGAAACGCGTAGTGGACCCCAGCGAATCTGAACTACCCGAGTGACGTCATCGCCCATGTGACCTGTTGGAACGCGGAAGTGATTCCCTCATTACACCGCACACACAGCCGGCGCTTCCGAGCGGAGGTCCGCGGCCATCCGCTCGGCATCCATCCAGCCCCACACTATTGGGATTTTTTTGACGAACACCGGGATTAGTTCTCTATGGAAGCTGTCATGCATCAGCCTTAATGTAAGTGTTTACATATGCTTTTATCACTTGAATAAATCATTGATACTTAAGAGGCGCTTTCTCTTTGGATTTTTATGTATACATGGAGAATTGACTTCACTCAACAGGAAGCTGCCCTTGGTATCCTGGTTGCATAGATCCCCCTGGCTCCTACATCCATCTACATTACGGATGATCTACATATCATAGACTCTTTTCTGGACTATTTTTATGGGCCACTGTTTATTAATTATTCATTATTTTTATCCATTTTTTATTCCTTCCATAGTTTTTTATCCTTTCTATTTTCTACTTAAGAGGCGCTTTCTCTTTGGATTTTTATGATGTCGACTCTTGGGATGTCCCAAAGCGGCTCACAAATGTCTCCCCCCCCCCCCAAAGCATCTTGTCCCCCTGTTGATGAGGACAAGAGCCTTTTCCCACACAACCTGGCCAGGTGGTTGTGGGGGTGACTTATCATAATCTGGAAGCCCTTCCAAATCTCGCCTCCCTTATAAGAAAGAGTATGAGGTCCATAGTACTAGAGGTCCACCGATATGGGTTTTTCTCTGGCCGATGCCGATATTTAGAAATCGTGGCGGCCGATATATGATGCCGATTTTTTGGGGTCGATATGTTAAGCAGATTTTTTTTTTTGCTTTCCCCTTCATCTCATAAAATCTAACAGTTAGACTCCTTTCACACTGGGGCGTTTTTCAGGTGCTTTTGGGCTAAAAATAGTACCTGTAAAGTGCCTGCAAAACGGCTCCCCTGCAGTCTCAGTGTGAAAGCCCGAGTGCTTTCATACTGAGGCGATGCGCTGGCAGGGTGCTAAAGTCCTGCAAGCAGCATATTTGGAGCAGTGTATACCGCTCCTCCACCATTCCTGCCCATTGAAATGAATGGGCACCGCTGCCGAGGAGCCTGCAAAGCGATTCGGCAGCGGCGCTTCACGGGCGCATTCAACCCCTTCCTCGGGCGCTAGCTGGGTTATAAGCGCCCCGATAGCAGCTGAATAGCTCCGCTAAAATGACGGTAAAGCGTCGCTAAAACTAGCAGCAGTTTACTGTCAACGCCTGCCCACTCCACTGTGAGAGCAGCCTAAGTAATAAGTGATACAGAAAATTTCTTACATTTAAACAGTTTTGGACGAAAAAAAAAAAAATGGGCTAACTTTACTGCTTAGTATTTTTTTAATTCATTAGTGTAGTTTTTCCAAAAAAAAATTGCGTTTGAAAGACCGCTGCGCAAATACCGTGTGACATAAAATATTGCAGCAACCGCTATTTTATTCCCTAGGGTCTCTGCTAAAATATATATATATATAATTTTTGGGGGTTCTAAGTGATTCTCTAGCATAAAATACAGGATTTTTACTTGTAAGCAACAAATGTCAGAAAAGATTTAGTCTTTAAATGGTTAAACTGAGAACTCCTACACATGGAGTTCAGTTCATTGACAAGTGGAAACATTGTATCTTTTTAGTTTCTTTTATCAGACTTGGCATCTCCACAGAAGACTTCAGGAAACTTGCATTGACTTCTATTACAGAAGTCATTTGCAAGTCGCGCTGAAGTTATAATCTGCCTTTTTAATCAGCACAATTGGCCGATGCCGATTAATTAATAAAACGCCAAATATCGGCCGATATATTGGTTAACCTCTACATAGTACCCCTACTCATTCACCAAAAAAAAAGTTCAAAGTAAATAAAAACACACAGCCAGTTGTTGACAAGTCCTTTATTTAAAAACAAAAAATGTCCCTCAAAGTAGATCCAACATTAATTATGATGAGCGCATTGGTCCAATACTGCATCTGTCCCCTGGTGCCTCTAACCTTGAGTCAGCTCTCTGCCCTGCCCCCTCCTTGCTCATTGGAGTGCTGGGCTGTGGAGGGGGCGGGAGCGGCTGGCTGAGCCGGGTGTCAGTGCAGGGATCTGGCGGATCCCGACTCTATGGTTGTGATGATGCGGAGCCTGAAGCAACGTCTGTGACGTCAGCAGAGAGCGCTCTCTGCTGAAAACGGGTCACAGGAGTGAAAAACATACTGCACTCCTGTGATCCATAGAAGTACAGCCAAACGATCCCAGGTTGGACTTCTCCTTTAACCCCCCTGGCGGTATCCCCGAGCCAGACTCGGGCTTGCATCGCAGGATCCAGGAAGAGCATACTTACCTTATCCCCTGGATCCTGCGATGTCTCCCCGCTGTGATCGGCGAGCCGCTGTGTCTCGCTCGATTCACAGTGCCGAGCTCCGTTCTCTGCGAGCGTTGCGACGCACGGGGACGGAGTTCGGCGGTAAATTCAAAAGTGAAACACACAGTATAGATACAGCATACTGTAATCTTACAGATTACAGTACTGTATCAAATAACTACACATCCCCCTTGGTCCCTAGTGGTCTGCCCAGTGTCCTGCATGCAGTTTTATATATATAAAACTGTTCTTTCTGCCAGGAAACTGGAGATTGTCCATAGCAACCAAAACTGTCTCTTTACATCAAAAGTGGTTTTAGAGCAGCTAGAAAAAAGCGATAATAAATTAGAATCACTCGCAGAATTGAGCGATAGTGATTTGTGGGGAGATCCGTCATCAAACACTAAAAGTAATAAAAGCCAAAATTCTGCAACTGAGCAAATTTCAGTGTTTTTGATTTGATTACATTATTATATAATTTTTATTATTATTATATTATTATTTGTTATAATTATTTATAGTTATTTATTATATTATAATTTTTTATTTCGTTTTTCAAACTTTATCATACCCGGGATGTCTACTAGACTCTTGTTTGGACAGATTTAAGTGAACTATTCCTAAGAATTACAGGCCTACAATATAAAACGCCAAATTTCTGTGCAAAATAATTGTACCGCTTTCAGCACCTAAAATTAGAAATAATCATACCGCCAGGGAGGTTAAGGGCTAGGGTTAAATGTTAGGGTTAGAGGTAATCTTTAGGGTTCTAACACTAACCTATTATTTAAATATAACCTTAGTTCTGAAAGTGGTGTGTCTCTTCCCTCCAATCAGCTCTCAGAGCTCTCCTCCCTGAGCTATGCAGAGTGTAACTTCAGCCCTTTTTTTCTGAACTTGCAGAAAGGCTTTCAAATTCTGCTGTTTGAATGG
Organism: Lithobates clamitans; assembly: GCA_037952925.1. Classification (NCBI taxonomy): domain Eukaryota; kingdom Metazoa; phylum Chordata; class Amphibia; order Anura; family Ranidae; genus Lithobates; species Lithobates clamitans. The sequence continues at coordinate 5,110,046 of JBBGZY010001077.1, read as the reverse complement.
CTGTAGAGAAAGGCTGCAGATAATCGAATACAACTTATGTAGGAGGATTTGTTTAATCTCTGTATCACCTGAGACCAGTCACTTCACTGGGTATATGTAAGGGTTTACAACCACTTTGAGCCTAGGTTCACATATGTGTGATCTCAGACATAGCATGTGATTCGCACCCGCACTGCAGGTGGCGGTCGCATCTGATGTCTGTGCAGTGTAAGTTCAGCCATACAGTTGTATGGCTGAACTCGCATTGGTTTCGCAGGAAAATAGTGCAGGGACTTTTTTTTTTCTTCCCCGCACTAGAATCGGATCGCATGGGTTTTCTCATCTATGCGATCCGATACCTATGCGAGTTCACAGTTCGCACTGCGATCTGTGAACCGATCTGGGGGTGTCATTAACATTGTATTGATACCCGCAGCGGTTCACAGAGGGCAGTGTCAGCTGCCTGCGGGTGACATGCGATGCGGGAATTGACGCTGTAATCGCGCTGGTTCCCGCATCGCACTTATGTGAACCTAGGCTCACCCTAACATGCAAATTTGGACACATGCACTACTTTGATGCTACTTGAGTGCCAGAGAGTGTAAAGTCACATTAAAGTCACTCCATGAGCAGAATTGTCATACTAAGGCTCCATTCACACTAGTGCGTTTTTTGATGCATTTTGCAGAAATGCACGGGAATTTTTTAACATGGGTTCCTATGGAACATGTTCACATCAATGCCTTTTCGTGCCTCTGCGTTTTTGGAAAGGGTCAGGGACTTTTTTCATGCAAAATGCAATGTTTTGCATGTAATAGAATTCAATGGACCAGCATCAAAAATGCAAGTGCAGCGTTTTTGCAGAGTTTTTGATGCGTTTTTGGCTTTTTTTTTTTTTTGTAGACTGTATACAGTCTAAAAAAAAAACTGTAAAGAAAAACGCTGCAAAAACGCTGCTCAAAAACGTGGCAAGCATCACAAAAAATACTCCAGAAACGCTCAAAAGCAACATGCATAGATGTGAATCGAGCCTAAGTCATACTGTGTCTGCTATTAGAAAAAAATAAAAAACGGAAAATGCGGGTCCACTGAAGTCTATTACATACGAAACGCAATCTGCTGCAGGAAAAGTCCATGACCTTTTCCAAAAATGCGTCCCATCTTAAATGGACTGTAGTGTTTCTGTAAAACTCACAGGGCTAACACATCCCAAAACGCATATAAAAAAACAACAACACATAAACGTGCCATACAGGCCTCAAAAACGCATGAAGCACACACACATAGATGTGAAGGTAGCCAGTGTTATGGAGTGAATGTGTTTTGTATGTGCTCTTACAGACTGATGGCAATGAGCCCCTATCGTCACTCCAGTGTCGGCTCTCTGAGCTCTCCTCATCACATCACTCCTCGGTCACATGGAGGAAATCAGCTGCTGCTCTGGAATGCCCAGACAACTCCGCGACGTCACCGCTCACTGGCAGCCCACGTTCCCGGGTCAGCTGACCGTGACGTCACATCCCTCCGTCTTCCGCGATTGCTGCTGGTTGGTTGGTCGGTGACGTGAGGCCGTGTCAGCGGCGGATGATGGCGGACAGCATCCCTCTCCAGCCGGTGCAGAAGAGGGCGGCCTACTATACAGCGGACAAGAATAAGAGGAGGTGAGCAGTCCCCTCCTGACACACATTCCTGTGCATGGCTCATGTCAGCAGTATTACAGTATGCACAGCCTGTCTGTTAGTCTAGTGTGGTGTGCTGAGAGCCCAGCTCAGGTTATCTTTCTGCTGTCTGTGTACCATTGGGGGGAAGTTCCCTTCACTTCCTGTCCCAGAGAGGAAACAGGAAGTTACACCAAATCTCCCAAAGTCCAGGGAAGTTCCCTTATAGCTGTTCACGGAACAGGCGGGCCATCGGAAACTCTCTTACTGTTTGTTCTGGATACAGCGCTGACGTGTTCTCCGGGGACAGCTCTGACGTGTTCTCCGGAGACAGCTCTGACGTGTTTTCCGGGGACAGCTCTGACGTGTTCTCCGGGGACAGCTCTGACGTGTTTTCCGGGGACAGCTCTGACGTGTTCTCCGGGGACAGCTCTGACGTGTTCTCCGGGGACAGCTCTGACGTGTTCTCCGGGGACAGCTCTGACGTGTTCTCCGGAGACAGCTCTGACGTGTTTTCCGGGGACAGCTCTGACGTGTTCTCCGGGGACAGCTCTGACGTGTTTTCCGGGGACAGCTCTGACGTGTTTTCCGGGGACAGCTCTGACGTGTTCTCCCCGGGGACAGCTCTGACGTGTTCTCCCCGGGGACAGCTCTGACGTGTTCTCCGGGGACAGCTCTGACGTGTTCTCCCCGGGGACAGCTCTGACGAGTTTTCCGGGGACAGCTCTGACGTGTTCTCCGGGGACAGCTCTGACGTGTTCTCCGGGGACAGCTCTGACGTGTTCTCCGGGGACAGCTCTGACGTGTTCTCCGGGGACAGCTCTGACGTGTTCTCCGGGGACAGCTCTGACGTGTTTTCCGGGGACAGCTCTGACGTGTTCTCTCCGGGGACAGCTCTGACGTGTTCTCTCCGGGGACAGCTCTGACGTGTTCTCTCCGGGGACAGCTCTGACGTGTTCTCTCCGGGGACAGCTCTGACGTGTTCTCCGGGGACAGCTCTGACGTGTTCTCCGGGGACAGCTCTGACGTGTTCTCCGGGGACAGCTCTGACGTGTTCTCCGGGGACAGCTCTGACGTGTTCTCCGGGGACAGCTCTGACGTGTTCTCCGGGGACAGCTCTGACGTGTTCTCCGGGGACAGCTCTGACGTGTTCTCCGGGGACAGCTCTGACGTGTTCTCCGGGGACAGCTCTGACGTGTTCTCCGGGGACAGCTCTGACGTGTTCTCCGGGGACAGCTCTGACGTGTTCTCTGGGGACAGCTCTGACTTGTTCTCCGGGGACAGCTCTGACGTGTTCTCCGGGGACAGCTCTGACGTGTTCTCCGGGGACAGCTCTGACTTGTTCTCCGGGGACAGCTCTGACGTGTTCTCCGGGGACAGCTCTGACGTGTTCTCCGGGGACAGCTCTGACGTGTTTTCCGGGGACAGCTCTGACGTGTTTTCCGGGGACAGCTCTGACGTGTTTTCCGGGGACAGCTCTGACGTGTTTTCCGGGGACAGCTCTGACGTGTTTTCCGGGGACAGCTCTGACGTGTTTTCCGGGGACAGCTCTGACGTGTTCTCCGGGGACAGCTCTGACGTGTTCTCTCCGGGGACAGCTCTGATGTGTTCTCCGGGGACAGCTCTGACGTGTTCCCCGGGGACAGCTCTGACTTGTTCTCCGGGGACAGCTCTGACGCGTTCTCTCCGGGGACAGCTCTGACGTGTTCTCCGGGGACAGCTCTGACGTGTTCTCTGGGGACAGCTCTGACGTGTTCTCCGGGGACAGTTCTGAGGTGTTCTCCGGGGACAGCTCTGACGTGTTCTCCAGGGACAGCTCTGACGTGTTTTCCGGGGACAGCTCTGACGTGTTCTCCGGGGACAGCTCTGACGTGTTCTCTCCGGGGACAGCTCTGACGTGTTCTCCGGGGACAGCTCTGACGTGTTCCCCGGGGACAGCTCTGACTTGTTCTCCGGGGACAGCTCTGACGTGTTCTCTCCGGGGACAGCTCTGACGTGTTCTCTGGGGACAGCTCTGACGTGTTCTCCGGGGACAGTTCTGAGGTGTTCTCCGGGGACAGCTCTGACGTGTTTTCCGGGGACAGCTCTGACGCGTTCTCTCCGGGGACAGCTCTGACGCGTTCTCTCCGGGGACAGCTCTGACGCGTTCTCTCCGGGGACAGCTCTGACGTGTTCTCCGGGGACAGCTCTGACGTGTTCTTCGGGGACAGCTCTGACGTGTTCTCCGGGGACAGCTCTGACGTGTTCTCCGGGGACAGCTCTGACGCGTTCTCTCCGGGGACAGCTCTGACGCGTTCTCTCCGGGGACAGCTCTGACGCGTTCTCCGGGGACAGCTCTGACGTGTTCTCCGGGGACAGCTCTGAGGTGTTCTCCGGGGACAGCTCTGACGTGTTCTCCGGGGACAGCTCTGACGTGTTTTCCGGGGACAGCTCTGACGTGTTTTCCGGGGACAGCTCTGACGTGTTTTCCGGGGACAGCTCTGACGTGTTCTCCGGGGACAGCTCTGACGTGTTCTCCGGGGACAGCTCTGACGTGTTCTCCGGGGACAGCTCTGACGTGTTCTCCGGGGACAGCTCTGACGTGTTCTCCGGGGACAGCTCTGACGTGTTCTCCGGGGACAGCTCTGACGTGTTCTCCGGGGACAGCTCTGACGTGTTCTCCGGGGACAGCTCTGACGTGTTCTCCGGGGACAGCTCTGACGTGTTCTCCGGGGACAGCTCTGACGCGTTCTCTCCGGGGACAGCTCTGACGCGTTCTCTCCGGGGACAGCTCTGACGCGTTCTCTCCGGGGACAGCTCTGACGCGTTCTCCGGGGACAGCTCTGACGTGTTCTCCGGGGACAGCTCTGAGGTGTTCTCCGGGGACAGCTCTGACGTGTTCTCCGGGGACAGCTCTGACGTGTTTTCCGGGGACAGCTCTGACGTGTTTTCCGGGGACAGCTCTGACGTGTTTTCCGGGGACAGCTCTGACGTGTTCTCCGGGGACAGCTCTGACGTGTTCTCCGGGGACAGCTCTGACGTGTTCTCCGGGGACAGCTCTGACGTGTTCTCCGGGGACAGCTCTGACGTGTTCTCCGGGGACAGCTCTGAGGTGTTCTCCGGGGACAGCTCTGAGGTGTTCTCCGGGGACAGCTCTGAGGTGTTCTCCGGGGACAGCTCTGAGGTGTTCTCCGGGGACAGCTCTGAGGTGTTCTCCGGGGACAGCTCTGACGTGTTCTCCGGGGACAGCTCTGACGTGTTCTCCGGGGACAGCTCTGACGTGTTCTCCGGGGACAGCTCTGACGTGTTTTCCGGGGACAGCTCTGACGTGTTTTCCGGGGACAGCTCTGACGTGTTTTCCGGGGACAGCTCTGACGTGTTCTCTCCGGGGACAGCTCTGACGTGTTCTCCGGGGACAGCTCTGACGTGTTCTCTCCGGGGACAGCTCTGACGCGTTCTCTCCGGGGACAGCTCTGACGTGTTCTCTGGGGACAGCTCTGACGTGTTCTCTGGGGACCTTTGTTTAGAGGCGACAGTCGGCTTTCTTGTGATAACAACCAATACCACCGGGAGGCCCGAGCGACCAGCTGGCATATCACAACGTCACGTCAGGTTTACTGGAGCCATGAAGGCGACAGATTTAAAAAAAATGTCAGTATTAAAAACAGCCGGACTTGAATGCAAAGGAGGGATTTGGGGTCTTATAGACCTCAGATCCCACTCATAAAAAATACCTGACACGTGACTATTGCTGTCACAAGGCATGTTACATTGATGTGCATTACACAGGCATTCCCTAAAATTGTGGCTGCATCGTGTGACTTTGAAGTTGCGGTAGTGTGAAAGGGGCCTAAGTGGTTAATCAATGCATGCATTAAATGTATTTATTTTGCGGTATTTAGCTAAGTTTTTGCACACTATTTTGCTGCAGTGGAAAGTGAAACATTCCTGCCTGCATACCTGAGCTAAAGGCAGATGGACTCCTGGCAGTAAAATCTATATGAATCCGCGCCTTACTCAAGATGGCCACAACTAGAAATACCGTGACCTTTTTTTGAAACCCAGCACACCGCAAAGCATGGTGTTTGCACTGTGGTGCACTGCAGTGTGGGTGTGTTGCTCACTACTGTAGTTGTGCATGGAGGTGCCATTCTTTTAGAATGCCATTGGACAAACCACTGAAATCACTGCTGTGTAGATTGATATACTAATAAAATCGAATGGTTTCTGCTGTGGTATTGGTCTATTGTATAGGATTCTGGTTACAGTTGGGCAAAGGCTGAAGTCTGAGTAGATACCAGAGAGGGGATATGTTGGCTTCCCTCATGCTGCCATAGGTCATGTTTTTTCAACGTGATCTGGGTGAACGTCATATGTCAGACCCGGTGCCGGTACCATCTGACCGCTGTAACCAATCACAGCAGGTCACATGACAGTTGTATACAATGGATGGCTTCTTTTCAAGCCATCCATTGTATGCAATTGTGTTGCTAGCTGTGATTGGTCAGTGTGATCACATGGTACAGACGGCCTATCACAGCCCTTCTGTACCATGTGATTAGCTCTGACCAATCACAGCTAATCACAACAAAAGAAACTGAATGGATCGATTTCAGTAAAATGCTTGCATAAAACAATGTAATGCACTGCTACAGTGCCTTGAAAAAGTATTCATACACCTTGAAATTTTGCACATTTTGTCATGTTACAACCAAAAACGTAAATGTATTTTACTGGGATTTTATGTGATAGACCAACACAAAATGGCACATAATTGTGAAGTGGAAGGAAAATGATTTTCACACTTTTTTACAAATAAATATGTGAAAAGTGTGGCGTGCAGCCCCCCTTTACTCTGATACCCCTAACTAAAATCTAGTGGAAACAATTGCCTTCAGAAGTCACCTAATTAGTAAATAGAGTCCACCTGTGTGTATTTTAATCTCAGTATACATACAACTGTTCTGTGAAGCCCTCAGATATTTTTTTGAGAACCTTAGTGAACAAACAGCATCATGAAGGCCAAGGAACACACCAGACAGGTCAGGGATAAAGTTGTGGAGAAGTTTAAAGCAGGGTTATGTTATAAAAAAAATATTCCAACTTTGAACATCTCACAGAGCACTGCTCAATTCATCATCCGAAAATGGAAAGTTTATGGCACACCTGCAAACCTACCAAGACATGGCCGCCCACCTAAACTGACTGGGCAAGGAGAGTATTAATCCGAGAAGCAGCCAAGAGGCCCATGGTAACTGTGGAGGAGCTGCAGAGATCAACAGCTCAGGTGGGAGAATCTGTCCACAGGACAACTATTAGTCGTGCACTCCACAAATCTGGCTTTTATGGAAGAGTGGCAAGAAAAAAGCCATTTGCAGTTTGCGAGAAGCCATGTGGGGGACACAGCAAACATGTGGAAGAAGGTTCTCTGGTCAGATGAGACCAAATTTGAACTTTTTGGCCTAAAAGCAAAACACTATGGTGTCTGTTTATTAAGCAGTGAACAGTGGTGATCCCCAGAATCGCCGCTGATCACAGTCCAGAAACAGTTTATGAAACAGATAATCGGGGGGAGAAGTGTTTGAACATGTTCTCCCTCAGATGATCTCTGCACACTGAGAATCCTCATTGACTGACACAGTAATGAACAGTTTATGAAGCTGCGATCTCAGCGCTTCACTGGTGATCTGTGTCGGAATTCACACTCTCCGATTCACCAGCTCCGAGGTGGAGAATCGGGGAGTGAAGGAGGAAGATGTATAATATATAGGGGGAATCGTTTCTTTATTAACATTAACCACACCATCTGTCAGTGTACTGAGCGGTGATAATTTATCACTGCTTAATAAACTGACATCTCTGTGTTTCAGTGAATTTCTGGCTTCACTCCTCCAAAGGTGAAGCGATCTACTCTGCTTCATAAACAGGCACACAGAGGAGAAAGATCTCCTCTGTGAATGCCTGAGAATGAAGCAGTGAATATATTTCACTGCTTCATAAACGGACACCTATGTGTGGCAGAAAACTAACACTGCATATCACCCTGAACACACAATCCCCACCGTGAAACATGGTGATGGCAGCATCATGTTGTGGGGATGCTTTTCTTCAACAGGGAAGGTGGGTGAAGCCAAATACAGGGCATTCTTAGAAGAAAACCAAAATAGGTTTGCAAAAGACTTGAGACTGGGGCAGAGGTTACCTTCCAGCAGGACAATGACCCTAAACATACAGCCAGAGCTACAATGGAATGATTTAGATCAAAGCATATTCATGTGTTAGAATGGCCCGGTCAAAGTCCAGACCTAAATCCAATTGAGAATCTGTGGCAAGACTTGAAAATTGCTGTTCACAGACTCTCTCCATCCAATCTGACAGAGGCTGAGCTATTTTGCAAGGAAGAATCGGCAAAAATGTGACTCTCTAGATGTGCAAAGCTGGTAGAGACATCCCCAAGAAGACTTGCAGCTGTATTTGCAGTGAAAGGTGGTTCTACAAAGTATTGACTCAGGGGGGCTGAATACAAATGCACACCACACTTTTCACATATTTATTTGTAAAAAAGAATCAAAACCATTTATCATTTCCCTTCCACTTCATAATTATGTGCCAATTTGTGTTGGTCTATCACATAAAATCCCAATAAAATACATTTACGTTTTTGGTTGTAACATGACAAAATGTGGAAAATTTCAATGTGTATGAATACCGTCCATTCCAGACCTATGGGTCTAGAATGGATTTTGAGAGAAATCCCCACCCCCAAAATTTTTTAAAAAATTATGTGGGTCCCCCCCAAAATCCATACCAAACCCTTTTCTGAGCTTGCAGCCTGCAGCCTGGCAGGCCAGGGAAAGGGGTGGACGAGTGAGCCGCTCCCCTTTCCTGAACCATACCAGGCCACATGTAGTATATAACACGGTATAGTGTTTTATTTATTTACATTGCGCTGTTTGACCTTCCTGTCAAGGGGGTCTTGGCCTTCTGGTAAGAGCATATGCAATTTGTTTGGTGGTAGTTGACCCCTGCAGTGGAGGCAGTGTGATTCATTTCATCTCTGGTCCTTGGTTTCAAGATCTACTGCCTCTTTTTCATCACCATTTATGGGACTGATTGAACTTGGATTGATTTCACGTTTAAACACTTTTTTTTTATATGTTATATTTTGTTTTCACCTGTGATAGCGCAAAACACTTTTTTTACTAAATTTATTTGTAATAAATATCTCACAGATGTGAGCTTTCTATTGCTTGTGACTTAAGTTTGACATAAGTGCAATCAATCTTTTTTGTGTATACCAGGCCACATGCCCTCAACATGGGTGGAGGGGGTGTTAATGGGGACAAGGGCCTATTCCCCACAAGCCTGGGTGGTGGTTGTGGGGTTCTGAAGGAAGGGGGCTTATTGGAATCTAGAAGCTCCCAGATCCCAGCCCTCCCCATGTGAATGAGTAGGGGGTACCACTACTTATTCATTAAAAAAAGTGTCAAAAAGAAATAAAAACACGCACACAGTTTTTGACAATTCCCTTATTAACCACTTGCCGACCAGCTGCCACGGATATACTGCGGCAGGGTGGCTCTATTGTGTGAATTGCCGTACTGGTACGGCGCTTCGTGTAATAGCTATAGCAGGTGCACGCCCGATGTCCGCCGGCCACCCGCGATCGCTCCACAGAGAGGCAGAATGGTGATCTGCCAGTGCAAACAGGAACAGATCGTTTTTTTTATAGAGCAAAAAATAAAGACCACCGAAAGAAAGCTCTATTTGTGGGAAAAAAAGGACATCAATTTTGTTTGGATACAATGTCGCACGACCGTGCAATTGTCAGTTAAAGTGACGCAGTGCTGTATTGCAAAAAATGGCCGGATCATTAAGGGGGTAAATCTTTCCAGGGCTAAAGTGGTTAAAAAAAAATGTCCCCCGGTTTAGATCCATCGTCAATCACGACGCCCACTGCCACCGCCGGACCCGAAAAAATTAAGAAAATAAGCTCCAGCTGCGATGAAGGCTACTGCCATCTACCTGCTTTGCCATGTGACAGTTCCTAATTAGGTAAGGGGCGGGGCCACCTGGCGGTATCTCCTGGTGGCACCGCCACCTGTGACGTCCCCGACTGGTGCATGCTGGGTTGGTGACACCCCAAGGGGACCGTGCCACCCAGTGAGGTGGCCAGGTCACCCCGCCCCTTATCTATTTAAGAACTGTCACACAGTGGAGCAGGCAGGCAGCGGTAGTCTTCGTCGCGGGCGGAGCTTTTTTTATTTACTTTTTTCGGGTTCAGCGGTGGCGGGGGGTGGCGTGATTGACGATGGATCTACACCGGGGGCATTGTTTTTTTATTTTTAATAAAGGAATTATCAAAAACTGTGTGTTTTTTTTTGTTTCTGACACTTTTTTGGGAATGAGTAGGGGTACAATGTACCCCAAACTCATTCACATGGGGGGGGGCCGGATTTGCAGGACCCCTTGTTAAAGGGGGCTTCGTGATTCTAATAAGCCCCCCGTGGAACCCCACAACTACCGTCCAGGGGAAGAGGCCCTTATCCTCTTAAACATGGGTACATGTTGAGGGCATGTGGCCTGGTGAGGTTCAGGAGGGGGGACTTCTTGCTTCCCATCTTTCCTGGCCTTCAAGGCTGCATGCTCAGATAAGAGTCTCGTATAGATTTTGGCGGGAACCCCACGCCATTTAAAAAAAAAAAAATTGGCGTGGGGTTTTCCCTCAAGATCCATAACAGACCCAAGGGTCTGGGTATGGACTTGAGAAGGGGGGGGGACGGTGGACCCCACACAGTTTTTATTTTTCAGATCAAATTAGTGTTCAAAACTGATCTGAAGTGCAATTCAGATGCATTCTTATAGAAGGCAATAGTCTGGAATTCGCATCTGAATCACACTGCAGTGCTCAAACGCACAGGACTCTTTTCAATTTTCATTTGTAGTGAATTAGCACTGCCGCTGCACCGGACATATGTAAACCAGCTCCATAGAAAGCCAGTTTAATGCACATGTAATGCGAATCGGATACGCTTCAAAATACATCCAATTCGCATATATGTAAATGGAGCCTTAGGCTTTTCTTCCACTTGAAGCATGCAGCAACAAAACACAATCTTAGCTGTGCTCTGAGAAAGGGGGTCTGTCCCCCGAAGCGTGTAAGTTTCTCCATTGTGTGGTATCGGTGGGGATGCCCATCTCACTTGCTGGATTGCTGCTATTGTCTAGCTTGATTTTGTTCTGCTTTTGTGAGTAAATTACCATTTTCTGAATTTACAATAAACAATTTTGGAGATAATGCACTAGGTGTTTGCGCCCTCTTGTACATGTTTTCACAATCTTAGTCTTTACACAAGCAAATACAAGAGCACTGATACATAAAGGCCCAGGCAAATGCCAGTTATCAAGTTGCCATGGCTGTTGCATTGCAACCTGTCACTTCAAAACATCTTCTCCGTTCATTTACTTCATTGCTCCTGAGGAGAACTGACTTAAATCATTTAAAAATGCATGCACAGTGCTGCTACAGTTTGTGCTAGAAAACTTTTGTTTTTCATTTTGTTGGAGTTTTCCAATATTAGAGATATTTTTCTAGCTGCAACAGCACAGTGTATAGCATTACTATGCTTGTTATTACTAACTCAGGAAAGCTGTTCTGGCTGCTGTAAGTGCTGGTTCACACCAGATGCATCACAGTGTTTTCCATGTATTCCAATGGACTTAGTTCACACCAGTGCAGTCAGTTCCAGTCATGCTACATTTTTTCTGCACAGAAGTGTACTGGAACATAGCAAAACGTATCAGAAACGCACCTGAACTGTGTGTGGTGTGAACTGTAAGGAAAAAAACATCCAGAACGTATCCGGAGTGCACTTTTGTGGTGTGAAGGAGTAGTCTGGCATCTTTTGGCATGGTAAGAAGTATGAGGTTGGCTGTCACATATGGCTGTAGCATGAAGTCAGAAGAGTTTGGCAGTTTTAGCTTGGAGAAAGATGTGCGAGTCAAGAAGCTGTAGTACGGGGTGTCAAACTCAGTTTCACTGTTGGTCATATCAGCATTATGGTTGCTCTAAGGGCCGGTTGTATCTACAATATCTCACAAAAGTGAGTACGCCCCTCACATTTTTGTAAATATTTTATTATATCTTTTGATGTGACAACACTGAAGAAATGACACTTTGCTACAATGTAATGTAGTGGGTGTACAGCTTGTATAACAGTGTAAATTTGCTGTCCCCTCAAAATAACGCAACCAGGGTGGATTTGATTTAAATTGCTAGTAAAAAGGCTGGATTTAAATCAACTCAATTTAAATTATAACTTTTAAAGAGCAACTGTCATCTCTGTCCCGCAGTGGCTCCTCCTCTGAACCGCTGTTGACTCACCGACAGTCCGATTCACTTTAATACTACGGCTGGTGATGCAGCAGTGACATAACAAGGTGAGGGACGTGGCGGCAGTAGGTGAGTGATTGCCCACTAACAGGCGCTGCCATGAATGACAGGTGCTCTTTAAATGTAAGGACTTATTCTTGCTGGTAGTGAGGAAACCTTCATTTTTTTTTTCAAATATTAAAGATTCTATTTTGAATAATAAGCTGTCAGGTTAGTAAAACAGCGATATCGGAACTGATTCAATCATACAGTTTGTAATGTACATAGATTTGCAAAACAATGGGATAAATATTACCGAACTTGGTTTTATCTCATGGTTACTGTGGAATTGTGTGAATGCATCATTGCAGTGCATGTTATCTCACCTTACAGAGCTTGGATTCATTGAATGAGTTTACTAAAAATTTAAGTATTGCAGAATATACAGCCTCATGCTACATAACTAAGCTCCATTTCATGCTGAATAAACTAAACTATTAATGTATCTTAAATAGAAAACTATTTTTAGATAGATTTTTACTCCAAAAGCATTTTATTAAAATAAATTTGATAAAAAAAAAAAAAAATCAGATTTAAATTAAAAAAAATCAGATTTTTTTGATTTTTTAAAAAAAAGAAATCATTGATTTTTATCCACCCTGAACTCAACACACAGCCATTAATGTCTAAACTGCTGGTAACAAAAGTGAGTACACCCCTAAGTGAAAAATGTCCAAATTGGGCCCAAAGTGTCAATATTTTGTGTGACCACCATTATTTTCCAGCACTGCCTTAACCCTCTTGGGCATGGAGTTCACCAGAGCTTCACAGGTTGCCATTGGAGTCCTCTTCTACTCCTCCATGACGACATCACAGAGCTGGTGGATGTTAGAGACCTTGCGCTCCTCCACCTTCCGTTTGAACATGCCCCACAGATGCTCAATAGGGTTTAGATCTAGAGACATGCTTGGCCAGTCCATCACCTTTACCCTCAGCTTCTTTAGCAAGGCAGTGGTTGTCTTGGAGGTGTATTTGGGGTCGTTATCATGTTGGAATACTGCCCTGCGGCCCGGTCTCCAAAGGTAAGGGATCGTGCTCTGCTTCAGTATGTGACAGTACATGTTGGCATTCATGGTTCCCTCAATGAACTGTAGCTCCCCAGTGCCAGCAACACTCCATGTAGCCCCAGACCATGACACTCCCACCACCATGCTGACTGTAGGCAAGACACACTTGTCTTTCTACTCCTTACCTGGTTGCCGCCACACACGCCTGAACCAAATAAGTTTATCTTGGTCTCATCAGGCCACAGGACATGGTTCCAGTAATCCATGTCCTTAGTCTGCTTGTCTTAAGCAAACTGCAGGCTTTCTTGTGCATCATCTTTAGAAGAGGCTTTCTTCTGGGACGACAGCCATGCAGACCAATTTGATGCAGTGTGCGGCGTATGGTCTGAGCACTGACAGGCTGATCCCCCACCCCTTCAACCTCTGCAGCAATGCTGGCAGCACTCATACATCTTTTTCCCAAAGACACCCTCTGGATATGACTCTGAGCATGTGCACTCAACTTCTTTGGTCGACCTGTTCTGAGTGGAACCTGTCCTGTTAAACCGCTGTATGGTCTTGGTCACCGTGCTGCAGCTCAGTTCTAGGGTCTTGGCAATCTTCTTATAGCCTAGGCCATCTTTATGTAGAGCAACAATTCTTTATTTAGATCCTCAAAGAGTTCATTGCCATTAGGTGCCATGTTGAACTTCGTATGAGTTTGAGAAAGTGAGAGAATTTAACACACCTGCTCCCCATTCACACCTGTAAAAATTTCTTTTTTGGGGATATTTATTATAGTAAAAAGTATTGTGTTTTCTTTAAAAATTGTCGCTCTTTTTTTGTTTTTAGCACAAACAATAAAAACTGCAGAGGTGATCAAATACCACCAAAAGAAAGCTCTATTTATGGGAAAAAAGGACGCAAATTTTGTTTGGATACAGCACAGCAAAAGTGCTCTGGTCAGGAATGGGGTAAAATCTTCTGGGGCTGAAGCGGTTAAATAAAAATTTGGATCTCTGAGTCTGATAATATGTACCACATTTAACCTCGAATTGTATATATATTTCTTTTGTCTGTTATTCTCAACGTGGATTCAATATTTTGTTCCCTGACTTACTAACTAACTTGATTACTGTGTAAATGTCACTGGTACGGAAGGGGTTAACACTAGGGGGTGATCAAGGTGTTAAATCGGTTCGCTCAGTGTGTTTCTTACTGTAGGGGGGATGTGACTGACTAGAGGAAAAGCCAGATCGTTGTTCCTAGCTAGCAGGAACAGACAATCTGGCGCTCCTCTCCTGACAGAGCCAGGATTTGTGTTACACACACAAATGCCCGTTCTGTCTCTTGTGCCCGCGATCACGCGTGGCCAGCGGTCATCGCGACCCCCGGCCACGAGCACCGGCTCCCCCACTGTGCAGCGGGCACGTGCACGCCTGCTCTAGCTTTTTAAAGGGCCAACGTACAGCTACGGCAATTTGCAGGAGAGAGCCGACCTGCCTCAGTATAATGACGGCGGCTGGTTGGCTAGTGGTTAAAGTGGTAGTAAACTCTTTGAGAAAAAAAGAAACAATTTCCACCTGCAAGACATATTATAATGTGCACATAGTATGCCCTGCATACTAGTAGATTATGAAAGACTTGCCCTAAATCAAAGCCCTCCAGCAGCATGGTGTCACCGCTGCAGAGGCTTCCAGCTTCACCTAGTCCTCCTTCTGGGTTTGCAGACTCTGACCGTCTGACTGGCTGAGCCGCGATGACGTCGGCACACAGCTCTGAGAGATCGGTACGGGCATGTCCTGTCACTGGCTGCTGCTCGCTAGAATATCTCCTAAACAGTGCATTTAGGAGATGTTCATTTTACCTACAGGTAATCTTTATTATAAGCTTACCTGTAGGTAAAAAAATAAAAATAAACAAGAGTTTACTACAACTTCAAGATACTAGCTAGCTCATTTATGACAAGTTCTTAAAGAGGAGTTCCACCCAGGGGGGCCGTCAAAAAAAAAAAAAAATTAAAAGTCAGCAGCTACAAATACTGCAGCTGCTGACTTTTAATTGTACACTTACCTGTCCCTGGGTCCAGCGATGCGGGGGATCGAAGCCCCACTTGTCCCCCCCCTCCGCTCGTCGGCGCCGGCATTTCAACTGTGGGCGCCAGGCTGTGGCTTCACAGCCTGGCACCCACTGCGCATGCGCGGGGGGCGCCGCGCGCCGTGATTGGCCGCTCAATCACCTGGGACCTGTAATGGGTCCCAGATGATTGACAGGAGGGAGGGAGCAGAGCTGAGCCCTTCCTGTGCCTGGGGGGAAGTGATGTCACCAGCCCAGGCAAAGGAACAGGCAGACTACGAGGGACCACCTAGCAACAGGCATTTAGAGGTAAGTGAAAAAAAAATATCCAAATGTTTTTTGTTTTTTGTTTTTTTAGACTTTTTCCAGGTATTTTTGTTTTTTGGGTGGAACCCCACTTTAAGGTCATTTTTTTTTTTTAGAGGCCAGTTAACCGTAGTGTAGGTTTTTGCATATGTAATGAAATTGTAGCAATGCCTGCCAAATTATATTTGTCTATATTTTCAATACCATTATATATATCATAAAGTCTATACCATATGTGGGGATATGAGGACGGTGTAGAGAATACCTTGGGATAGCAGATTGAATGCTGCAAGTTTGATGTATTCTGTTCCAACATTTTGTTTAGTTTGTTTTTAGTACTTTTCCTCTTAGAAAAGTTTCTTACATTATACTTAATTGCCTGACGCCTTGATTGTCCATGAGTGACAAACCAATTAAGTGTGCAAGACACACATTACAAAGAAAATCTCATCTCAGCTATGAAAAATCCATTATTCATTGTCTTATTGTTTTTAAATACAGAGGTAAAATTTTACCACACAAAAGGAAAATTGCTTTTGAAATAGAATAAATTGCATGCCAGTTCAAAGGCTGCATTTTGAAGTCGGTGATACTAAACATGATGATGGTTTGCATGTATTATTTTTTCACAATAGAATGCAGCTGTAAATTTAAGCATATTTCACAAAATGGAACATCCCGTAATTGTTTTCTTGGTTGCACATTTTTTTTTTTTTAGATTTTAGTAGGCTTTTTTAATATTTTAACCACTTCACGCAAATCGCCGTACCCGTACGTCGGTACTTTGGCACTAAATACCGGGGTTATGGCAGCAGCCAGCTGCCATAACCCTGGTATTTTTGGGAAAGGCGTGCGTTTCTCTTTAAGGTGAAAATGGTCTCCGCAGCGGATTCGCCGCGAGATCACTTTTATCGACGGCGGGAGAGGTGCCCCCCCTCCCGTCGCTTACCGGACCCGCTGGTAGCAGCGGAAACGATCGTGTCCTCTCCCATGCTTGGCTGGCTGCCGACTGAGGGAAAGATGGCCCCTGCTCGGCTCCATAGCATGGGAGGGAGGAAGCAACGTCAAAAGTCACTTCCGCCCATAGCTCTTAAAGGAGAATTTTTTTTTTTTCTTCAATAATTTTTTTTTTTTTTTTTTTGCATTTTAGTGTAAATATGAGATCTGAGGTCTTTTTGACTCCAGATCTCATATTTAGGAGGTCCTGTCATGCTTTTTTTCTATTACAAGGGATTTTTACATTCCTTGTAATAGGAATACAAGTGACCCATTTTTTTTTTAAACTATGTCAAAATAAACTAAAAGTAAAATATATAAGGAAAAAAAATGTTTAAAGTTCCCCGTCCCGACTACCTTGCGCGCAGAAGCGAACGCATACATGAGTAGCGTATGAAAGCATATGAAAACGGTGTTCAAACCACACATGTGAGGTATCGCCGCGATCGATAGAGCAAGAGCAAAAATTCTAGCCCTAGATCTCCTCTGTAACTCAACAGTGGTAACCTGTAGAAATGTTTAAACCTAATCACCTATGTAGTTTTAGAGGGTAAAAGTTTGTCGCCATTCCACGAGCGGGCGCAATTTTGAAGCGTGACATGTTTGGTATCAATTTACGTGGCGTAACATTATCTTTCACGACATAAAAAAAAATTTGGGCTAACTTTACAGTCGTCTTATTTTTTAATTTAAAAAAGTGTATTTTTTAAAACAAAAGTGTGCTTGTAAGACCGCTGCGCAAATATGGTGTGACAGAAAGTATTGCAACGACTGCCATTTTATTCTCTAGGGTGTTATAAAAAAAAAGAAAATATAATGTTTGGGGGCTCTAAGGATTTTCTAGCAAAAAAAAAAATTATTTTAACTTGTAAACAACAAGTGTAAAAAAGAGGCTTGGGTCTGAAGTGATTAAGATATAATGGTTATTTTTGACATTTTCATATCGAGTAATATTTTTTGAATCAGAAACAGGTATTTTTTTTTATATCTGTATATGTATTCTTTGTATACAGTGCCTTGAAAAAGTTTTCATACCCCTTGACATTTTCCACATTTTGTCATGTTACAACCAAAAACGTAAATGTATTTTATATGATAGACCAACACAAAGTGGCACATAATTGTGAAGTGAAAGGAAAATGATAAATGGCTTTCAAAATGTTTTATAAATAAATATGTGAAAAGTGTGGCGTGCATTTGTATTTAGCCCCCTTTACTCTGATACCCCTAACTAAAATCTAGTGGAACCAATTGCCTTTAGAAGTCACCTAAATAGTAAATAGAGTCCACCTGTGCTCAATTTAAAGAAGTATAGCTAAAGCTTGTTTTGGCTGTACTTCTCCTATGGGTCACAGGAGTGCAATTTGTTTTGCACTCCTTTGACCCGTTTTCAGCAGAGAGCGGACTGAAGTTACACTACACAGGTTTTTAAAGTAATTTTATTAGGCAGCTCCAGGGGTCTTCTTCTGACTTCGAGGGTCTCTCCAGCCTCTTCTCCCAGTGTCCGGTTTTTCTCTGCTCTTTCTGGCCTCTTCTCCCGGTGTCCGGTTCTTCTGCCGGGCTCCTCTGTTATCTTCTGCTCTTTTGCCGCACTCATGCTAGCGGTGGCCCGGTCTTTGTCGTCTTCTTCCGATGTTGACACAACGCTCTCTCCCAGCATGCCCCGGGACTGTGACGTCATAAGGGGGCGGGGTCACCAGATGACATCACCCGGTGATCATGCTCAATGCCTATATAAGTCACTGCGAGGCGCTCACACATCATTACAGCGGGAGGGAGCGTCGTGTCAACATCGGAAGAAGAGGGAAGAAGATGACGAAGAAGACCAGGCCACCGCTAGCAAGAGAGCGGCAAAAGAGCAGAAGATAGCAGAGGAGCCCGGGAGAAGAACCGGACACCGGGAGAGGAGGTCAGAGAGACCCCCAGAAGTCGGAAGAAGACCCCCGGAGCTGCCTAATAAATTACTTTAACCCTTTCATGACTAAGCCTATTTTTGAAATTTGGTGTTTACAAGTTAAAATCCGTATTTTTTGCTAGAAAATTACTTAGAACCCCCAAACATTATATATATTTTTTTAGAAGAGAATCTAGAGAATAAAATGGCAATTGTTGCAATATTTTTTAGCACACGGTATTTGTGCAGCGGTGTTTTAAACGCAAATTTTTGGAAAAGTGACACTTTCATGAATTTTAAAAAATCCAAACAGTAAAGTTACCCCAATTTTTTTGTATAATGTGAAAGATGATGTTACGCCGAGTAAATAGATACCAAACATGTCACCCTTTATAATTGCACGCACTCGTGGAATGGCGACGAACTACGGTACCTATGAATTTCCATAGGCGACGCTTTAAAATTTTTTTACGGTTACCAGGTTTGAGCTACAGAGGAGGTCTAGGGCTAGAATTATTGCTCTCACTCTGATGATCGCGGCAATACCTCACATGTGTGGTTTGAACACCGTTTACATATGCGGGCGCGACTTCCGTATGCGTTTTCTTCGCTGCGCGAGCTCGCGGGGACAGGGGCACTTTAAAAAAATTTTTTATTTTTTTTTATTTATTTTATTTATTTTTGTACTTTTATAAATTGTGTTTTAAAATTTTTTATTTTTTTTTTACTTTTATTGCTGTCACAAGCAATGTAAACATCCCTTGTGACAGTAATAGGTGGTGACAGGTACTCTTTATGGAGGGATGGGGGGTCTAAAAGACCCCCCATCCCTCCTTTACACTTCAAAGTATTCAGATCGCCGAAAACGGCGATTCTGAATACTGTGTACTTTTTTAAATTCGGCGCCATTGGCAGCCGAGTAAACGGGAAGTGACGTCATGACGTCGCTTCCGCGTTTTCAACAAGAAGGCTGGAACGAAGCCGCTCACAGCTTCGTTCCAGCCCGCCCCCAGCCGCCGAAGGCAGCCGAACGGACACCGGGACTCCCGATTGCACGGGAGGCCCGGTAACAGCGGCGGGAGGCGGCGGGAGGGGGGGGATGTCCCCTCCCGCTCCTCCGGTATAACAACCGAGCGGCTTTTAGCCGCATCGGTTGTTATATATGGGTAGCCGATCGCCCCCTGAAAACAACGGTACCGGGATGATGCCTGCAGCTGCGGGCATCATCCCGGTATAACCCCGGAAAGCCGAGTACGCATATGTGCGTACGGTCGGCGGGAAGGGGTTAAAAACCTGTGTACTGTATTTTTTTATTGACACTTTATTCCCTAGGTGAATGGGTAGGGGTACGATGTACCCCATACTCATTCACATAGGGTGGGGGGCCGGGATCTGGGGGCCCCCTTATTAAAGGGGGCTCCCGGATTCCGATAAGCCCCCTGCCCGCAGACCCCGACAACCAACGGCCAGGGTTGTCGGGAAGAGGCCCTTGTCCTCATCAACATGGGGACAAGGTGCTTTGGGGTGGGGGGGGCCGCAGGGCATGCGCCTGGTACGGTTCAGGAGGGGGGGGCGCTCGCTCGTCCCCACCACCTTTCCTGACCGACCGGGCGGCGTGCTCGGATAAGGGTCTGGTATGGATTTTGGGGGGCGACCCCCACGCTGTTTTTTCGGCGTAGGGGGTTCCGCTTGAGATCCATACCAGACCTAAGGGCCTGGTATGCTCCCAGAGGGGAATTCCCTCTGACGCTCGCTGCAATAGGAAAATGTGTTGGGATCACGCTGGAAACATTCTTGCGGCTGCGTACTGTAGTTTGTACAAAAGTCCGATGGTTTTGTGTACACATGATTGGACTTTGCTCCATCTGACTTTTGTTGCCGGTGTCTTGTCGATTAGTGCCTCCTGTCGAATAATGCATCCACTACGTCACACCAGCTGATTCCCCTATCAGCTGGCATGACGTAAGACTGCACATGCGCAGTTCGTCGGATGCATTTTCCGACGGGAGTCACAGAACACAGTGGAGAGGCACAGTGTAGGACAGGCTAGAGGAGATAATTTGAGCTCTGATTCCCGGGGACCCACTTAATGAAAACACACCAAACTTGGCACACTTTTAGGGAACACCGCTGGCTGTATGTGGTAGAAATTTTGGGTCCAGGGAACCGAATGGCAGCCGGTACCGACTCCCGAAAGTGAGCCGCTTGCTTCATTTTTCCGCTGACAGAAAGAGGAAACAGTGTAGGAGTGTAGGAGAGGCTCGGGAGATATTTTGAGCTCTTGTATCCGGGGACCCACTCCATGAAAACCCACCAAACTTGGCACACATATAGGAATGACTGCAGGTGGAAAAAATTTCGGGTCTAGGGAACTAAAGGGCAGCCGGTACCGAATCCCCAAAGTGGGCCACTCGCTTCATTTTTCCGCCTGGGGGAAAAAAGGGCGACTTTGAGCTCCGGTTTCTGGGGACCCACTGGGTCAAATCACACCAAATTTGGCACACTTATAGTGGAGAGCCATGACTATACGTCCAAGAAATTTCAGCTCCAGAGAACCAAAGGAAGGCCAGTACCGATTCCCCAAAGTAGGCCCCTCACTTAACATAGGAGTCTATAGGGAAACCAGGCAAAATTGTGACGGATTTCACTTATCGCTCAACCATTCGACGACCGAATGGCCTAGCGACACCAAACTTGCACCCCTTTTTCACAGATATCACAGCTACACCTCATAAAAATGTGGAGGCTCGGGGACCTTTTACCGGGGATTTACCGGGGCAACAATGTTGCCCGTCTTCACGGTACCGGTGCTCCCTGACCATGGGTTACAAAATTACAAAGCTTGGGGGTGATGTAGAGACACTCTATGGGTACCCCCACACCAAACCGGGGTCCGGTACCCCAACCGGAACCCTCCAGTTACCGGAAAATGCCACTTTGAAACGGTGTAGCTCGGACCCGGTTCACCGGGGAAGGCTCCGGTAGGTCTCATTTGAATATTTCAGGCCTTTTCTACAGAATGGCATCCACTTTTGAGGACCAGTGGACCCCTCACAAAACACCGGCAAAAACGTGCGCGGCGCTCTCTGGTTCTATGGGTCGTAAAAATACAGCGACACCAGGAGTCTGTGGGGATGCTCTTCAGGTACTCACTGGCCAAGTTTAGGGTCCAGGGAACGTTTGGCGGGCCGGTGGCACCCCAAAAGGTCAACCGGTAGAAACCGCACATTTTACATTGTAGTCTATTGGAAACTCAGTCAACTTGGGGGGCTTATATTTCCTCGGCTGTTGGGGTTAGGAAGACCAAACTTGGCACACTTGTAGGGGAGACGATGCACTACATGTGGTCCACATTGGGGTTCCTAGACCCTACGGTTGGCCCGTAACCATCTCCCAAAGACGGCACCCCTAGGGCGGTAAAACCAGTTCTGCTACTCAGAAAATTCAGATTTAGGTTCTGGCGTCTATCGGTCGGATGACTTTGAGGGCTCATATCTCCAGAACCCAAAATTTGGTGTGCTGGCTCATGGGATCTAGATCTACAACATATCCAAAAATTGGACTCCTAGCTCAAACGGTTCAGAAGATGACTTTCCTGGAGCCCAAAAAATGCTTGAGTTTGAAAGTTAGGTCGACACAAAGCATGCATGGTGGTTTTCAGAAAAGTCATTTCGGGCACCTTTCGTTCCAGAGACCTCAAATTTGGCCTGCAGCTAGGGGGCCTCTATGAACCCCCAACTACCAAGTTTGACGTTCCTGTGACCTACGGTTCCGGAGATATGGACCTGTAAAGCAAAAAGTTCAGACCGGCCATGGGGCACCAAGGGATCGGTTCCGATCTCGCTGCCCCCTCGGCCTTGGTGGGCACCGTGGGTCGGTCCCCTTTGGAAGACCATATCGACCTGCCAAATTTGGGGTCTCTAGCTCAAAGTATGGGGGAGATATGGACTTCCAAAGGGGACCGACCCATGGTGTCCACCAAGGCCGAGGGGGCAGCGAGATCGGAACCGGTCCCTTGGTGCCCCATGGCCGGTCTGAACTTTTCGCTTTACCGGCCCATATCTCTGGAACCGTAGGTCACAGGAACTTCAAACTTTGTAGTTGGGGGTTCATAGAGGCCCCCTAGCAGTCCAATTTGAGGTTTCTGGAACAAAAGGTGCCCGAAATGACTTTTCTGAAAACCACCATGCATGCTTTGTGTCGACCTAACTTTCAAACTCAAGCATTTTTTGGGCTCCAGGAAAGTCATCTTCCGAACCCTTTGAGCTAGGAGTCCAATTTTTGGATATGTTGTAGATCTAGATCCCATGAGTCGGCACACCAAATTTGGGGTTCCGGAGATAGGAGTCCTCAAAGTCATCAGACCGCTAGAGGCCATAACCTAACTCCGAATTTTCTGGGTAGCAGAACCGGTTTTACCGCCCTAGGGGTGCCAACTTTGGGAGACGGTTACGGGCCAACCGTAGGGTCTAGGAACCCCAAATTTGGATCACATGTAGTGCATCGTCTCCCCTAGAAGTGTGCCAAGATTGGTGTTCCTAACCCCAACATCTGAGGAAATAGCCCCCCAGGTTGACCGAGTTTCCCATAGACTCCAATGTTAAACGTGCGGTTTCTACCGGTTGACCCTTTGGGGTGCCAACGGCCTGCCAAACATTCCCTGGACCCCAAACTTGGCCAGTGAGTACCCGAAGAGCAGCCTCCCAGTGTCGGTGTATTTTTAAGACCCATAGAACCAGAGAGCGGCACGCACGTCTTTGCCGGTGTTGTGTGAGGGGGCCACCAGTCCTCTAAAGTCGAGAGGGGTGCCATACCGTGGAAAAGGCTTGAAATATTATAATGAGACCCCCCTGAGCTTTCTAGGGTTAACCGGATCCGAGCTTAACCGTTTCAAATTACCATTTTCCAGTTACTGTAAGGTTCCGGTTGGGGTACTGGGCCCGGTTTGGTGTGGGGGTACCCTTTAGAATGCTTCTACATCACCCCTAAGTTTTGTAATTTTGTGACCCATGGTCAGGGAGCACCGGTACTGTGAATATGGTCAACATTGTGGCCCCGGTAAATCCCCGGTAAAAGGTCCCCGAACCTCAAAATTTTTATGAGGTGCAGCTGTGCTATCTGGGAAGAAGGGGTGCAAGTTTAGTGTCACTAGCCCATTCGGTCCTCGAATGGTTGAGCGATAAGTGACATTCGCCACAATTTGGCCTGATTTTCCCATAGATTCCCATGTTAAGCGAGGGGCCTAATTTGGGGAGTCGGTACTGGCCTGCCTTTGGTTCCCTGTACCCGAAATTTCTTCCACGTGTAGCCATGGCTCCCCCCTACAAGTGTGCCAAGTTTGGTGTGATTTGACTTGGTGAGTCCCCAGAAACCGGAGCTCAAAGTCACCCCAATATCTGCAGTTTTTCCCCTAGGAGGCAAAGTGAAGCGAGGGGTGCCGTCTTTGGGAGATGGTTACGGGCCAACCGTAGCGTCTAGGAACCCCAAATTTGGATCACATGAAGAGCATTGTCTCCCCTACACGTGTGTTAAGTTCTTAACCCCAACACCTGAGGAAATATTAGCCCCCCCATTTGACTGAGTTTCCCATAGACTCCAATGTTAAACATGCGTTTTCTACCAGTTGACCTTTTGGGGTGTCAGCGGCCCGCCAAACGTTCCCTGGACCCCAAACTTGGCCAGTGAGTACCTGAAGAGCATCCCCACAGACTCCTGGTGTCGCTGTATTTTTACGACCCATAGAACCAGAGAGCGCCGCGCACGTTTTTGCCGGTGTTTTGTGAGGGGTCCACTGGTCCCCTAAAGTGGAAGGGGGTGCCATTCCGTAGAAAAGGCCTGAAATATTCAAATGAGACCTACCGGAGCCTTTCCCGGTGAACCGGGTCCGAGCTACACCATTTCAAAGTGCCATTTTCCGGTTACCGGAAGGTTCTGGTTGGGGTACCGGGCCCCGTTTGGGTGTGGGGGTACCCATAGAGTGTCTCTACTTCACCCCCAAGCTTTGTGATTTTGTGACCCATGGTCAGGGAGCACCGGTACCGTGAAGATGGTCAACATTGTGGCCCCGGTAAATCCCCGGTAAAAGGTCCCCGAACCTCAACATTTTTATGAGGTGCAGCTGCGCTATCTGGGAAGAAGGGGTGCAAGTTTAGTGTCGCTAGCCCATTCGGTCATCGAATGGTTCAGCGATAAGTCAAATCTGCCACAATTTGGCCTGGTTTTCCCATAGACTCCCATGTTAAGTGAGGGGCCTATTTTGGGGAGTCGGTAGCGACCTTCCTTCGTTTCCCTGTACCCGAAATTGCTTGCACTTGTAGTCATGGCTCTCTCCTACAAGTGTGCCAAGTTTAGTGTGATTTGACTCGGTGGGTCCTCGGAAACCGGAGCTCAAAGTTGCCCCAATATCGGCAGTTTTTCCCCTAGGCTGCAAAGTGAAGCGAGGTGTGCTGTTTTGGGAGACGGTTACGGGCCAATTGTAGGATCTAGGAACCCCAAATTTGAATCACAAATAGTGCATCGTCTTCCCTACAAGTGTGCCAAGATTGGTGTTCCTAACCCCAACAGTCAAGTAAATATTAGCCCCCCAATTTGACTGAGTTTCCCATAGACTCCAATGTTAAATGTGCGTTTTTTACCGGTTGACCTTTTGGGGTGTCAGCGGCCCGCCAAACGTTCCCTGGACCCCAAACTTGGCCAGTGAGTACCTGAAGAGCATCCCCACAGACTCCTGGTGTCGCTGTATTTTTACGACCCATAGAACCAGAGAGCGCCGCGCACGTTTTTGCCGGTGTTTTGTGAGGGGTCCACTGGTCCCCTAAAGTGGAAGGGGGTGCCATTCCGTAGAAAAGGCCTGAAATATTCAAATGAGACCTACCGGAGCCTTTCCCGGTGAACCGGGTCCGAGCTACACCATTTCAAAGTGCCATTTTCCGGTTACCGGAAGGTTCTGGTTGGGGTACCGGGCCCCGTTTGGGTGTGGGGGTACCCATAGAGTGTCTCTACTTCACCCCCAAGCTTTGTGATTTTGTGACCCATGGTCAGGGAGCACCGGTACCGTGAAGATGGTCAACATTGTGGCCCCGGTAAATCCCCGGTAAAAGGTCCCCGAACCTCAACATTTTTATGAGGTGCAGCTGCGCTATCTGGGAAGAAGGGGTGCAAGTTTAGTGTCACTAGCCCATTCGGTCCTCGAATGGTTGAGCGATAAGTGACATTCGCCACAATTTGGCCTGATTTTCCCATAGATTCCCATGTTAAGCGAGGGGCCTAATTTGGGGAGTCGGTACTGGCCTGCCTTTGGTTCCCTGTACCCGAAATTTCTTCCACGTGTAGCCATGGCTCCCCCCTACAAGTGTGCCAAGTTTGGTGTGATTTGACTTGGTGAGTCCCCAGAAACCGGAGCTCAAAGTCACCCCAATATCTGCAGTTTTTCCCCTAGGAGGCAAAGTGAAGCGAGGGGTGCCGTCTTTGGGAGATGGTTACGGGCCAACCGTAGCGTCTAGGAACCCCAAATTTGGATCACATGAAGAGCATTGTCTCCCCTACACGTGTGTTAAGTTCTTAACCCCAACACCTGAGGAAATATTAGCCCCCCCATTTGACTGAGTTTCCCATAGACTCCAATGTTAAACATGCGTTTTCTACCAGTTGACCTTTTGGGGTGTCAGCGGCCCGCCAAACGTTCCCTGGACCCCAAACTTGGCCAGTGAGTACCTGAAGAGCATCCCCACAGACTCCTGGTGTCGCTGCATTTTTAAGACCCATAGAACCAGAGAGCGCCACGCACGTTTTTGCCGGTGTTTTGTGAGGGGTCCACTGGTCCCCTAAAGTGGAAGGGGGTGACATTCCGTAGAAAAGGCCTGAAATATTCAAATGAGACCTACTGGAGCCTTTCCCGGTGAACCGGGTCCAAGCTACACCATTTCAAAGTGCCATTTTCCGGTAACCAGAGGGTTCCAATTGGGGTACCGGGCCCCGGTTCGGTGTGGGGGTACCCATAGAGTGCTTCTACATCACCCCCAAATTTTGTAATTTTGTGACCCATGGTCAGGGAGCACCGGTACTGTGAAGATAGTCAACATTTTGGCCCTGGTAAACCCCCCGGTAAAAGGTCCCCAAACCTCCAAAATTTTATGAGGTGTAGCTGTGATATCTGGGAAAAAGGGGTGCAAGTTTGGTGTCGCTAGCTCATTTGGTCGTCGAATGGTTGAGCGATAAGTGAAATTCGCCACAATTTGGCCTGATTTTCCCATAGACTCCCATGTTAAGTGAGGGGCCTAATTTGGGAGTCGATACCGGCCTTCCTTTGGTTCTCTGGACCCGAAATTTCTTCCACGTGTAGCCATGGCCCCCCCTACAAGTGTGCCAAGTTTAGTGTGATTTGACTAGGTGGGTCCCCTGAAACCGGAGCTCAAACTTGCCCCAATATTGGCAGTTTTTGCCTTAGGCGGCAAAGTGAAGCGAGGGGTGCTGTCTTTGGGAGACAGTTACGGGCCAACCGTAGGATCTAGGAACCCCAAATTTGAATCATAAATAGTGCATCGTCTTCCCTAAAAGTGTGCCAAGATTAGTGTTCCTAACACCAACACCTGAGGAAATATTAGCCCCCCAATTTGACTGAGTTTCCCATAGACTCCAATGTTAAACGTGCGATTTCTACCGGTTGACCTTTTGGGGTGCCACCAGCCCGCCAAACGTTCCCTGGACCCCAAACTTGGCCAGTGAGTACCCGAAGAGCATCCCCAAAGCCTCCCAGTGTCTATGTATTTTTAAGACCCATAGAACCAGAGAGTGCCACGCACGTCTTTGCCGGTATTTTGTGAGGGGTCCACAGGTCCCCGAAAGTCGAGGGGGGTACCATTCTGTAGAAAAGGCCTGAAATATTCAAATGAGACCCACGGGAGCCTTCCCTGATGAACCGGGTCCAAGCTACACCATTTCAAAGTGCCATTTTCCGGTAATCAGAGGGTTCCAATTGGGGTACCGGGCCCCGGTTCGGTGTGGGGGTACACATAGAGTGTCTCTACATCACCCCCAAGCTTTGTAATTTTGTAACCCATGGTCAGGGAGCACCGGTACCGTGAAGACGGTCAACATTGTGGCCCCGGTAAATCCCCTGGTAAAAGGTCCCCGAACCTCCACATTTTTATGAGGTGTAGCTGTGATATCTGGGAAAAAGGGGTGCAAGTTTGATGTCGCTAGCCCATTTGGTCGTCGAATGGTTGAGCGATAAGTGAAATCCGTCACAATTTTGCCTGGTTTCCCCATAGACTCCCATGTTAAGTGAGGGGCCTACTTTGGGGAGTCGGTACCGGCCTTCCTTCGGATCCCTGGACCCAAAATTTCTTATACCTATAGCCATGGGCCCCCCCTACAAATGTGCCTAATTTGGTGGGATTTGACCCAGTGGGTCCCCAGAAACCAGAGCTCAAATTCGCCCATTTTTTCCCCCAGGCAGAAAAATGAAGCGAGTGGCCCACTTTGGGGATTCGGTACCGGCTGCCCTTTGGTTCCCTGGACCCGAAATTTTTTCCACCTGCAGTCATGGGTCTTCCCTATAAGTGTGCCAAGTTTGGTGGGTTTTTATGGAGCGGGTCCCCGGATACAGGAGCTCAAAATATCTCCCGAGCCTCTCCTACACTACACTTTTCTCTTCCCGTCAGCGGAAAAATGAAGCAAGCGGCTCACTTTCGGGAGTCGGTACCGGCTGCCCTTCGGTTCTCTGGACCCGAAATTTTTTCTACATGCAGCCAGCGGTGTTCCCTAAAAGTGTGCCAAGTTTGGTGGGTTTTCACCAAGTGGGTCCCCGGGAATCGGAGCTCAAAGTATCTCCTCTAGCCTGTCCTACACTGTGCCTCTCCACTGTGTTCTGTGACTCCCGTCGGAAAATGCATCCGACGAACTGCGCATGTGCAGTTGATACACCAAGCCAGCTGATCGGGAAATCAGCTGGCGTGACATCATGCACTGCACATGCGCAGTACGTAGGAGGCATTATTCGATAGGAGGCACTCATCGACACAACACCGGAAAAGTTTGTGCATTCCCACAGCCAACAAAAGTCCAATGAAAACAGAAAAAGTTTGTCCGATGGAGCGTACACTCGGTCGGATGTTGCTCCAAAACAGCTAATTTGCATGTTTGTTGTCAAAAAGTCCGATCGTGTGTACGGGCCTTTACAGAGGAGGTCTTTTGCTAGAATTATTGCTCCCACTCTGACGATCGAAGCGATACCACACATGTGTGATTTGAACACCATTTACATTTGTGGGCGCGATTTTTGTATGCGTTTTCTTTATTGTGTGGGGACGGGGGCGCATTACGTTTTTTTTTTTTTTCATATTTATTTTTTTTCATTGTCTTACATTGTCATACTTTTATTGCTGTCACAAGGAACGTAAACATCCCTTGTGACAGTAATAGGTGGTGACAGATTCTCTTTATGGAGGGATCGGGGGTCCCCAAATCCCTCTTTTGCACTTAAAAGTAGGCGATTCTGAATACTGTCTTTTTTTTTTTCTTTTAAATTGGTGCTATTGGCAGCCGAGTAAACCGTCGCTTCCGGGATTTTACATCAGAGACCCATTTAGAGCCGAATCCGGCTTCGTTCGGGTCTCAGCCTAGCCGGCGGATGCGCGACGGAAGGTGGCGGGAGCTGGGGGGGGGAGTCCCCCCCCTCTCCTTTAGGATAATTTTAGCTGCATCGGTTGTTATCACTAAAGAGTCAACCGCCCTCAAAACAGTACTGGGGTGATGCCATCCTTCAAGCCATGAATGCAAATTTGCGTACAGTCGGCGTGAAGGGGTTAACTGCATGCCGACCAGCCATCGTAGTTTTACGTCAGAATGGCACGGCTGGGCGAAACAACGTTTCCTTACGTCGCCTCGCTTTACGCCACCTCGCCTTTGGTCCACTAGGGGCGCACGCGCCTCCAGAGAAGCGCGCCCGCAGCTTGTGCCCGGAACCGATGCGGCGCAATGACCGCCGGGCACCCGCGATCGCTCGTGACAGAGCGAGAACCAGGATCTGTGTGTGTAAACACACATCCCGGTTCTTTCAGGGGAGAGGAGACAGATCGTGTGTTCATACAAAGTTTGAACACTGATCTCTCTCTCTCTTCCCCTAGTCAGTCCCATCCCCCCCACAGTTAGAACACAGTTAACCCTTGATCGCCCCCTAGCGTTAACCCTTTCCCTGCCAGTGACATTTATTCGGTAATGAGTGCATTTTTTTAGTACTGATCGCTGTACAATTGTCAATGGTCCCAAAAACGTGTCAAAAGTGTCCAATTTGTCTGCCGCAATATCGCAGTCCCAATAAAAATCGCAGCTCGCCGCCATTACTAGTAAAAAAAAATAATAATAATGCCATAAATCTATCCCCTATTTTGCAGACGCTATAACTTTTGCGCAAACCAATCAATAAACGCTTATGATTTTTTTTTTTTTTTTTTTTTTACCAAAAATATGTAGCAGAATACATATTGACCTAAACTGAGGAAAAAAAATGTGGGATATTTATTATAGCAAAAAGTAAAAGATATTGTGTTTTTTTTCAAAATTGACGCTCTTCTTTTGTGTATAGCGCAAAAAATAAAAACTGCAGAGGTGACCAAATACCACCAAAAGAAAGCTCTATTTGTGGGAAAAAAAGAACGTCAATTTTGTTTGGGTACAGAGTCACACGACCCCGCAATTGTCAGTTAAAGCGACGCAGTGTCGTATCACAAAAAATGGCCTGGTCATTGAACAGCCAAATCTTCTGGGGCTGAAGTGGTTAACCACTTCAGCCCTGGACCATTCGGCTGGCCAAAGACCAGAGCACTTTTTGCGATCCAGCACTGCATTGCTTTAACTGACAATTGCGCGGTCGTGCGGCGTGGCTCCCAAACAAAATCGATGTCCTTTTTTCCCCACAAATAGAGCTTTCTTTTGGTGGTATTTGATCACCGCTGTGGTTTTGATTTTTTGTGCTATAAACAAAGAAAGAGCAGCAATTTAGAAAAAAACGCATAATTTTTTACTTTTTGCTATACTATCCCCAAAAAATATATAAAAAAACATTTTTTTCCCCCCCAGTTTAGGCCGATATGTATTCTTCTACATATTTTGGGTAAAAAAAATCGCAATAAGCGTATATTGATTCGTTTGCCCAAAAGTTATAGCGTCTACAAAATAGGGGATAGTTTTATGGCATTTTTATTAATAATTTTTTTTTTTTACTAGTAATGGCGGCGATCAGTAATTTCTATCGTGACTGCGTCATTATGGCAGACACGTTGGACAATTTTGACACATTTTTGGGACCATTGGCATTAATACAGCAATCAGTGCGATTAAAAATGCATTGATTACTGTAAAAATGTCACTGGCAGTGAAGGGGTTAACACTAGAGGGTAGTGAAGGGGTTAAGTGTGTCCTATTGTGTGTTCTAACTGAAGGGGGATGTGGACTGTGCAGGAAAACTAACAGATCGTCTGTTCATACTCTGTATGAACAGACAATCTGTCAGCTCTCCCCTCAGAGAACCGGAAACTGTGTGTTTACACACACAGTTCCCGGTTCTCTGTGTGCCCCGAGCGATCGTGGGAGCCCGGCGGGGTCGAGACCACCGGGCACTCGCATAGGTTTGGGGGAGCCCCTAGTGGCCATCTATTGTACCGACGTACCATGACGGCGATTCGTGCAGTCGAGCCATGTTGCCGCAGTATAACTGCGGCGGCTGGTCAGCATGTGGTTAAAGTGTATTTTTTCCAAAAATAATTGAGTTTGAAAGACCGCTGCACAAATTTAGTGTGACATAAAATATTGCAACGACCGACATTTTCTTCTCTAGGGTCTCTGCTAAGAAAAAAAAAATATATGTATATCTAATGTTTGGGGATTCTAAGTAATTTTCCAGCAAAAAAGTCTGATTTCAACGTGTAAGCAATAAATGTCAGAAAAAGGTTTAGTCTTTAAGTGGTTAAACTGACCTCATTTACAGACTGAAGACCATCCCTTTGACCTAAGAACAAAATGTTACTTTGTTTATAGTTCTCTCCAGGCCAGTTCACACCAGATGTAGTTCCGTACAGTTTCTGCACCAGAAAATGACTGGAACTGACTGCACTGAAAAAAAAAAAGCGCACGGAACTGCATCTGGTGTGAACTAGCACTCCATGTTGAGATAAACTTGGTAGGCTGCCTGGATTTTTTTTGTCAGCTGTCAGAAGTAAGCAGAGAACTGTGCACTTGTTGCATAGAATCAGGAAATGCTGTTTCAAGATCGGTAGGGGGGTAGAATCGCGATTTTGACTCTTCAAGGATAAATCGTGCAGCTCTAATATATAGCAATATGTTGGTTAGTGCTTTTATCAGACAGTAAAATGACTAGTGATCTTGTAAAATATATTATGCTAGTTGTACAGTACAAGACACAGGATTTGTATTCATAGACCCTGGGCTACCTTTATGTGATTGAACTATTTAGCAGTTTTCAGATCGGGTACCATCGATGTGTACCTTGGGGACCGTACCCAAACCCCACTGTGTGGGGTTGGCCTATAATGTTTCCTTTGGGCTCTGGATTCTATGTTAGTTAGTCCTGGGCATGGAATACAATGTGTGTAGTTAGCTGTAGGGTGCTGTAGAGGTCCAGGGCCGTAATGCATTTCTATGGCTCCCATACTCTAAGGACCTTTTCAGAGGTATGCCTATCATGATGGGCGAAGAATAGACCTCTAGTAGGCAAGCATAGTGGATTGGGTAAGATAGGAGGGTTTTTGCCTTTCCATTTTAGTGATATTCAGATAGGCGAGTTGTGAAGGACGTAAAATAAACTGATAGGCCCGAATCATTTTGATAAGATTTGCACGGCCCACCACCGATAAATGTAACGTTGTCCAAATACTACTCTTAACTTTAAATTTTATGAAGAATAGGGGTCAAATTGTATCGTAGGTAGTCTTCTACCTTAGGGTATATCCAAATTCCCAAATATTTAACCACTTGCTTACAGGGCACTTAAACCCCCCTCCTATCCAGACCAATTTTTAGCTTTCAGCGCTGATGCACTTTGAATGACAATTGCGCGGTCATACAACACTGTACCCAAATTAAATTTTTATCATTTTTTCCCCACAAATAGAGCTTTCTTTAGGTGGTATTATTTTTTGTTAAAAAAATTTAAAAAGACCAAATTTAAAAAAAAAAAAAATTATTATTTTTTTTATATTTTGTTATAAAAAATTTTAAAAGGGTAATTTTTCTCCTTCATTGATGTACGCTGATGAGGTGGCACCAATGGGCACTGATAGGTGGCAGTGATGGGCACTGATGGGTGGCAGTGATGGGCACTGTTTGGTGGCAATAATGGGCACTGATCTTGTACACTGCTAGGTGACACTGATTGGCACCACTGGTGGGCATTGTTAGATGGCAATGGTGGGCATTGATAGGTGGCACTTGTAGGCATTGATAGGTGGCACTTATGGGCATTGATACGTGGCACTGGTGGGCACTGTGATGTGGCAATGTCAGGTGGCACTGGCAGGGGGTAATTGTGGCACAATTGAGGCATTATTGCCTCCTCCTCTTCGGGACCGATGTCACTTGCTGGTGAGCCAGTGATCGTTTTTTTTTTTTCCTCGCACTGTCAGCGCGAGGAGAAAAAAAAAACGATCACAGAGCTTTTGTTTTGATCATGTGATCAGCTGTCATTGGCTGACAGCTGATCACATGGTAAGGGGCCAGGACCGGCCCCTTACTTGGATCGGTGATCACCCGAGTCTCAGTGACTCGGTGATCACAGCGCGCTCCACGCCATATGACGGCCTCCCGGGAATTCAGGTCAGCGCTGTAGCCGTCATTCGGCTATAGCGCGGATGTCAAGCGGTGAAAGGAGGACACGATTTTAAATTGCTGGGCCTCTTCTGGTACAGATAGGTTGGGGTCATCTAAGCGGAATAGGACAGATTTATCCCAATTAAGAACAAAACCTGAGAATGAGCCAAATATTGGTATAAGTGACATAAGGGATGTTAAGGAGGTGTCTGTATCCCCAAGAAACAGCAAAGCGTCATCTGCATATAGTGATATTTTTTTCACACTGATCCCCCCTATTAAAACCGCAGATGATGTCAGACTGCCTAATAGCTTCAGCTAGGTGTTCTATTGTCAGAGCAAATAATAATGGGGACAGAGTGCCCCTAAATATTGGGAAGAATTCGCAACTGAGCCATCGATTTGCATGCAGGCCTTGGGGGCAGAGTATAGTAACTTTTCCTAGCGTATAAACCTATTGCCAAGTCCAAATGATTCCAGGACCTCCCACAAGTATGTCCACTCGATGCTGTCGAGAGTTTTTGCAGCGTTGTGTGACAAAACGCCTCCCAGGGTTATCAGACGGTAGCTGCATAATAAGAAAGAGCCTCCTTAAATTTATTGCAGTGGACCTAGTGAGGATAAAGCCGAACTGATCTGGGTGGATCAGTCCCTGCATTACCTTGCCAAGTCTCATTGCCAGAACCCTAGCCAGAATCTTAACATCCAAATTCAGAAGCAATATGGGACGATAAGATTCCGGAACCAATATATCCTTGCCTGGTTTGGGGATCACAATAATACAGGCAACTTTCATAGAATCTGGTAGCTTAGAAGAGTCAAGGGCCTGATTAAGGATCTTCAGCAGTTCTGGCAACAACACCCCCCCATATTGTTTATAAATTTGAGGCGGTAAGCCATCAAGGCACGGGGCCTTACCATTTTGAATATCCGCAACTGCCTGTGTAAGCTCTTCTAGTGTCAGAGTGGCATTAAGTTCCCGTCTGTCTGTGATAGAGAGAGGTCAATTTTAAAGGATCTAAAAACTCTCTTAACCTTGACATAGGGTAGTCCACTTTACTATGATATAGGTTGCTATAAAAAGTATTAAGGACCTTAATATATCATTCTGGTCATGAGAGCAATTACCCTCAGGCATGAGAATAGAGGAAATAAATTTGATTTGTCTTGAGAATTCGCTATTACCGCCAACATGTGGCCAGTTCTCCCCCTCCTCAAAACCACGGCACCTGGAAAAGAATCTAGAGCGATCCACCTTATCTAAAGTTGTCCTTCTGTACAATAATTGTGCATCCTTCCAAGCTGAGCGGTTAGAGGGGGTGGGATGCTGAATGTATTGAGCTTCCTTTTGTTGTACCTTATCAGTTAGAAGGGTTTCCCATTTCACATTAGATTTTTTGTGAACGCTAATGGCTTTGAGCAGTAAACCTCTCAAGAAGGCTTTCATAGTACCCACACCACCTGGGGAGAGGCAGAACTAATATTAACTAATATTAACGTGGAAAAACTCTGTTGGGGCCTTGCTTGTTGCATCTCCCTGAGCCAGTACCTTCAACCAAAAGGCAGGAACACGCCAGTTAGGCTTAGTCCTCAGTTTAATCTTATCCAATGTAACTAGGATAGGGGAGTGGTCAGATAACCCTCTTGCCAGATATTGAACATTAGATACCCAAGGGAGAATAGAATCAGTACCCAGGGATAGGTCAATTCTTGATAAGGTCTGATAGGTATTGGAGCAGCAAGAGTAAGCAGGGGACAGTGGATTCTTAAGGGACCCGCTGGGTGCTTATCTTTACTGGAATTGCATAAGTGTTAAAATCTCCCATAATCAGTAGAGGAAACCCTGGGTAGTCTGCCAGAAATGCACCTATCCTCTGGATTACCTCGCTGTTATAGGGTGGAGGGATATATACAGACCCCAATATACATTGCTTAGAGAACAATGTAAAAACCAATAATAAAAGTCTGCCCTGAGTGTCTATCAATTGTCGTCTGCAGGAAAACTGATGTTTGGAAGAAATCAATATACTAGTGCCTCTGGCATAAGCAGAATATACAGAATGATACTGATTAGAGAACGCTTTGTTCTGCAATATAGAAACTGTATCTTGGGTTAGATGCGTTTCCTGCAAACAGACAATCAACGGACCATACTGGGAGAGAGCATTGAACATAGCATTCTTTTTAGTAGGGTCCTTGATTCCTCTAATGTTCTAAGACAATATCACACATTCAGTAGCCATCATTTCTTTTCTTTAGATGACAAAAAAAATAAGATGGTAAAGAGATGTCTTTCGACCTTTCTCATGCATAGATGTAGTACACAACAACATTGTATGTATATATGAGGGAGAATAATCCATAGCAATTATCCAGTCAGATGTTACCTTGAGCAATCCAAATCTCGTGGAAGTCTTGTAAAAGAGCTGCATGTGAATGGGCATCCAAAGAATACAAACAAGAAAAGGATAAAAAAAAGGGAAAGAATTTGAAAACAAACCAGACCGAACACACATCCTAGAACTCTGCATGCAGAACATGTTCCCGCAGGAACAAGTGGGGGAGAAGGGATCCATACAGGCTTGCAGCTTAGTATAGATCCCATCAGTGGAAAAGTACTTTAGCCTTGAAATTTGTAGAACATGGCGTTAATAACCGCATGTTAGCCGCCTTTAGCTTGTTATGATGAAGAAGGCCTCACCAAAGAACTGCACAGCCGAAATGTGGAACAACTCCGGGAATAATAGCACATAATGAAGAATTGGGAATGCGAGAAGGAGGAGGTAGGTGTTGCTCATTTCTGTCGAGCCATGTGGCAGCCGCCTTAGGATTTTCAAAGAACAGGGTTTCTCCCCTAGCTACAACCCAAAGCTTAGTAGGGTAAACATAGCATATTGGACTTAAAGATTGTGAAGGTGTCTTTTAACATCTGCTGAGCTAGCTCTCTGTTTTTGGACCTCAACAGAATAGTCTGGAAAGAAAGAAACTTTAGAGCCATTACCATCAAGGTTACCCTTGGCACGGGCTAAGGAAAGGATTTTGTCTATCTCTATAGTGAAACATTTTTCCAAATGAATGGGCGAGGCGGGCACCCGGAGGCAAGGATCCAGCAGGGATCCAATGTGCACGTTCCACCGCAAAGAAGGGTCTAAAATTCTGCTTATCAAATACATCCAGCAATAATTGCTCGATAAACTCCGTGGGCTTTCTAACTTCCATATGTTCAGGAAGGCCCAGAATGCGTACGTTGTTCCTTCTAAGTCTATTTTCGAGGTCATCAATACGATTGGCATGATGATTAGCTTGCATTCCCACAACTTTGAGATCATGCTGCATGTGGCCATCTCATCCTCTATGGTGCTAACCTGGCACTCCAGAGCAGACGTTCGCTCCCACACCTTCTGCATGTCATGGCACATTAAAGTGACATCCTCTCTGAGTTGATGGAACTGGGTAGATATGGAAGACAAGGTGTGGTTGCAGCTCTGCACAGCCATGAACACATCCTTTAATGTGGGCTCCTCCGTTGTAGCAGATGGAGAAGGCTAAGTAATAGCCGGCCATCTCTCCCTCTCCCCCCTTGCAGCGCCAGGCCATTCCACTAATCTATACCCCTCTGTTACCTCACATGGTGCTGCAGCCACTGTCCTCACAGTGTCTTCTGTTTCCGGTTCTGCAGGGGCCATCATGCTGGTTGTGGCAGAGGGAACAGAGTCTGCACACCAGGCAAACCTCACCTGCCGCTCTGCTGCATCTCTGCCCTTGGCCTTGGTCTGTGAGCGGGGTGGGAGCGGATCGGCGCCATCTTGAGAGCCCGGGTCCGGCGCCGCTCCGTCATCTATAAGACTCTTAGAGATCGCTTGGGTGACCGGATAATGCTGCAGTGTCAGTGTTGCAGTGCTGGAGTACCGCACTGGAGGAAGATGTTGGTGGGCAGAAAGGGCCCCAGAAGATGCCTCTATTGCTGCTGATAAGCTTATCTTCGGCGGGAGAATGGGAGTCTGTGTTCTCTCACATGCTAAGCCTAGCCATGCCCCCATTGCTCCCCTCATCTGACTACTCAAGCTCCCTCTCGGGCACTAACCTGTGGCCTTTCTGACAAATGGAGATTTCTCTGCCACTGTGAATTCTTTGGAAACATTTTGGCATTTCTAGAACCTTCAGTTTTTCATGGCCCAAAACGCTACTAGTTCCCCTGACCCTGTTCAGGAATCCGAGGCAGAACCTCTTTTACTTGTTGATTTTCTTCCCCCTGCATTTTATGAGGTACAAACTACAGCTTCACTCCAAATGCTCTCAATTGTGGACATCCTAATTGATGCGATGACATAGTCTTTATGTACCAACACCTGGCTCTCCACTGCCTAAACAAGCCCCCATTTGGCAAGAAACTGGTTTTATCAAAAAAATACCTTTCCCATACATGCACAGATTGATTGTGCACTTAATGAGGATTGGCTCTACTTAAAAAGAAATGGGCTATTCTGATAATGAATCCTACCATTTCAGTTTTCATTAAACACCTTACAGTTCCTTTTGAGGATGTTACCTCTTTTAGGGATTCTGTTGATAGGCATTTTGAAGCCCTCTTAAAGGCCTTAATTTCAGGTCACCTGAGTCCAGGTGACAAATGCACCGCATCAAACTGGGAGCTAGAGCATAAGATTTCTCAGGGAGCGCAATCTAAGAGCTAGCGGGTGTTCAGCAGGACCCCTGATGGTGGGGATGGACTTCGCTGCAGTCTGGCTCCAGGTTGCGTCCTCCAGGGTCTCCCAGCTCACGCTCATAGTAGAGTACAGGAAGGTAGAGAGGGAGCAGCAGACTGCGACAGCAAAGGATAGTCAGGAGAGAAGCCAAAAGGTCAGGGCAACAAGCAGATAAGGATAGTCAAATAACATGCCAAAGGTCGGGATATAAAGCAGACGAGGACAGTCGAGAACAAGCCAAGGTCGGTAAACAGGATCAGACGTAGGACACAGAGCAATGAGCACACGGAAGCCAAAACACGCAATATTGATCAGCAGGGCTGGCTTGCAGTGCACAGGTTAATATAGAGTTCCCTAATACTGGCTGGGCTGAAGCCATGCTTTGAGGAGAGATTACTTAAGCAGCCAGGTGAGAGTGGCTGGCCTCTTAATCTGAACACATGGAGAGGTAAGCTCACAGACAAACATTACTGCATACCGATGACACTTATTTGTTCTTGCAGGTCCAGCCTGCTTGTAAGAAGTGTCTAATTTGCATGCATTTTAATGGTGATTGCCTTTTTGGGATTCTTCAAGAAAGTCACTGGAGGAAAGGTACCCCAACCCCACAAGCAAAAGCCCAAGTCTCTTTTTCTTATGGCACTATGCATCAACCTCAAAACCAAGGCTTAACGCTTCCTTTTGATGCAAGCTTTGATCTCCTAAATCCACAAAGCCTACCCAGAAGCCCTCCTTACAATAGACCTTGTAGTGGGGGGACATCTGTTGGCGTTTGCGCCAGTATGGATCTGAGATGTCTCAGACCTCTGGGTCCAATCTGTCATTAAAATGGTTACAAAAAAAAGTTTCCATATTTGCCCCCTTTGCTTTTTACCTTCTAATCTGCCAATTTTAGATCATAAGAAGGCTGATTTAATGACCACCTTATACCAGCTTCAGGCACAGGGAGTGGTCATACCAGTTTCTTTTTAGAGGAATGGTTTCAAGGTTTCTATTCAAAGCTATTCACAGTCCCGAAACCAAATGGGGCATCCACCCAATTCTCAAATTAAAATCCCTAAATATTATTCTTTGTGTACCAAAATTCTGCATGTAATGACCTAGGTCTGGCATAGCTCCTCCCAGAAAAGGAGAATTTCTGGCATCGGGGGACAAAAAAGATGTCTTATCTACACAACCCTAGCTTCCCCTCACTTCGGCTCTTTCTGTGTTTTGCCGTGGGAGACCAGCACTTTTAGCAATACTATTCAGACAATCCTTTGCACCCTGATTATTTACAGAAGTGCTTGTCCTGCTTCTGGCTGTTATGCGAATCCAACACTTTCATGTCACAGGTTACCTGTAGAGGTGCACCGAATGGAAATTTTGGTGCTGAAACCGATAATGCAGGATGCACTTGGCTGAAAACTGAAACTGAAAATGACAGTTTTTAAAAAATATATATTTTTATATATAATTGCATTATATTCAACTTTTTAATTTAAATAATTTAAATGAATATGAATTTATTGTCGGACATTATTGGCACGTTTAGCTCAAGAAAAGCTCAAGAAAAATGTATCCCTTTTAAATTCTATGTATGTCTTCACAATGGTCCGTTGCGCTTCTGTTGTGGTGTTAAAAATCCTGCTTTCTGCATTTTTGGTCAGTTAAAATGCACCTCCCCATTGAAATGCATTGAAAACACAGCAAGAAGGCATCAATAAGGCACCTATGTTACGTTTTTGATGCATTTTTTAAGTCACATGACCTATGAAAAACACCATTAGCACGCAGCAAAATCGCTGAATTTTTGGCGCATATCTAGTTGAAAAAGAAGAAAAAAGTATATACTGTGCCGTGAAACTGCAACCTAGCAGCCGGCACAGCTGTAGACAAAAAGCATAAATGTAAATATATCAAAAGTGCAGCGCTAATGTTGCAATAACCAATAAAATTAAAAATGTGATATTAGACATAAACATATTGGGGTGATAAAGACTCAATAATAATTATATGTGAATCCACCAAAAAACAGTGAAATGTACTGTCACTGTACTGATGTGGTGACTACACAGCAAACAAAGTCCAAAACATAAAATAGCAAATAAAGTCCAAATATATGTATGATACAGCAAACATGTATGGAAATCCAACCACCGGTGTGACCCTTGGAGTGGGAAGAAACGCCACCACCGTAGATAGGAGGAGGCTTACCAGATCGTGGTGATTTGGCGAGGCATATACCGCCCAAATCTAAAAAGCTTGTTAGGTTGAATGAACCTAATGGGGACAGTTGGTCCTGGGTCCGTGTCAGTAGATCAGCGTCAGACCGTCAATGGGATGTAGCGTATGGATCCCAAAACATCAAGCGGAGGGTAGAAGCTCAGACTCTGCTCCCCAGCATCTTCCACCCCGCTGTAATATCACAAGACAGAGTAGGGGGGAACTCCCCGATCTAGAGCCACTCACGGCACCAGGATATCACCAGCAGTGCCAAGCCCGTGCATGATTTCCTTACGCATGTGCTACACAGATCATCTTTCCGCTATGTGCGCACGCATAGCATTCCTTTGCAGCCCAGCCTATCTCCGAGGACCCATAAGTCAAAATGCAAACCGTTTGTTTCAGTTTGTTTCTGCATAAAGGTTCTGGGCATGGTAGCTTCCTTCAAGGCAGTTCCTATTTCCCAGTTTTACTCCAGACCATTCCAACATATTCATGACGTGGAATACATACATCCAATCCTTGGATCGCCCAATGTGTCTATCCAGCCAGACAAAGCTGTCTCTGACCTGGTGGATCTCCAATCCTGCCTGGAATTGGTAAAGTCATTCCTTCATATGCCTTGGAAGGTGGTGACAATGTCATCTTTTCAGGCTGGGGTGGAGTTCACAGCTCTCTTAACTGTCCAGGGGACCTGCTCCCTAGTGGAGTAAAAACTCCCTATCAACATTCTGGAACTGAGAGCCATCAGATTATCTTTACAACCTCCCATCTGCAAGGTCACCTAGTCAGCGTGTAGCAGGACAGTGCCACAGCAGGAGCCTACCTACACCATCAGGCGAGGAACCAGAAATCAATCTGCCCTAAGAGAAAGTAGGCTGTTGCTCTCCTTGGTGGAATCTTACATTCCAGCTCTCTTGGGAGTACACAAAATCACTTCAATATATGTGCCCCACTGTGCATACCTATCCAAACATAAAAGATTAGTACATGCAAAATCAATAACTGTCAACTCATATGATAACAATACAATATCACAATTTTAAACAAAAAATGAAATGAGATGCGATTATTGGTGCTTATATAAAGTCCTCTGATGTGTAATTCATATATTTCTTATGTGACGTGAACCCATCAACAAATCACATTCCATGAGAAACGGCTTCATCCAATTACCCCATTTATAGGCTCTCCAAAGTCGAAAACTATGTGTCAACACAAACGTGCAACCCCCCCCCCCAGTTGGGTGTATGCTCACCTCAGTGTGTAAAGATCTCCCGACTTCTATGCTTTTCCATAAGGCAATTTCCTCATCACTGGATAGCATCAGGGTGCATATGAATGAAAAAGCTCCAATAGTGCTTATAACATTAAACACTAACTATTAAAACATATATAAATTTAAGTACTCACATATTCCTGGTGCTTCCAGCACTCCAGGCTATAACAGGCAATTGCATTTAATGTTCCCCAAAAGCTGCACAACCGCTTTTTCACCCCGCGGACTTCTCTCTCCTTGTAAGGGTCCAGGTGTCTTCACTGTCCTCGCCCCTCACCATAAGTGCACTTGCCTGATTTAGCCTGGTTCTCTGGGAGCACCAGGAATATATGAGTACTCGATTTTTGTACATGTTTTAATTTTCCTTTACATTTTCCTTTTACTATGTAGTGCAAGGGCCCTAACAATCACAGGCATGACTCCTAGAGGCATAATGGGATTTGTAGTTTCACCCCAGCTGGAGGGCCGAAGTTGCCTACCCCTGCTCTAGTGATTCCTTAGACTCTATACAATGTATGTCTTCCCTTAGATGAAGATCCTCCCTCAACTGCTGTGCAAGATAGAAAAAAAAGGGTTTTGTCAAATCTTATTGTGCCAGATTGACCTAGAAGAACGTGATACACAGACATACTCAGACTTCTTGTGGATGAGCCTTGGCATTTTCCTAACAGACCAGACTTGC
Source organism: Lithobates clamitans (assembly GCA_037952925.1). NCBI lineage: Eukaryota > Metazoa > Chordata > Amphibia > Anura > Ranidae > Lithobates > Lithobates clamitans. The sequence continues at coordinate 5,068,045 of JBBGZY010001077.1, read as the reverse complement.
TGGTCTAAGGCCCCCTGTTCCATCCTGCTTGTCAGTCACTGGCAATAAGGGCAAGGTTGTTGAAACACAACTCCTAAAGTTTAGAGGTATTTCTGACTCTGTCATTCCCACCTTACGCAGAGCAAGAAAATCCAACTCCTGCAGGATTTACTATCACACATGGAAGTTTAAATGATGTGAAGGCAGATGTTAAATACTCCATCACTCGTATTTCGCCATCTCTTTAGTCTGATCTTGACCAGCATATAGCCCTGAGTATCCTCAAGGGACCTGTTTCTCTTCCAGAAACCTCTTGCCTCACTTTTCTTTAAGGAGTTGCTCATATACTATACATCCTCCAATTCCACCTGCTATGTCACCTTGTTATCTGAAGATGGTGTTCTTTTGTCGTTCAAGGACTCCATTTTAAACCGATTTGAGATTTTTCTTGGAAGATGTCACATATAAGGTTGGATTTCTGGTCACTATAATGTGTGTTAGGAGTGTTTCTGTGTATGCAGCTCATTTTACACACTGACAAAGTGGTTTTAAGACCAAAATCTTCTTTTATACCTAAGGTGGTCTTTTCTTTCCACCTTAGTGAGGACATTTTTTTTTCTTCCCTCTGTCCTGCTCCAAAATATGACAAGGAATTTGCCTTACACTGCCTGGATGTGATCAGGGCTGTCGGGGTCTACCCAGCAGCCACAGTCTTTGTCCTTATAGAGGACATTTTACTTTCCAATCAACTATTGCCAGGTGGATCAGGCAACTTATTTCCAGAGCCTGTGCCCTTAAGGAAATGGTTTCTCCCTTCCCCACCAGAGCTAATTTACCAAGCTTTTGTTGTGTGTCTCTTGAGCTTTTCAGCATCAAGCATCTGTATCCCAGATTTGCAGGGCCAGCACATTGTACTCTGTTCACACATTCTCTAAGTTATACCAAGTGGGGTATTCAGGACTCAAATGATGCTGCAAGGTTCAGTCGCAAGATGCTTCTAGCTATCTGAGTCTTTTCTGGTTCCTTAACAGTTTTTTCTTGTTGGCAGTTCTGTTTTGCTATGTTGTTGCCCATTCCTCAGGTTAATGCTTGGGTATGTTCCATAACGTATGAATACAAGTTATATGTCCTGTATTGTATAAGTAAACTAATAGGAATTTTACCTTGCCTGTAAATTCTTTATTTTGGAGGACAGTATGGGATATAGGCCCACCCCTTTGTGTCTTTGATCACTCATTGGCCCTGTCTATTTCATTGTGGTTATTATGATGATGATGATTTGTATTCTTGTTATTCATGGTTTTTAGGTACCAGGATGAAGCTTCTCCTTTGGATGAAATGCCACTCATGATGTCAGAAGAAGGCTTTGAGAACGACGAAAGTGATTACCATACTTTACCAAGAGCCAGAATAACTCGCCGAAAAAGAGGATTAGAATGGTTTGTTTGTGGAGGATGGAAATTTATATGTACAAGGTTTGTATCTGTTATATATTTTAGCTGTAACATTTTAGCTTAACCAATTTTTGACACTTCTGTGTTATTTGGGTGTTTTTATAGGTTTTTAATGCAAGGTTCACTACAGAGGTGAAAAGTAATGTGACCAGAACTGCTATAATGGACAATTTATAAATGTTAAAAATAACTCCAGCCATCTAACTAACCTGTGCATAACAATCCCCCATGCAGGTGCTTTCTTACCTTAACTATGACAGTCTGCTTTGTTGTATACATCCCAACTGTTAAAAATCTAGTGCTAAGATTCCTGAAAAGAATGTACCTGTATTGCAGAAGCAAAGTTGCTTTCAAGTTTGTGGAAGGTTCAGTCTCAAATGCAGGGTGCCATCCACTAGATTGTTACCTACTAGAATGTAGACATCCTGGGAGGCAGAGGTGAGTAAGCACCTGCTGGGTGATGGCTCAGCATAGAGTAATTTATGGGACTAAGGGAGGGATGCTGTTTTTTTTCCAATTCATGAACTTGTCTTTTAAATTGTCTAGATAATTTAATTAGATGCATGAAATTGTTTTTCACCACATTGACCTTCTTTATTAATGCAGCGCAGTAAACGGTTCTTTTGTAAAAGTGCAGTAATTTACAGAGGAAGGAAATCAACTATGATTAGTTTTAGAGCAGTGAGAACATTTAAATGAATGTTGAATGCAGTGTCTATTGAATTTGTAATTTTACATAGAACATTTTTTTATGTATTCTTTCCAGACAACAGCAAAGGAGCACCTATTTAAACCTGTGCAAATATAAACGTGAATATCATTCAAAAAAAATATACATCCATCATAAATAAAGTATAGTCCATAAAACATCTATATGTCCATGACTAATCATACAAGATGCAAATGAAAATCTTCTTTCTTCCTTCCACCACTGTGCTGATAAAGTGAAAATCAAAAACACTTGGTGATTAATTCTATAGGAGAGTAGCTTACTGTCACAACTGGCCCCCAAGAATAATGGAAGGTCTGAAAGCACTTTTGTATAATCCACTCCAGACTGCTGTCCTTATATACAAATCCAGATCACAGATGGATACATAAAGATGGAAATACCATAAGCATGAAAAAAAGAGGCTATCCATAGTGAAGTGCCACTTACATTTTTTTTAAAATTAATAAATAAAAGGTTACAATTTATGTCAGCATGTCATAAATCCCACAAAATGCTATGGACTCACGCTCCAGCGCCACAAATAAGGCACTCCGATAGCTCAAAAGCATCCATACATAATGTAGACACTAGGAACCCGCCCTACACAAATGAATTTCATCTTAAGGACTTCCTTAGTCCCTGAGGAACTCATTCAGATGAAACTTGTATGTGTAGGGTGGCCTAGGCCAAGCTGATGAGCTGTCTCACTGGCCAGTAAGAATTGTGTCAAAGGGGGCAAGGAGCAAGTTGCCATCTCCCTATATTCTGTTCACAGGTAGAGAAAGTTACAAAAAGAGAAGCTACTAATAAGTACAGTATGTATACTGTATATCAACATATAAAATAAAAAATGCTTATACTATTTTGAAAGCCTGTAGATAAGAGAGGGCTGAAGATAAACAGGTACATCTTATGTAAGAGGATTTTTTTCATCTTTGTGTATCACCTGAGGCTTGTTACTTCACCTGATATATGTAAAGGTTTACAACCACACTTTACCTCAATCAGAGTTAATGTTCTTTGTACTGGTATTGTGTGCTACTCATCCAAAAAAAGTTCTGTAAGTTAAATCAGAAATAAAGCCGCAATACTTGCCTTTCTTTCAACGGTCCGATGTCCCATGTGGCAATTTCTACCCTGCTTCTTCCTGGGTGTTGGGCTGTGGCCATTTTCATTGGCCGGTGTGGAATTATGTTCTTCATATGCATGCATAGGAAATCAGTCATTACTGCACACAGGATCAATGTGCACATTCTCTGGGAGACTACAAGCAGGCAGGTAGGTTTATTTTATTGCCAAAGAGACATTGCCTGCCGGCTCGCAGTCTTTAAAATTAACACTTTCTTAAGACTGTTTTAAGAAATAGTTGTAGTATATGTAACTACCTACAAAATTAGTAAAATAAACTTCCTTCTAATTGGTGTTCTATAAAATCCTTGCTTTGTGCCAATATAAAAGAATCTTTAAGTTTCAATTCTACATAAAGGAAACTATTATGGTATGGCATGGTATTACATGATTGAAGAATAATTGTAGGTGACATTATTGTTTGTTTCCTTTTTTCTTAAACATGTAATATCCTTTACTCAAAATTCCCCAACTTCCCACTTGGCCTGATATTTTCTCCTGCATTGAAATTGCTTTTTTTGTTACATTGAAATTCCATTCAAGTCTGTGAAATTATAATGCACACAAATCAATACAGAGGACTACTTTGGTTGGATTGATTTCTTTCTCATGAGATTTACATTCCACTTGTTATCAAAAACACATTGTCCCAATGAAAATGGTTCCATTGAATGGCATTTCCATATGAAGTGAAAGGGATATCAAATGCTCAGATTAATCTCGGCACTGAGATGCCCTGTACACTTTCAATTAATCTGCAACACATTTGTTATGCAGAAGCATGGGAAAATGCTGATCTTTTAAGAATGACATGACTACGCTGTTGCTTTTGGCTTGATTACTATTGCTACCTGTAGAGTATAATAATTACAGTACAGTTGCACTGTAGAAAGAAAGTTGCCGCTGCTGAAAACTTAATAAGAAATATGTGATTGTTACTTCTAAAGCAAAGCATTGTGTATATTCTACAATGATGAGAATTCTACAAAATTGTGCAGAAGCACTTAAAGTGCTTATTGCACTGGCAAGTTATTTGCCGTATTGTCTGCTAAATATTCTTATTTAGTGCTGTCAATAGGGTAGATAGGGAATATATTTACTAAAAAAATCAGGAAAAATATTTTTTTTCATAATATATTTTGATGATATGCCTTTTAAGCATATCCCTAAAACATTCATTATTGCTAATCTAAAGCAGCTTGAATAGGTCCCTGTACTGAAACTAAACAAACTCTTAAGCCTTTACTATTCACCTTCTTTTGTACATGAGTATTTTAAAATAATAGATGTTAAAAGCCATATTTGCATGAAAGAGCAATAAACCATGCTCCCATAGGAAAGTCTTTGAGGCACAGAAACTTTATATCTTACTTGTACAGTACAAGATACAAGACTTGTATTCATAGACCATGGGTTTTATGCGGGCTACTTTCAGGTGATTGAAAACTTGTTAGGGCGCACCTAGTGCACACTGATAGACCCCCCCCCCCCACCCCTTTTACACACACACTTTTGTGAGATTCAAGTTTTTTTGCTAGTGTTTTTAAACAAGTAAATGTGTTTTTTGTATTTATTCCTACAGGTAAGCCTATAATAAGGCTTACCTGTAGGTACAGTAAATATCTCCTAAATGTGTACAGTTTAGGAGATATATACCTAAGCAGCGCCAATTATATCATCGGCGCATGCGCACTGTGCTCTCAGTAGACGACGTGTGGTCCATTGAGAGAGCCAAGCCGGGGCTGGGAGTGACATCATTGCGGCTCGGCCATTTAGATGGCCGCAGTCCGCGAACCTGGAAGGAAGACTGGGTGAAGATGGAAGCCCTGTCAGCGGTACTTCATTTTCAGGTAAGTGTTTCATAATGTGCTATTATGTGATGCATACTAGCACATTATGACATTACCTTGCAGGGAGAAGATTTTCTTTGTTTTTTTTTTGCATTTTTCTACCGCTTTAAGTGATTGACCTACTGTCCTATATAGAAGTCTTTTTTTTAAACTATTCAATATTTTTCAATACAAACAAACCAGCTTTCCCAGCACGCTTACCAGCTAGCCTGCAAATAAAAACAAAAAAAAACACTGTCTAACAATTTATATTAAAAAACAGGTTTTATTTGTACACATTTGCAAATTTATGTGGAAGTCACACTGACTCGCCAAGGCTGCTTTGTAAAGTGCGGTCCTAACTCTTAATTTTGAGAGTCTCCAAGTTGGAGCATATATAGCAGTGGATAAATTAAGGCCACGTATGCCTAGGGGGATCCCATTGTTCCTTAGAGGCGAAGGGACACATTAGAAGTGCAGCAAGAGCACAATAGCAGCTGAAGGCGTCCCATGTGTCCCCACGTCAAATACAGTAAGCACAACCACTCCAGTTTATAACTAGCTTCCGAAGTTAGGTGCACATGAAGCAGCATTGCATAATACAAACAGAAGATTTCTCAGTATGCTTACCAGCTACCCTGCAAAGAAAAAACACAATTGACACTGTCTAAAAATTTACATTAAAAACAGATTTTAATTGCTTACATTTTAAAATATATGTGGAAGCTGCACTGCCTAACAAAGGCCAATGAAAGGCATTCAGTCTTTTTATTCTTACACATTTATCAAGATAAGGCTGCTTATTGTCCTTGGCTATTTAAGTTTTTGGATCTGTCACCCTGGTGTGTAGCTTGGGGACCATACTGAACACCACAGTGTGATGCTGGCTTGTATTGTTTGCCTTGGGCACCGGATCCTGTGTTAATCGGCTTTGGCAGGAGCTGCAACGTGTGTAGTTAGCCTCAGGGGTGCTATACAGGGCCATTGACCATTTCTTTGGTTCCCAGACAATAAAGACCCATTTGGAGGTATGTAGACATGTTGGTTGAAGCCTAAACCTCTAGTAGGCTCAGCATTGTGCATAAGGTTATACAGGGCTTCTGTGCACCATAGACCAGTTCCTTTTAATAAGATACACAATTTTATAGGCATAGGATTTAGGAGGCATGGGATTCAGGAGTTATTCACTTTATTATGGTATCCCCTGTCATTGTGTGGCAAAAGTTTCTCAGCGTGATCAACTTAAATTTGCCCTTATTTTTCTTCTCTTATCTAGACCTAGTCTCAGGAGGAGGAGGTAGCTGTGTCATGCTTCTTGGATGACACATCACTGGCAGCCTTTTCTACTGAAATGCACACAGCATGCTGCTGCACTTCTGCATCCATGTTCAACAGTGATAGCCATAGAAACATGGTCAGTGCCTGGATAATAGTAGCTCCTTTATCCTGACACAGAAAGCTCCATCCAATTCAAACTCGATTGCATAGTACCGCACTTAGCAATGGTAGCTAGGACAGAAGCACAATGCAGCTTGTCTGACAAAAGTAGATTTCTCTGCCACTGTGTCTGAATTCTTTGGAAAACCTTTGGCACTTCTAGAACCTACAGTTTCCAGAGGCTGGAAAAATTCTACATGTCCTCTATTCCTTCTGACCCTGTTCAGGAAACAGAGGCGGGACCTTCTTTACTTGAGAATATTATGGGTGAAAGTTTTGCTGCCATGTCCATTTGCTAGAGCAGTGTTTCTCAACTCCAGTCCTCAAGGCGCCCCAACAGGTCATGTTTTCAGGATTTCCCTCAGGTGAAACAGCTTTGGTAATTACTAAGGCAGTGAAAATGATCAAATCACCTGTGCAAAATAATGGAAAACATCAAAACATGACCTGTTGGGGCGCCTTGAGGACTGGAGTTGAGAAACACTGTGCTAGAGTATTGCTAATTGGACAGGACAAATTAACACTGACCCAGAATTTGTCTTTGATGGCCATGCTCTTAGAACAACCTCAGCCATATATGGGTACGTTTTGTTTTTTTCGTTCAAACAATGGGTTGAATAAAAAAAAAAACTGGTCTTATTCACCCATCCATAAATTCAAGTTGGATGGGGGAATCCTCTCATTGAGCTTTTGTATTCTGACTGTAGGGAAGCTTCCCTGCAGTCAGAATACATTTATCAACACTGCTGGCTATAGCCTGCGATGCTGATAGAGCTGGAAAAACGCAGCAGGGCAGTTGTATGAGAGTCAATTGGTAGATTGACTTCTGTACAATCACAGTCTCCATATATGAATTTCGATCCATGTATGGCCAGCTTAAGTCTACCACTGCTACAGCTACTACCTTTGCTCAGTTAAAGGGATATTTTCGCTCTGCCCAGGCATTAACCTGAAAACCAAGGCTTAACACTTCCTTTCTTTGCAAGTCTACTTGGTAGCCCTCCTGACAATCAAGGGACGCTTCAATTCTTTAGATTGAGAGTGGTAGCACTTCTGTTGGTGTTTGCACCAGTATAGATCTGAGACATTATTGGACCTCTGGATCCAATATGCCATTTCAAAGGGGTACAAAATAGATTTTATATCTCTGCCCCTTGTTGCTTTTAACCTTCCAGTTTGCCAGCTTCAGACTAAAAGCAGATTTAATGACCGCCTAGCATCAACTTCAGGCAGTGATTATTGCAGTTTCTTCAGAACTGTTTCAAGGTTTCTATTCAAACCCATTCACAGTCCCAAATCCAAATGGGGCATCCACCCAATCCTGGACTTAAAATCTCCAAACAGATGTCTTTGTGTACAAAAATTCTGGATGGAAGGTCTGTTATTGTTTCTCTAAAACAAGGGGAATATCTGGCATCAGTAGACATTAGAGATGGTTATCTACACATCCACATCTTCCCCTCACATCAATGATTTTTGCATTTTGCTATGGGAGACCAACTCTTTGTACTACTACCATTCAAGCTCACTTTTGTACTCTGGAGAATAAAAAAATGCACTCACATTTCGTAAGGTAAAAGAAGGCATATCTTAAAACCAAGGCTTTCTTTCATTTTACTAAATGTAAGTGCATTTTTTACATTTTTTTTATAATAAACGCTAACTTGCTACACTTAGAAGCACCCTCTAGTGTCCATTTTACTCTATTACAGATAACCTTCAATCTGCTGTGGAGCTGCTCTGGGGCCAAGCAAGCTGTCATCATAATGGAATTATGAACTGTGTTTAGCTCTTACCACTTCTGAGGCAGTGTTTGTGCCATAAACTTTTCTTATTTTACTGCTCCATATCCTTTGTACTCCAAGTGTTTACAAAGGAACTTGCTCTGCTTTTGGCTTTTCTGCCTTTTCTGTGAACCGAGGCCATTCATGTCTCAGGTTACCTAGATGACTTCTTACGGAAGGAATCCCCAGACACAACCTGGTCTGCCAACATCCAAAGGATGATTCAATAACTTCAAACCTTTGGCTGAATAATCAAGTTTTCAGAGTCTTCTTTCCAGCTCTAACACCATCTGAAATACTTGAGTTTAATCTTGGACACAGTCTAAGCCAGAATCTTCCACAGGAGAAAGTTGCTCCCCTTAAAATGGCACCTCCAGTCTTGCCCTGGACTTCCTAACGCCTGGACATAGGGGAGTGATCTCTGTCAAAGGTATTTGGACGTCCTAGCTTTTTGTTTAAGCAACAGACTGAACACATTCATAGCCAAGGCCAAGGATCCTCTAATGCTGCGTACACACGATCAGAAATGCCGCCAGCAAAACTCAGATGAAATCTTTGTCAGAAAATGCGACCGTATGTATGCTCCATCGGTCTTTTGCTGGTGGAATTCCAGCCAGCAAAAGATGGAGAGCATGTTCTCTATTTTTCGGTCGTTAAAAGTTCCTATCCGAAAATGCATTTGTCTGTATGCAATTCAGACGCGCAAAAAATCACGCATGCTCGGAAACAATTTGAGGCATGCTCGGAAGCATTGAACTTCATTTTCTCGGCTCGTCGTAGTGTTGTATGTCACCACGTTCTTGACGGTCGAAAGTTCCGAGAACTTTTGTGTGACCGTGTGTATGCAAGGCAAGTTTGAGCGGAATTCCGTCGGAAAAACCATCCAAGTTTTTTCTGATGGAAATTCCAATCATGTGTACGCGGCATAAGCCTTTGCAGTAGATGCCCTGGTGAATCCTTGGACTCAATTCAAACTGGTCTATGCCTTCCCTCTGATGAAGAATCCCCCCTGACTGCTGCACAAGTTAGACGAGGAAAGGGCCTCTGTGATTCTCGATGCAACAAATTGGCACAGAGGAACTTAAAACACAAACATACTCGAACCTCTGCTGGTCGAGCCTTGCCTGTTGCAAACCCACAAGATGTTCTGGCCTAAGGACCCCTATTCCACCCTGCTTCTCATCCGCTGGCTTTAACTGCATGGCTATTGAAATCCAAGTCCTAAATGATAAGGGTGTTTCTGACTCTATTTTCCCAGCTTACTTGAAGCAGATAAATCAAACTTTCGCAAGTTTAACCATCGCACATGGAAAGCTTTCTTCACATGGTGCAAAGGCAGACAGCTTAAATCTAAGGAATGATCTTTTACTCAGATTTTTACCTTTCTTCAGTCTGGAAGACCATCTGGCCTTGAAGTACCCTCAAGAAACAGATTTCTTTGTTATTCATTCTCTTTCAGAAACCTCTTGCCTTGCATTCCCAAATTAAGACTTTTCCTCAGGGTGTTGCTCATATAAATGTCCAAATTTGACCTCCTGTGTTACCTTGGGACCACAACCATGTTCTCTCCGTCCTTTACAGACTCCCCTTTTAACTAATTAGAGACATTAGGTTTGAAGACCTCACATGTAAGGTTGCCTTCCTGGTCTCCGCTATGTCTTTTAGGTGTGTTTCTAAGTTAGCAGCTCTTTTTCTTGTAAAGAGCTTTTTCTTGTTTTTCACAAGGAGAAGGTGTCTTGAGACCAAAGCCTTCCTTTTTATCTAAGGTGGGCTCTTCATTCCACCTTGATGAAGACATTGTTCTCCCTTTTCTCTGTCCTACTCCAAAACATGATGTGAGAATTTCCCTACACTGCATTGATATAGTCGGGGTTATGTAAGTCTACATTAAATTTACGGTCGCTGTTCCCAAGACTGGGTGCCTCCTCCTTCTGCCCTGAGGTCTTTGTAGAGGACATCCTGCTTTCTTATCCACAGTTACCAGATGGATCGGACAACTTATTTTCAGGAACTATACCCTCAGGGAAAGGGTTCCTGCCCCATAAGAGCTCATTCCACCAGGGCTGTTGAGTTGTGCTCTGTTCACAGGTTCTCCAAGTTTTAATAGTTGAATGTTTAGGCCTTGGCTGAAGCGAGCTTTGGCTCCCAGGTGCTTCTAACTGCACCCCTCAGTTTATTGCTTTGGCACATCCCATGGAGTATGATTACAGATCCTGTACTGTACAATTAAGATAATTGGAATTTTGACGTACTTGTAAATTCCTTATCTTTGAGTACAGCACAGGATGCAGCCCCCTTCCCTCTATGTCTTGATCATTCTTTTTTTTGCTTGCTAAAGCGGGAGATGTATGTAGTGGACCGGGTTATATGTAGAGGTATATTAGATCTACCTGGAGTTAGCCAGCACAAAAATCATGCTCTATGAATACAAGTCCTGTGTCCTGTTCTGTACTCCAAGATCATGAATTTGCAGGCAAACAAAATGCCTGTTTTATTTAGCAGTGTCCAGTGCATAGGAACATATACCGTATTTATCGGCATATAACACGCACAGGCGTATATCACGCACATTCATTTTAAGAGGGAAGTTTCAGGAAAAAAACTTAAATTTTAAATAAGGATCTTTGAAGCAAAATAAGGGTCAGTGCCCATCTGCAGCCTCACCATTGCCATCAATGCAGCCTTAACCAATGCCCATCTGCAGCCTCACAAGTGCCATCAATGCAGCCTCATCAGTCCACATCAATGCAGCCTCACCATTGCCATCAGTGCAGCCTGATCGATGCCCATCTGCAGCCCAGAGGGGACAGGGAGGGGGGCGGGACGAGCGCCGACAGATTACATACAGTGAGAATCTCCTATGATAGACAGAACAGTGGTCCAATGGAGGCCCAGGAGACGAGACTTCCCATTACAGAGGCCGCCAAGTAAACGGGAGATTCTCACTTTATGTAATCTGACGGTGCTCGTCCTGCCCCCCCTCCCTGCCCCCTCCGAGGCAGCTAAAACTGAAGTATTGGCGTATAACATGCACGCACTATTTGCACCCGATTTTCATGGTGAAAAAGTGAGTGTTATACGCCAATAAATACAGTAATCAGAATATAGTTTTATGTTACCTTTCTGTATGACTTATGAGCAAATTCGGGGTCTTGTGACTCTAAAACATTGCTTTAACCTCTTAACCCCATATTTACCACAGTTTTTGATCTATTCAGACCACATGTGTGATGATGTCCTACCCCAGCACTGTGAGGCTTAAGTTGTAATTCGCTACTAGTCTACTTCTGTTAGAAATACAGCTCGTCAAGCATATACATAGATCTCTGAGAGGAAATTAAGTGACTTTCCTTAAAGGCTAAGTTAACATAATAAATGCACATATTTTTGCAGTTAAAAAGTATGCATTTATTTTGTTTTTCTACTGAAGCCTGTAAAGTATTGCACCCATGATCTGCTGACCGCAGGTGCAAAACTTTACAGGCTCCTTTAGAAAAAAAACTTATGCTCCCTCTAGCTTTCTGCCCATACTTCTGTAACACTTTCAGTTTGAAAGCTGGGGAGAGTGTGAATGGACCACAAGTTCACTGCTCAGTACGCTTGTGGCAGATGGGACTTGTACTTCATTCATTCACAGATCACTGTGAGTGAATGATGCAGCTGTGCAGGCAAAGCCGAAGTACCCACACCCACTTTCAAGAATAAGGATTAATTCACATCTATGCATGTTGCTTTTGAACGTTTCTGCTGTGCTTTTTGCTGTGTATTCTGCTTTTTTGTAATGCGTTTTTACCGCGATTAGCGTTTTTGCTTTTTTTCCTTTTACGTTCACTGTATATAGCCGGTTGCTAAGATGCAGGCTGGGAAGCCAGCCGCTGCTTCATTAACAACCAATGAATCATCAGCTGTCAGCGGCCCTTCCCCACTGACCGCTAAATGTAAACAAAAAAATTATTGAAAAAAAAACACGGCGTGGCCCCTCCCCCCAAGACCATACCAGAAAGGGTCTGGTATTCTATTGTGAAAAAAAGAAAGGGTCTGGTATGAATTTGGAGGGGACACCCCCACATCAAAATGTTAAATGACCCTTATCTGAGCATGCAGCCGGCAGGTCAGATAAGGGAGGGGTTGCGCGAGCTGTCTCCTCCTGGACCATACCAGGCCACATGCCTTCAACATGGGGGGGCGCTTGAGGGGAGGGGGGCTCTCCCCCACAGCCCTGGGCTGTGGTTGTGGGGGTATGCGAGCGGGGGGCTTATCAGAATCCGTAAACCCCCTTTACGAAAGGGGCCCTCAGATCCCGCCCCCCATGTGAATGAGTATGGGGTACATTTTACACATACCCATTCACCAAAAAAGTCTTCTCCTTTCCCCACTCTCTCCTCTAGTCTTCTCCGTCCTGCGCTCCTTCCTCTGGTCTTCTCCTTTCCCCACTCCTTTCTCTGGTCTTCTCCTTCCCCCGCTTCTTCCTCTGGTCTTCTCCTTCCCCTGCTTCTTTCTCCTGTCTTCTTTGTCCGGTGTTCTTCATCCGCCGACCCGCTGAAAATAAAAAAAAGATCCTCCGACACTGCACCTTCAGTGTCACACATTTCGTATAGAACTGTGGGGCGTGTTCATCGGATGGCGTCCTCTGAAGCCCCCGCCCCCTTGTGACGTCACAGATCCATCATGCCCCGGGCGGTGACGTCACAAGGTGGCGGGGTCCCTGAATGACGTCATCTACCCCATCGCAGCATCGGAGGAGGTTCGTTATTTTTATTTTCGGCAGGTCGGCAATGGGAGCGGCGGCAGAGAAAGAAGACTGGAGGAAGAAACGGGGGAAAGAGAAGACTGGAGGAAGGAGCGGAGGAAGGAGAAGACCGGAGGAAGAAGAAGACATTTTTAATAAAGGACTTGTCAAAAACTGTCTATTGTCTTTTATCATATTTACACAACTTTTTTGGTGAATAGGTAGGAGTATAATGTATATATCCCATACTCATTCTCATAGGGGGGGTGGGATCTGGGGGCTTTCAGATTCCAATAAGCCCCGCACCCGCAAACCCTGACAACTACAGCCCTGTGTTGTCGGGAAGAGGCCCTTGTCCCCATCAACGGGATATGGTGCTTTGGGGTGGGGGGGGCGCAGAGCCCTCCTGTCCTAAAGCACCCTCCTGCCCAAACCCACCCCATGTTTAGAGCATGCGGCCTGGTATGATTCAGGAGGGGGGGGGGCGCTCGCTTGTCCCCTCCCTTACCTGACCTGCCGGACTGTATGCTCGGATAAGGGTCTGGGGCATGGATTTTGGGAGGGACCCCACTCCATTTTTTTAAAAATTTTGCCGTGGGGTTGCCCCCTTCAAATCCATACCAGGCCGAAGGGTCTGGTACGGTCTTCGGGGGGGAGGGGGGCCCCACGCTGTTTTTTTTTTTTCTGTGATTTTTTTCCTAGCCATGATTTTTTTCTTCCATTCAGCTGTCATTGGGGAAGCGCGCTAACAGCTGATGACTTTCTGGCCTGCTCCTTAGCAACCAGCTATATACAGTGAATGTAAAGCCAAGAAAAAAAAAACACAAATCGCGGTAGAAACGCAGTACTTGCGTTTTGGGTGCGGGTCTATTACATGCAAAACGCTGCATGAAAAAAAAGTCCCTGACCCTTTCCAAAAATGCAGAGGCACAAAAATGCATTAATGTGAATGTGTTAAATAGGAACCCATGTTAAAAAAATGAAATGCGTTTCTTCAAAAAACACATTTGTGTGAATCAAACCTAAAGGTGGGTGCTGAACATGTTACAGCTTACACCCTAAATACGGGTGTAACTTGTAATGTGTTCAAAAGGTGAAATTATCATATAATTCCTGAAGCTGTGGAGTTTAACTTTATATATTATTTTAAATCGTACAGCAGACCTAATAACCTTTTCAGATGTGCCTAAATGTGCTCCACCATGGGTCACTAGAGACAGCTGAGGCTGACATACAGTGGGGCAAAAAAGTATTTAGTCAGCCACCAATTGTGCAAGTTCCCCCACTTAAAAACATGAGAGAGGCCTGTAATTATCATCATAGGTATACCTCAACTATGAGAGACAAAATGTGGAAACAAATCCAATCACATTGTCTGATTTCTGAAAGAATTTATTTGCAAATTATGGTGGAAAATAAGTATTTGGTCACCTACAAACAAGCAAGATTTCTGGCTCTTACAGACCTGTATCTTCTTCTTTAAGAGGCTCCTCTGTCCTCCACTTATTACCTGTATTAATGGTACCTGTTTGAACTTATCAGTATAAAAGACACCTGTCCACAACCTCAAACAGTCACACTCCAAACTCCACTATGATGAAGACCAAGGTGCTGTCGAAGGACACCAGAAACAAAATTGTAGACCTGCACCAGGCTGGGAAGACTGAATCTGCAATAGGCAGGCAGCTTGGTGTGAAGAAATCAACTGTGGGAGCAATAATTAGAAAATGGAAGACATACAAGACCACTGATAATCTCCCTCAATCTGGGGCTCCATGCAAGATCTCACCCTGTGGGGTCGAAATGATCACAAGAATGGTGAGCAAAAATCCCAGAACCACACGGGGGGACCTAGTGAATGACCTGCAGAGAGCTGGGACCAACGTAACAAAAGCTACCATCAGTAACACACTACGCTGCCTGGGATTCAGATCCTGCAGTGCCAGACGTATCCCCCTGCTTAAGCCAGTGCATGTCTGGGCCCATCTGAGGTTTGCTAGAGAGCATTTGGATGATCCAGAAGAGGATTGGGAGAATGTCATATGATCAGATGAAACCAAAGTAGAACTGTTTGGTATAAACACAACTCGTCGTGTTTGGAGGAGAGAGAATGCTGAGTTGCAACGAAAGAACACCATACCTACTGTGAAGCATGGGGGTGGCAACATCATGCTTTGGGGCTGTTTCTCTGCAAAGGGAACGTGACGACTGATCCGTGTACATGAAAGAATAAATGGGGCCATGTATCGTGAGATTTTGAGTGCAAACCTCCTCCCATCAGCAAGGGCATTGAGGATGAAACATGGCTGGGTCTTTCAGCATGACAATGATCCCAAACACACCATCCGGGCAAGAAGGAGTTGCTTCGTAAGAAGCATTTCAAGGCCCTGGAGTGGCCTAGCCAGTCTCCAGATCTCAACCCCATAGAAAACCTTTGGAGGGAGTTGAAAGTCCGTGTTGCCCAGCGACAGCCCCAAAACATCACTGCTCTAGAGGAGATCTGCATGGAGGAATGGGCCAACATACCAGCTACAGTGTGTTACAACCTTGTGAAGACTTACAGAAAACTTTAACCTCTGTCATTGCCAACAAAGAATATATATAACAAAGTATTGAGATGAACTTTTGATGTTGACCAAATACCGTATATACTCGAGTATAAGTCGAATTTTTCAGCACATTTTTTTGTGCTGAAAGTGCCCCCCTCGACTTATACTCGAGTCAAGCACTTTTCTGTAGCAAAAAATTTCATTTTCTGAACCGACTTTGGGGCCCCGTATCTCAGGGCCACTTGGTGCTAGAAACCCCAAATTTGGTATGCAAACCCAGTGGACCTGGTACCATAACATATCCAAAGCTGAAGTTCCTAGCACTAAGTGGCCCCGAGATACGGGGCCCCAAAATCGGTTCGGAAAATGTCATTCTCTGCTGCAGAAAAGTGCTTGACATTTTCTGAACCGATTTTGGGGCCCCATATCTCAGGGCCACTTAGTGCTAGGAACCCCAAATTTGGTATGCAAACCCAGTGGAACTGGTACCATAACATATTCAAAGCTGGGGTTCCTAGCACCAAGTGGCCCTGAGATACGGGGCCCCAAACTGGTTCGGAAAATGTCATTCTCTGCTGCAGAAAAGTGCTTGACATTTTTTGAACTGATTTTTGGGGCCCTGTATCTCGGGGCCACTTGGTGCTAGAAACCCCAGCTTTGGAAATTTTATGGTGCTAGTTCCACTGGGTTTGCACACCAAATTTGGGGTTCTTAGCACTAAGTGGCCCCGAGATACGGGGCCCCAAATTCGGTCAACTGTGTCTATCTGCAGCAATGTCATTTCGGGACCCTTTGGGTTCAGAGACCCCAAATTTTGGCTGCAGCTCAGGGGGCATCTAGGAACCCTTAACTACCGAGTTTGAAGTTCAGGGGATCTTTGGCTGCAAATGGGCACAGTGAGGCATGCAAATGGGCACAGTGATGCTGCAAATGGGCATTGTTGACCCTCTTTTCCACTTAAAGTAGCTGTGCATTTCTCACCCTCGTCTTATACTCGGGTCACTAAGTTTTTCCCATTTTTTTGTGGTAAATTAGGGCCTCGACTTATACTCGGAACGACTTATACTCGAGTATATACGGTACTTATTTTCCACCATAATTTGCAAATTAATTCTTTCAAAAATCAGACAATGTGAGTGTCTGGATTTGTTTCCACATTTTGTCTCTCATAGTTGAGGTATACCTATGATGACAATTACAGGCCTCTCTCATCTTTTTAAGTGGGAGAACTTGCACAATTGGTGGCTGACTAAATACTTTTTTGCCCCACTGTAACTGCTCAAATGGTGTGTTGTTGGAGGGGAGATTCAACCATACAGTAGGCTCCTGGATTAAAGCTTTTTTGCCTGGAAGAGGTAAACAGCGGAGGCTACATGCAAACAAAGTAGCTGGGAGAGGCAGGGGTTCTAGGGTCTCTAAAAGTAAATATTCAGACACCTGCGCCTTGTAATTGAAGAGGCTGAATTTCCTCCCTGCTAAGTCTAAGGCCTCATGCACACTGGATGTTTTTACAGCTTCTGTTTTTGGCGTCAGACGTTTTTTTCTACAGTCAATAAACCATCATGTTATCCTATGTGTCCATGCACACATAGGCTGTTCACAACTGTTTTTGGCAGAGGCATTTTTGGGCTGTAAAAAAACCCCAAAACGAAAGCGTTCTGAGAAGATTTTTTCAGCTGTAAAAACGCTCTAACGTCAAAAACATCGATAAACGCCCAAAACGCAGCTTGCCATCATTTTTTTTAACGGTTTGATCCCATTGATTAATAAAACAAAAAAACGCCTAAAATGCTGAAAAAGTTGAAAAACACTGCAAAGCTACTGGCGTTTTTATAACTTTATTATAATGTTCAGTCTGCATGAGACCTAATAGTGACTTAGTGACTTAGCAGTTGGTGGGAGGAACCATGACACTTGTTGGGGAACATTTGATCCGATCCAACTGAAGTGTCAGCAGCAGTGTTTCCCCATTTGGATTCTTGCTTTGCGAGAGAGCAAAGAATGGACTCGCTACCCAACAGAGAGGTAAGTGTTTATCTTCTTCCATTGCAGGGTGCAGCTATCTGATTTTTCTTAGAGAAGTGATTGATCACATTAAGGTAATAAAATACTACTAATGATATTTTAAACTTTACAATATGTAGTTATTTCAGTTTGATGTTAGTAATAATAATAGGGTAAAAGAGCCCAGAATTACTCTCTCTAAATAGACCTAATGCTCTAATGAAGGAAATGAAGCTAACATCTTTATCTGAAGACTAAAGGCAGTGCCACCCATTAAGAACAAAAGAAAAGAAATTGCATGAAAACTTGGGGATGGGTAACTTTATAGTATCAGCAGTAAAATACGGAATGTACTGCTTTTAGTGACCTGACTTATGGCTCATTGGGTAAAAAAAAAACTAGTATTAGACTTTTCTTTAACTTTTTTTTTCTGTAAAAGTCCATGGAAGGATTTAAACACACTGTCATGCAATAAAGTAATCACAGACTGCTGGTTGCCATCATCCGTCCTTGTCTATACACGAAAGTAGGCTGTGTGCTAATGAATGCTTGATCAGTTAACTGACCTGCTTGTTAAAGTGACAGTCTTGTTATTCGTAATTTTTTTTTGTCTTTTCCTTCTACAAAAACATCATCAGAGGAACTATCCAGAGAGGTAGTTATTGAACTGCTGTTTAAACATGCACTATTTGTTAGCAATACCTGTGATATATTTAGATGTTTGGAGTCTATTTTGACTGATTTTTCTAACTGACAAATTTAACTTATCTAAAATATAAAGTTGAATGAAATAAGGCCTGGTTCACACTAGGGATGAGCTTCGAGTTCGAGTCGAACTCATGTAGCTGGGAGAGGCATCTTCCTAAAAAATAAAACCTAATACTAATTAACATCATCTATTCTTAAAAGAAGGGGACAAAGGATCCTAGCTAGTTTCTACTATACAACCAACACTATCTTGTTTAAAAAGAGAAAAACACCTCCTATGGTATTGATTCACATATACAAAAATCCTAATTTGACTAAAATTATACATTTATGAGCAACAGTGTTAATTTCGTCAACAAACATTTTTACAGTGTCGAAAACTAAACGAAAAAAAACCCCACATTTTCATCCACTGACGAAAACTATGATGAAAATCTGTTTTTGTTAAACTGGATGTAAACCCCAATTTTTTAAATTTTTTTATTTAAGACTCATGTCTGTTACAGCAGGGGATGTCATTTCATCTGTGCCCAGTCTTGCCAGGAAGAGTTAATCCAGCTTTTAGCAATCCTCTTATCTTTGTTCAGTAAGATAAAAACAGATACACAGAGAAATAGGTGTTTGTTCTTCCCCCTTGCTGTGAGTGACAGGTGATTTCCTTATCTCATGCACAAGTGTGAGAGAGGCATTCTGTGTACTTCACACCCCAGCTCTCCCAGGATTGGCTGCTCCACACCTCAGCATGAATGGACATGCTGAAGTCATGTGGTGACTTTCCTGGGTTTTGACTGGATGTTAGTGATCATGGGGCATAATCCATGAGACCAGCAGAAGTTCAGTGTAAGAAATATCGATGCCTGGCCGAGGGGAGTGTAGAGGTGGTCGGGGAGTCTACTGACATCACGACTCCACTCACCGAGCTCTGGACAACAGACCCACCCACAGAATCCGGAGTATTGCAGGGCTCCAAACAGCTAAAGGGGAGATATTTGACAGGTAAGGATACAACATGCAGGTGGCATGTATATCCTTATAGATAAGCACTATGGAAGTAATTTAGAAATGATGAGAGTGGGTTTACATCCACTTTAAGGAATGAAAATGTGAGTCAGGGACGTTTACCCTTGGAACCTCCGGTTTCCACAGATCCCTGCCTGCTTCCTCTGGATGGAGCCCGGCATTTGTATATAGGAGGCTGTCTGAGCGGATGGTTAGACCATTAATGGTTGTTATCTACAGCCTGAAGGGCTGTTCTATTATGTTTTATTAGGATGGTGGCGGTTTGGCTGTGTAGTTAGCCCTCTTACACACTGCCCTTGTATATATACGCGTGCAGTGCTGATTGGATCTCTACTAGTCCAGTGAGGTGAAGGCTGTGTGTCCCGGAAGAGGGAGTGCTCTGATCACACTGATCCTGCAAGGATTGTGGGCTCTCCGCTGTCTGTCCACACACTCACACTTCATACTGATATATAGGGGCCCCCTGAAGGAGACCACCTTGTCAATAGGCTTCTCAGCTTGTCCACAACGGGAGAGCAGCACACTGTCTGATCTGTGCAAGATTAACCCTTTTGCTGCCAGAACTGTATTTGCACCTATGCTTAAAAAAATCTATTTAGGCCTGAGGATTACAAGCAGACAATTTCATGGAAATGTGCACTGCATTGTGGCATTGTCACGCAATTTTTTTTTTTTTTTTTTTTTTTAGTGTTACACTTCTGTCAGAAAATTCTTGTAACAAAACTTGGTTTACCTTAAAGACATCATATAACGACTAAAGCTGTGTCTGTATTGCATGTTAAAACCTTAATACCATAGATAACATTCAATTTTCGTTTCAGGAGTATATAATGAGTTTGGAAATTGTAGAGAAATACATTACAATTTAACTAAACCCATTTGATTGTAGACGACTAAAATGAGTTTTAGTCGACTAAAATGTACTGGAGGTTTTAGTCGACTAAATACGACTAAAATCAAAACAATTGCAGGTGACTAAAATGGGGCTAAAACTAAAATTGCATTTTAGTCAAAAGACTAATGCCCCGTACACACGGTTGGATTTTCCGACGGAAAATGTGTGATAGGACCTTGTTGTCGGAAATTCTGACCGTGCGTAGGCTCCATTACACATTTTCCATCGGATTTTCCGACACACAAAGTTTGAGAGCAGGCTTTAAAATTTTCCGACAACAAAATCCGTTGTCGGAATTTCCGATCGTGTGTACGCAAATCTGACGCACAAAGTGCCACGCATGCTCAGAATAAATAAAGAGATGAAAGCTATTGGCTACTGCCTCGTTTATAGTCCCGACATACGTGTTTTACGTCACCGCGTTCAGAATGATCGGATTTTCCGACAACTTTGTGTGACCGTGTGTATGCAAGACAAGTTTGAGCCAACATCCGTCGGAAAAAATCCTAGGATTTTGTTGTCGGAATGTCCGATCAATATCCGACCGTGTGTACGGGGCATAAGACTAAATCAAAATTTGCTGCCAAAATTAACACTGATGAACAGATAAAATGGCTTAATAAAATATATGTTAAAATGTATATGGGTGACATGGGCATTAACCCTTATGTCAAAAATAACATTACATATATAGACAAAGTAACACAATAAAACAAATATATATAGAATCCATATAGACAACATGGGCATTATCTCATAACATACTGGGACATAGCAAAAATTTGCCTTGAAGTCTAAAGCAGCCCATGCTTTTTTTTTTTTTTAGTTCAACCAGCAGGTTGAATGAAAAAAAAAAGTCTCAATTTCCCCACCCACACACTCGATGTGGATGGAACTAATAACTTCTGCTGAGTTATTGTACTTTGACAGCAGGGAGAATTCCCCGCTGTCAGAATACACTGATCAATACTACCAACAATAGCCGACGGCACTGATTGTGCGGAAATTTTCCAACAGGCTGGCTGTACAGAAGTCGACTGATAGAGTAACTTCTGTACAACCAGACTGCCCATAGATGGGTCGAAATTCAGCCAGTTCCTGCTTAAAGTGGATGTAAACCCTCACATATACTCATTGAAGTGAACAGCCTCAGATGATAAACAGGGATGAGACAAATCTACCTACATAAGTTTTACATGTATATCTGCTGTCTTCAGCATTAAATATTCTTTAGAATGTTCAGATCATGTTAGGAGATTTTCTCTTCCTGTTCAACACTGCAGTGAAGCCTGGGCATACAGCCAAGACAGCTGAATGGAGGAAAGGCACACACCCCCTCCGGGCTTTGGCTATTCCACTCCAAAACCTAAATTTTGCTTTGTTTGAACCATTTGGAGGTGGACTTGCTATTGTGTTTCGGATCATTGTCCTGCTGCATAACCCAAGTGCACTTGAGCTTGAGGTCACGAACTGATGGCCCTACATTCTCCTTTCGGATTTTCTGGTAGAGCTCAGAATTCATGGTTCCATCAATTATGGTACGTCGTCCAGGTCCTGAAGCTGCAAAGCAGCCCCACACCATCACGCCACCACCACCATGTCTGACTGTTGGTATGATGTTCTTGTTATAAAATACTGTATTAGTTTTATGCCAGACATAACGGGGCGCACACCTTCCAAAAAGTAAAATTTTTGTCCCATCAGTCCACTGAATAATTGCCTAAAAGTCTTGGGGATAATCAAGATGTTTTTTGGTAAATGTGAGATGAGCCTTTGTGGTATTTTTGGTCAGCAGTGGCTTTGGCCTTGGAACTCTTCCATGGATGCCACTTTTTGCCTAGTTTCTTTCTTATTGTTGTATCATGAACACTCATGTTACCTGAGGCAAGTGAAGCCTGCAGTTCTTTAGATGATGTTCTGGGTTCTTTTATGACCTCCTGGATGAGTCGTCGTCATGCTCTTGGAGTAATTTTTATAGGCCGGCCACTCTTGGGAGGGTGTTCACCACTGTTCCAAGTTATCTCCATTTGTGGATAACGGCTCTCCCCATGGTTCACTGGAGTATCAAAGCCATAGAAATGGCTTTGAAACCCCTCCTAGACCGATACATGTACATTACTTTGTTTTTTAATCTGTTCTTGAATTTTTTAGATTGTGGCATGATGTGTGGCTTTTTGTGATCTCTTAGCATGCTTCACTTTGTCAGAAAGCTTCTATTAGTGATTTCTTGATTTAACAGGTTTGGCAGTAATCAGGCCTGTGTGTGGCAAGTGACATTTCACTCAACTTTTCAAAAAAATTTGGTTAATCACAGTTTTTTTTCCTCTTAATAAATTAACTACTAATTTAAAAACTGCATCTTGGATTTACTCGGGTTATCTTTGTGTAATATTAAATTATATTAATTAATATTAAAAAATCAGGAAGGGGGAAAATACTTTTTCACATCACTGTATATCGGGGAAAAAAAGGGAAAAATACTGCGCTGTGAAACTGCAAACTAGCGTCCGGCACAGCTGTAGACAAAGAGCATTAATGTAAATATGTACAAAGTGCAGCGTTAATATTGCAAAAAACAAATAAATTAAATTGTGATATTATACATATACACATCAAAGTGTTAATAGCTCAAACAATAGTAGAATGTGAATCCACCGGAGAGAGGTGAAGTGAAATATCACTGTGCTGGTGTAGTGACCACACCGCAAACAGTCCAAAACATAAAAGTCCAAAACATAAAAAAAAAAAAAAGTCCAAATGTATATACGATCCAGCAAACATATATGGAATTCCAACCACCGGTGTGACCCTTAGGGAAGATAGTCAGAGACACCACCACCATAGATAGGAGGAGGCTTACCAGATCGAGAGGCATATACCGCCCAAGTCTTGAAGGCTTATTAGGTTCAATGAACCCAGTGGGGACAGCTGGTCCTGGATCCGCGCCAGTTAATCAGTGTCAGACCATCAATGGGATATGGCGTATGGGCCCAAAACATCATGTGGAGGAAGAAGCTTGGTACCACGTAAAATGCGTCATGTAATAAAAAAGCTGTTATAGCGTGATACCGTTTTTAAAAAGTAGTGTTTTAATATAAAGATGAAATGAACACTGACATTTAGAAGAACGCAATATAGTTTGTACAGATATGAAAGTGATGTATCCAGGATCACATCACTGTATATCCAAAAGATTTCCGGAGGAAAGAGTTCTTTACTTCCTGTAAAGAGAAGGATCAGGTGTCCCTCATTTAAAAACTTGGGGACTTCCTCAGGTATTTCAGCGCCAAGGCAGTTCCGCCACCAACAGGGCGCTAGAGCCAGGGGCAAGCCGCAGGGCCAGTGCCAGAAAACACCCTGGGTCCAGAGCTCTTCTAAATCCAGCACCAAGCCCTCCTTTTGAGGGGATGCCCCCACTCTATCGGGTGGGGGGAAGGTTGCTTCAATTTGCGGACATTTAGAGAACAGTGGTGCAGGACGAGTGGGTCATCTCAACCGTGTCCCGCGGTTACAAGCTGGAATTACGGAGGTTTCCTCCTCAGAGGTTTCTAAGATCCAGCGTTCCTGCGGATCCTCCAAAAAGAAACTTATTGTTTCAAGCACTAGAGAAGTTAGTTCATCAGGGAGAGATCATACAGGTTCCAGTGTCCAAAAGAGGCAAAGGGCTTTATTCGAACCTGTTCACGGTTCTAAAACCAAATGGCGACATAAGGCCAATCTTGGAACTAAGATCCCTGAATCAACATCTGTTAATCCAATCCTTCAGGATGGAGTCAGTACGCTTTTTAGTAGCCTCGCTCCAGATGGGAGACTTCTTAGCCTCCATTGATATCAAGGACGGGTATTTACACGTACAGTAATACCTAGAATTGCAAGTTACACGGTTTACGAGCGTTTCGCAATACGAGCTATTATTTTTTTTAAATTCCTACTCGGATTGTGAGCGTTGTCTCACAAAACGAGCAGGATTCAAGCCTCTGGGGTGTACAGTACCGCATTTGGCCAGAGGTGCATGGGCACCAGTGACACTCGGAGCTGTTCGGGGAACACTCGGAAACATTCCGTTTCTGAGTGCCTCCGAGCGGCTCCGAGTGCTCTGAGTGTTTCCAAATGTCTCCAGTGCCCGCCCACCTCTGGCCACATGTGGTACTGCATACACTAGCAGTGCCACTGGAACGGATTATCTGAGTTTCCATTACTTCCTATGGGGAAACTCGCTTTGATATGCAAGTGCTTTGAATTACAAGCATTCTTCTGCAGCGAATTGTGCTTGTAATCCAAGGTACCACTGTACCTATCTTTCAGCCTCATCAGAGGTTCCTGCGATTTGCAGTAGAGAAACATCATTTGGAGAAACCAATGGTGTCAATACATATGTACTGTAATGGTCCCCTCTGTATAAGTTGTCAGGGAATATAACTTAGGCCATTTTCACACTGAAACGACGGGTGCGTTAGCGGTAAAGTGATGCTAGTTTTAGCAGTGCTTTACTGCTGTTATAGGGGCGCTTTGGCTTAGCGCTTTGAAAGCGGCACCCATTCATTTCAGTGGGCAGGGCGGTGGAGGAGCGGTGTATACACTGCTTCCGCACCTCCCCAAAGATGCTGCTTGCAGGACTTTTTTTCCCGTCCTGCAAGCGCACCACCCCAGTGTAAAAGCACTTGTACTTTCACACTGGGGCTGCAGAAGAGGCAGTTTACAGGCGCCTTATAGGCGCTATTTTTAGCGCAAAAACACCTGTAAAGCGCCTTAGTGTGAAAGTGGCCTTAGTATAACGTCACCTATAGCAGTTCCTGTTCTTCTAAGCCAAGCAAGCCTAGCCTACTGGTATATGGCTCCCCCCAGAAATGCCATGTTCACTGACCAGTAAGTACTTTGAAAGGAAGAACAAAAGATTTCAAGATTTCTCATAGCGGCCGTTCCGCACTTGATCATTTCTATGGGAGGCGAGAGGGGACACCCCCCCTCCCGCCGCCCTCCGGTGCTTGTTCCGACTCACCGTTACGATCGGTGAGGCGGAGAGTGGATCCGCCGGAGCCGGATGTAGATCATAGAGATTTCTGGCGGACCAGATGGTCGCCGGAGTCTCTATGATCATTGGAGGCGGGGCGCGATGTTATGACGTCACGCCCGGCCTCTCCATTCAAAAAAATGGCGCCGCTTCAGTGATCATTTTATTTATTTTATTTCAGGCTTTCCAGCCTAGTGGTGAGATGTGGGGTCTTATTGACCCCATATCGCACTATTAAGAGGACCTGTCATGTCATATTCCTATTACAAGGGATGTTTACATCCCTTGTAATAGGAATAAAAGTGATCAACATTTTTTTTTTCAAAAAAGTGTCAAAATAAAAAAAAGAAAATATAATTAACAATAAAAAATAAATAAATTTTAAAGCGCCGCTGTCCCCGTGTGCTCGCACGCTGAAGGGAACGCATATGTAAGTCCTGCCCACATATAAAAACGGTGTTCAAACCACACGTGAGGTATCGCCGTGAACGTTGGAGCAAGAGCAATCATTTTGTTCCTAGACCTCCTCTGTAACTCAAAACATGTAACCAGTAAAAAAATTTCAAGCGTCGCCTATGGGGATTTTTGCGTGTGCAATTTTGAAGCGTGACATGTTAGGTATCTATTTACTTGGCGTAACTTCATCTTTCACAATATGCAAAAACATTGGGCTAACTTTACTGTTTTGTTTTTTTTTAAACACAAAACTGTTTTTTTCCCCCCAAAAAAACGCGTTCGAAAAAATTCCCTCGCAAATACTGTGTGAGATAAAAATTTGCAACAACCGCCATTGTATTCTCTAGGGTCTTTGCTAAAAAAAAATATATAATGTTTGGGGGTTCTATGTAATTTTCTAGGAAAAAAATTATGATTTTTAAATGTAGGAGAGAAATGTCAGAATTGGCCTGGTAGGGAAGTGGTTAAAGCAGATAGCGAGGGGGCAATACAAGGCCTTCTCACTGCCTGTCAAATGCTCTTTGAAAAGTTATCCGAACACAGATAGCTCCTCAGAGAGCATTGCACATATGAACAAGTCCTTATAGTGATACTATGACTGGGGTAAGGGGTATGCCTGTATATCAAGAATAATGTACAAGTGAATGTGAGAGATGCTATCACTAAGGGAGCTAGGGAGGAGGTGGAATCCTTATGGGTAGAGCTCCAAAGGGATACAGCTAAGGGAAAAAAAATACTGGGAGTATGCTATAGGCCCCCTAAACTGGGGGAGGCGGACCTCCTATCACAATTTGGATTTGCAGCAAGGATGGGATTTTAATTATTCAGACATAGACTGGGCAAAGGGAATCACACATTCGTCTAAGGTTCGCCAGTTCCTAAATGTCTTGTAGGACAATTTCATGGGTCAGATGGTAGGCGCACCATCTAGAAATAAAACGTTACTAGATCTACTGATTACCAACGATACAGACCTGATCACGGATGTGGAAATATGGGGCAATTTAGGAAACGGCGATCACAGGTCAATTGGCTTCAGCATAAATCGCACAAATGAGAACCTTAGGGAAAAACAAAGACACTGAATTTCAAAAGAGCCAACTTTCCTAAACTATGAACCTTGCTAGAAGATATAAATTGGGATAAAATCTTAAGAACAAAGAACATGGAGGAGAGATAGGTTCGCTTTAAGAGCATATTAAATAAGGGCACTAGCCAGTGCATCCCATTGGGTAATACATTTAAAAGAGTGAACAAAAGTCCTGGATGGCTTAATGCCAATGTAAAAATGCATATAAAAGCAAAAGAGAAGGCCTTCAAAAAATACAGGTTGAGGGATCATCATCAGCATTCAAAATTTATAAAGAATGCAACAAGAAATGTAAGGGTGCAATTTGGGCGGCTAAGATAGAATATGAAAGACGCATAGCGGAGGAGAGCAAAAAAATCCCAAGAAATTCTTTAAGTATGTAAACAGGAAAAAAGGGAAGGACAGACCAAATTGACACCTTAAAGAATGAGGAAGGACATATGGTTACAAAGGATGGGGAGATGGCGAAGGTATTGAATTTATTATTCTCCTCAGTCTTCACAAGGGAATCAGGGGGCTTCAGTACCAAAACTGTAGTGTTTATCCTTGTGACACATCACAGGAAGCACCCTCATGGCTAACAGAGGACAGAATTAGAATTAGGGAAACTTAACCTTTAATAATCACCAGGACCAGATGGCTTGCACCCGAGGGTGCTTAGGGAACTCAGTCAAGTAATTGGCAGACCATTGTTCCTTAATTTTTCCTGACAGTCTACTGACTGGAATAGTACCAGCTGATTGGAGAAAAGCCAATGTAGCACCAATATTTAAAAAGGGCCCAAAATACATCCCTGGGAATTACAGACCAGCTAGCCTAACATTAATAGTATGCAAGCACTTGGAGGGGATGATAAGGGACTATATACAAGATTTTAGTAATGAAAACGTTATCATTAGCAGTAATCAGCATGGATTCATGAAGAATCGTTCTTGCCAAACCATTCTATTAACCTTCTAGGATGGGGTGAGTTGCCATCTAGATAAAGGAAGGCCCGTAGACGTGGTGTATCTGGATTTTGCAAAAGCATTTGACACAGTTCCCCATCAACATTTTCTGTACAAAATAAGGTCTGCATGGACCATAGGGTGAGTACATGGATTGAAAACTGGCTACAAGGGTGAGTTCAGAGGGTGGTGATAAATGGGGAATACTCGGAATGGCCAGGGGTGGGTAGTGGGGTCCCACAGTGTTCTGTGCTGGGACTAATCCTATTTAATTTTGTTTATAAACGACCTGATGGTGGGGTAAACAGTTCAATCCCTGTATTTGCGGACGATACTAAGCTAAGCAGGGCCATAACTTCTCCGCAGGATTTGGAAACCTTGAAAGAAGATCTAAACAAATTAATGGGGTGGGCAACTAAATGGCCACTGAGTTTTAATGTAAAAAAATGTAAAATAATGCATTTGGGTGGCAAAAATATGAATGCAATCTTTATACTACGGGGAGAACCTCTGTGGAAATCTAGGATGGAAAGGGACCTGGGGGTCCTAGTAGATGATAAGCTCAGCAATGGCATGCAATGCCAAGCTGCTGCTAACAAAGCAAACAGAATATTGGCATGCATTAAAAAAGGGATTAACTCCAGGGATAAAGCGATAATTCTCCCACTTTACAAGACTCTGGTCCGGCCACACCTGAAGTATGCTGTCTAGTTCTGGGCACCAGTCCTCAGGAAGGATGTACTGGAAATGGAGTGAGTACAAAGAAGGGCAACAAAGCTAATAAAGGGTCTGGAAGACATTAGTTATGAAGAAAAGTTGCGAGCACTGAACTTACTCTCTGTTGAGAAGAGACGCTTGAGAGGGGATATGATTTCAATTTACAAATACCATACTGGTGACCCCACAATAGGGATAAAACTTTTTTCACGGAAGGGAGTTTAACAAGACACGTAGCTATTCATTAAAATTCGAAGAAAAGAGGTTTAACCTTAAACTATGTAGAGGGTTCTTTACTGTAAGAGTGGCAAAGATGTGGAATTCCCTTCCACAGGTGGTGATCTCAGCAGGGGGGGGCATCGATACTTTCAAAAAACTATTATATAAGCACCTAAACGACCATAACATACAGGGATATACTATGTAATACTGACCTATAATCGCACACATAGGTTGGACTTGATGGACTTGGGTCTTTTTTCAACCTCATCTACTATGTAACTATGTAACTGTTGTGGTGGTGATCAGGAACTGGTGTTGCGGTGATCAGGGACAATATGACTGGTGTGGTGGCACTGTGAGTGGGCAGCGGTGATTAGGCATACTGACTGGTGACATTGTACTGCTGTGGCAGTGATCAGAGACCATGGCTGGTGGCACTGATCTACAGTGACATTAGAGCAGCCATCTCGCCATAGATCGTGCCACCTTAGTGACACTGCACAGCTCAGGTGACAGTATGTAAAAAATATATATATATATTTCTGTATTTTTTTTTTTTTTACACATATTTTTTTATTATTATTATTATTATTATTTATTATTATTTATTTATATTTTTGCCATAATGACACTGTACTTCTCTGGGGGTGATCAGGATTTTTGTGTTTGTGTGTCTGTGTTTGGCATTATTTATGATGCCATTGTTTACTACTGTTTGATTGCTCTGAATGGCCACTGCTATCACATTGTACAGGGCTGCTGTGATTGGCCCTGTACCATGTGATCATTATGACCAATCAGTAGTAAACAATGGTGTCATGAATGACAGCAGTGGTTTACTATTGCTTACTGTGATTGCTGTGATTGGTGACAGAAGTAACCTAATACAGGGTCAATCACAATGGTCCTGTATCCCAGTCAGTCATCTGCTGTGCCCGGTATGTACACTGGCATAGATGGGAGCTAGTTAAATAAGAAAGATTAAAGCTGAACTCCAGGTATGATCTTTATTGAATACTTATATTGATCAATGTAAGTATGCATATTTCATACCCAAGGAGCTGCTGTAGAAGTGCTAGTATAGCGATAGCCCTGATATTCTGGGTCCAGTACTGAGCCCCTTCCCCTCTGCAAGCTGACCACAGGGGCTTGCTTGCTTGGCGCTGCTGCTATTCAAAGAACACCTTTTTAACTTTTTTTATTGTAAAATTAATACAAAGCGTTCTCTGATTGGACAAGGTGGAGAGAAAGGGGTGGTGATGACACAATCTCACAATCTCCACCCAGCTTAATCAGAGAACTCCTTGTATACACTGAAAAAAAAACAACAGGTGTTCTATGAATGGCGACAGGGCTGAACAAGTGATCCAGCTTCCAGACCCCGCCCCCCCCCCCCCCCCCCGTAGTGAGTGTGCATAGGGAAAGCCGCTTTGCACAGGACCCGAAAGATCGCAGATAACATAGCATAATTACATATTTGTGCATAATAAAGGTCATGCCTGGAGTTTAGCTTGAAATATGAAAAAAAAAGAAATTCGCAGGGTTGGCTTGCATTAGTTGTGTTTTACGCATGTATATGAACAAGCCGTAAATTATAGGATAGTTGTTCTGAACAAATAGCAGGCATATCAATGTAGCTTTTTTAAAAAAATTTTTTTAGGAAAGTGATCATTTCAGCCTATGGACTTCCTCTGTATTATTGTGAAACTTGTTTTTCTTGCTTATATGACACACTTGCAAACTCTGAAGTGTAAACCTATGTACATCAGTTCCTAAGTGGCTCTAAAGCCTTAAGGTTTTTTTTACCTTACAGCGGTAGTAAACCGCCCCCCCCCAAAAAAAATTAAAAAATTGAACCCCCTGCAGCATTACGCTGTTATGACAGAGTTACCTGCAGACTGAGCCCTCCAGTGCTGCCACGGCTCTCGGGCGCTTCCATCTTCACCCGGTTTTCTGTGCCGACCCTTCAGAACACATGCACCGGTGACATCACCGGCTGCATCCCATGTGAATGTGAATATCTTCTAAACAGTGCCTACAGTACCTACAGACTTATTATAGGCTTTCCTTTAGGTACAATTTAAAAAGTGGATGTTACTTCCACTTAAATGCATTCTATGCATTAAGGTAAGAAACCTTCCGTGCCAGAGGATTCCCCCCAGCCACCCTTATATTTACTTGAGCCTGATCTCAATCTAGTGTTGCTAGCGTTGTGTGGGAGAGCAGCAGCTCTCATTACACTCTTCCTCCTTACAGGGCAAACTGAAAAACCACGAGCGCCCAGAGGAAGCTCACATATACAAACTCGCTGTGGCCACACCTTGTAAATGAATCTAAGGACTCCTGAACTGTAGGAAAGCTATACACTTGGCTATTATGCTGCTCACTGAGTTTTTTAGATGCTTGGTAGCTGAACTATGATGATTCTGAAGAAACAGTATTTTTTAATAAAGACTATAAATTCATCTGACTCTTTATGGAGTCTATATTTAAAAAGTGGTATACCTTGCTGAGTGCGTGCTTGTTTTCTAATCTAGTGATTTCATTGTTTCCAAATAAACATCTAATTTTCATTATGCATAAAATGTCTACAATATGGTTGCAAAAATTGTTATCTGCTTTATGCAGCCCTACAGATGCCTTAGATTAAGTAACTACCTTCTCTCCACAACCACAGATAAACTCTGTACCTATGCCAAAGATGGATCATTTAATTGTGATTTCTTAATTATTCATGTGATTGCTTTAGAGCAAAAATAAATAAAGCACATCTCCTATAGCAATGCATCTCAGTTGTTACTGTTTCTTTAACCAAAATGTCTAGGACTAAAAGCCTGTGCAGTACCTTCAATAAAATAGCATGTAATAAAAGTAACAAATACTGGTCATCTGCTTGGTTTTGTTCCTTTGGGTTCTGTGGACAGGACAAGACAAGATTTAGGATGTCACTGCAGATATAGCTTCAGGAAGCAATAAGTACATATGAGAGGAAAAAAAAACTGCACCATCGTGCTATTCATTATTGACTTTTACATGTCAATAATTAACAGCTCATCAGTGCATTTCTGCAAATATGGCTTATGTTCCTAAACAAGGGAGTATCTTCAGATAATTGGAACCTATTGAACTCTGTTCATCTTGTGCTGCATATAGATCTTTCTTTTGTATACGCATTACTGCTGCAGCTTGACAGGACTGGCTGCTTTTTTAATCATCAACTATGAATTAAGTGCAGTTCTGTTGTCCTGTGCAGTTATAATTCATGTGACATTAAAATATAGCACACCACTGAAAAGAATGAATGGCTTGCAGTAGATTTATAATACAGGTTACTTAGCCTATATATACACACACACACACACACTGTATAGGGTATGTATATATAAAACAATATATAGATGTCATAGAAGAGAGACTTGTTTTTAACATGAATTGTTGGGGTCAGTTTGGTTTGTTTTCAGGCTAACTAGTAAAAGGGCTGGTAAATTTTTGTTTGTGTTGTGTGATTCACTTACCCTTCTACCGCAGTATTTCTACGGAAATCTTACTTTGGTGTCCAGTGTTTGGCTAGGCAGTGATCACCATGATAGCTACTTTTGCTCTTATTTCTATTGTATTGTTACAATTTATTGTAGATTCAAATAATATTTCTGTGTCAGCGTTCAAAATTCCTAAAATGTGTTCATGATCTTTTATTTTGTAGCTGTTGTGACTGGCTAATAAATGTGTGCAGAAGAAGAAAGGAACTGAGAGCACGTACGGTATGGCTGGGATGCCCAGAAAAATGTGAAGAGAAATATCCGAGGAATGCTATAAAAAATCAGAAGTACAACATCTTTTCATTTATACCTGGGGTAAGATTGCTGCTTCTGCAGTGTTATAACTATAGCATTAGGCATTACAAGAATAGCAAGCATTAGGCTTCTACAGTATTTTAGAAATGCTAATAATGTTATCAGTTCATCAACCAGTATTAATAATTTAAAAAATGTGTGTATTTGTCTGTTTTTTTAGGAGGTAGACAAACATTAGAAACTATTTTCTTGGAGGTTTATATTTAGAAAGTTACTGAAAGACTAGTTTATAGGTTGCTTTCCCAGAAATTTATTAAGCTGGAAACTACCAAATTGAATACTAAAAAAAAGGGTAAATTTTTTTTTTAAAATGCTTAACCACTTCAGCCCTGGAAAGTTTTACAAGGGGGTAAAACCAGGCCATTTTTTTCGATATACAACACTGCGTTGTTTTAACTGACAATCGCGCGGTTTTGAGATGCTGCACCCAAATAAAATCAAAGTCCTTTTTTGCCCCACAAATAGAGCTTACTTTTGGTGGCATTTGATTACCTCAGCGTTTTTTATTTTTTGCGCTATAAACAAAAAAAAGAGCAGCAATTTTGAAAAAAAAAAACAATATTTTTTACTTTCTGCTATAAAACATATCCAATAAAATAATGTAAAAAATCTAATTTCTTTATCAATTTAGGCCAATATATATTCAGCTATTTATTTTTTGGTGAAAAAAATTCCAATAAGCGTATATTGATTGGTTTGTGCAAAAGATATAGCGTCTGCAAACAATGCAATATTTTTTGAAATTTTTTTTTTTTTTACTAGTAATGGCGACATTACGGCAGACAAACCGAACACATAACTGACACTTGACACTTTTTTGGGAACCAGTGACACTAATATGCACTGTTACTGTACTAATGACACTGGCAGGGAAGGGGTTAAGGGATTAACATCAGGGGCGATCAAAGGGTTAAGTGTGCTCCTAGGGAGTGCTTTCTAACTGTGTGGGGGTTGGTCTGACTGGATGAAGACAGAGATCCATGTTTCTGCTTAGCAGGAACACAAGATCTCCATCTTCTTTCCTGTCAGAATGACGGTCTGCCTTGTTTACATAGGCAGATCGCCGTTCTGCCTCTCTGGGGAATGATTGTGGGTGGCTGGCGGTCAGAGGGTCTGTCCCCCACCATCTCTACACTGTGGACTGAGCGATCAAACACCGCAGATCGCTCAGTTCTCCCCCTCTGCTTTGAGCAGAGAGCGATGACTGTCAGCCAGCGGCTCTCTGCTCTCCCCTTCAGCGCCCACTGGAGCACTGGGCTGTGGGGGGGTTGGAGGGGCTGGTTCGCTGAGGGTTTTCCCGCATCCAATTCACATGTCAGGAGTTTGTGACTGGCTCTCTGTGGAGCCGGTTCACACATCTCCATAGCAGCTCTGGTGCGAATTGTACAGGAGTCCTGTGCGTCTTCTGGTCCGTTTCAGGTCTGAATTCAGTCACAAATTCAGACTGAAATCTGACCTGCAACAGTGAACAGGAACGCACAGGACCCCTGCTGTGAACCGCTCTGTGCTTCAGTGTGAACTCGGCTTTAAACAAACATCTTACAGTACCTATAGAAGATGACCCTTCATTTCAGGATTCTACAGGCAGAAAATTCTCTTTGCTCCTGCAGACCTAGCTCTGCAACTGCTGTTGCTGCAATCTCCATTTAAAAACACAAAGATCCAGCGCTCAATGGGTTATGAAAGCAGTCCGCAACAGATGAAAAATAATGAATAATGAATAATTTTATTCCAACTTGCAGATGATAAAAAACCTCCATTCCCTTTTCCTTCTCTTCCCCCATTGCTGTGGGTGAACGGATCTGACTGGGGCACTGTTCAGCTCCTCGTTGCTCAGCGGACTGGAGGTGACCATATAAGCTTTTTTCTCTTAATTTCCTTGTGATAGAACAGGACTGGTTTTTATCATCTGCAAGTTGGAATAAAGTTATTCATTATTCATTATTTTTCACCTGTTGCGGACTGCTTTCATAACCCATTGAGCGCTGGATCTTTGTGTTTTTATTGTTTGATCCGTATTTACCAGTTATGGTTTTTATCCAGCTGGGCTGGGTATAGATCCCTCTCCATTGACTTTCACTCCCCCTTTTTTGTTTGTTTCACATGTTTCCACTTTTTAGCATTGGTGTTTCTTTGTTTTTATTGCAATATCCATTTGTAAATCTACTAATTGGACTTCAGAAATGAACACTCAACAGAATCCTATATTCGAAGAGTTCTGGCAAATTACTTACAAACATTGCCTTCTGCCTACTTTTCTGTATTGATGCCCTAGAATAAGCCATGACACAAACTTTCAGAATGCGCTCATTTTTGTCCATATGCACAGAATCCTAAAGCTAAAAGCCTGGACAGCTGGAGCTGTGTGTAAAAGACGCCTCACCTCTGTGCCCTTTGAAAAAAGGCTTTTCTTTTATGATGCACTTGACATGTTCATTAGGGAGATCACTGGAAGTAAGGCACTTTTCCCACAGTGGAAGGCTTCAAAACCCCCATCCTCAGGGATTCTACTTTATCTAAAGGAAGATCTCATTTCTCTTTCCAGGCTTCATCTTCAAAGTCAAAATGCATCCCTTCCTTTTGGTGCAAGACCTGGAACACAGAGTCTATAAAGTCTGCCGCGAAGCCTCCTCCACAATAAAGGGACACCCTCATTCTTAGGACTGGGGGACATCTGTTGCAGTTTGCATCCCTCTGGGTTCCAGACATCCCAGGCCTATGGGTTACATGAGTAGTTTTAAAAGGGTACAAAATTATTTCAAGCTCTACTCTCTCACTGTTTTTTTTTCTCTCAAGTCAGCCAAAATCTGCCAAAGGACAATCAGATTTGCAGACTGCCCTAAACCATCGCTGTCCCGAGGGGGGGTTTGTTCTAGTTCAGTTGGGGTATTCATCCTATTCTGGACCTAAATTCCCTAAACAAGTACCTGCCTGTTCCAAAGTTTTGAATGGAATTGGCAAGATCAGTAATTGCCTCTCTGAGAAAAGGGAAATATCTTACATCAGTGGACATTCAAGATGGCTACCTCCATACCGTTTATCCATCTCATCAGCACTTTCTGCTTTCAGTTTGTCTCACTGCCATTTGGCCTAACCTCAACCCTTTAGAGCAGTGGTCATCAACCCTGTCCTCAGGGCCCACTAACAGGCCAGGTTTTATATATTACCTTGGGGAGATGCAGACTAGAATACTGCAATCACTAAGCAGTAAATGATATCACCTGTGATGTATTTCAGTTATCTTGCAAACCTGGCCTGTTAGTGGGCCCTGAGGACAGGGTTGATGACCACTGCCTTAGAGTATTTATAAGGCTACTTGCACCCCTACTTGCTTTCCTATAAACTCAGGGCTTTCAAGTCATACCATACAGTATTTGAACAACTTTCTTCTGAAGGATTCATCTCGATCAAAACTATCTGCAAAAGCCCAACTAACTACTCAGATTTTTATAGGCCTTTGACTGAGTATTCAGCCTTCAAAAGTTTGCTCCCTGGCTCTCCCTTCGCCTAGAACACACAGGCCTCATTCTAGACACGGCCCAAGCAAAGGATTTAATTCGGGCAGGAAAACTTGCTCCCTAAGATTCCATGCTCTGACATGAAAACCAAAAGGACATACCTCAGTGACATTCTCTGTCAGGGTCCTGGGCCTTATGGTAGCCTCATTCAAGGCTGTTCCTTTTGCTCAGTTCCACTCAAGACCTCTTCAACATAGCATTCTGTTGGCCTAGAAAAACTCACTCCTTCTCTCGATCTTCCTATGTTTCTCTCCAATCAGGCAAGGAACTCCCTATATTGGTGGGTTCTGGTGCAGTCCCAATGCATGAAGTTTATCCATGCTCATGGATGATGATAATAAATGACTACTTCAAAGGCTGTGGAGAAGCGTTTCAGTCTCTCACTGTTCAGGGAATCTGGTCCCCAAGGGAAGCAAAGCTCCTCAATATCCTAGAGTTCACAACAGTATACCTAGCTATGCTTCACTGGTTCCCTGTTCTTCAGGGTCACCCTATCAGGGTGCATTCAAATAATTCTATAGCAGTAGCTTAAATCAATCATCAGGTGGGTACCAGTTGTCAGGCAGCCTTAAAGGAAGTAAGCCTGATTCTTTCTTGGGAGAGACCCATTGTCCAGGAATCTCTGCCGTTCACATTCTGGGAGTGGACAATTAGCAAGTGTATTTCCTTAGCCATCACTGCTGGACCTGGGAGAATGTTCTTTTCATCCCCTGTCATAAATGTGGGACATCCAGATGTGAACATCCTAGCCTCCAGCTTCAACAACAAGTTACCTATGTTTGTGGCCAGGACCAAAGATCCTCTAGAACTGGTGTTGAATGGTCTGGTAATTTCTGGTAAGACTCCATTCTGGCTAATAGCTGTCCTTCCTCCAGTGCGGATTGTTCCTTGATTGCTCCCCAAAATAGAGGAAGAGAAAAAAAAATCAGTGAAACTTATTGCACCTAACTGGCTTGGAATAACCTGATACACAGATATACTCAAACCTCTGTGATACGACCCCTGGCCTGTTCCAAACAGGTCAGATCTGCTTTCTCAAGGCCCCCTGTTTACCCTGCTTCTCAGTTAGTGGCTTTATTGGCATGGCTGTTGAAAAAGAGGTTTTGAGGGACAGGGGCATCTTTGACTCTGATATTCAGACTCAGAGCCATGAAAGCCACTTTGTGAACGATGTATATTACCATACCCGTAAATCCTATTTTGCCTGGTATAAACACAGACTTTTCAGCCTCAGATTACATTTTATGTTCTGGCCTTCCTACAGTCAGGACTTGACCTGAATTAGGCTGTAAGTACTCCTAAGGGACTGGTTTCAGCCTTCTCTATCCTAAACCAGAAGCCTTCTCTATCCTAATCCAGAAGCCTATGTTCTTACTTTTTTTTACAAATAGCATAACAGATCGGCACTGCTCCAAGCCCACAGTGTCAGTCTTCCCAGGTTTACTCTTTGTATTCAGCTGCTGGCAGAGACAGAGCACATGCTGTTCTGAGATCCAATATAGTATACAAGCATTGCTGCACATCACTGTGTATTTAACTCTGCTGTAAAGTAAATGAAAGGCAGGTTTCTGCTTAGATCCCTGCCCATTAACCACACCCCTCTGACATGTTTCACCTACATTGGGCTTAATCGTAGAGTTCCCTACAATTAAGCCCAGTGTGGGTGAAACATGTCAGAAGGGCATTATCAACGGGCTGGGAGCTGAAGCCTGTCTTCCATTTACTTGACACTGGAGTTGAATACAGTGTGTGACCTCGTTTTTATAAAATTATAAAATTACTTTTTTCTTCACATTCGTTTTGTATGGGCAGTTATAGGCACTGCTCTTATTTATTTATATATATACAGTGGCTTGCGAAAGTATTCGGCCCCCTTGAACTTTTCAACCTTTTGCCACATTTCAGGCTTCAAACATAAATATATAAAATTTTAATTTTTTGTGAAGAATCACCAACAAGTGGGACACAATTGTGAAGTGGAACGAAATCTATTGGATATTTTAAACTTTTTTAGCAATTAAAAAACTGAAAAGTGGTGCGTGCAAAATTATTCGGCCCCTTTACTTTCAGTGCAGCAAACTCACTCCAGAAGTTCAGCGAGGATCTCTGAATGATCCAATGTTGTCCTAAATGACTGATGGTGATAAATAGAATCCACCTGTGTGTAATCAATATATGTACCAAAAGTCTAAGTAGCACTACCAAGACTTAAAAAGTAGCTACCTATGCAGCAGAAATTATGAGTCGGTTGGTTAAAATTTACAAAATTTATTCTTTAAACTATGATAAATCATCATGTGTGAACACACACAATACAATTCCATGCAAGGTGATTAACGGGTCTCATGCAATTGATGAGTTACCCGTAAAGACAAAAATTACATACAAGCACAGACAAACACAGTAACATACAACACAGCTGCACTATCCCTGTGGGGGTGGATCAAGGATAAGGCACTATACTCCCACACACACACACACACACAGCAAATGTCCGGACTTCAACTATTAAGCGTTTACCCGCAAAGGAAAAAAGGACAGCAGAATGATTGAAAAAATATCAGTTAGAAAAATTCATAAAACGGTGATTAGGCATTGCCCAAGGAAAAATTTCACCATGCTGTGCTGATTTCCTGCGGGCAACCCCCGGGGGATGGTAAATGACCTATCTTGCAATCACCAATATCTTGTTTCTTGGTATACAAAGCCCCTAACTGCAATATTAGGACTTCCTAAAATATGCGTGCAGGTGGGGTTTAACCAGCTATCTGGGATGCATTGGCCATGGAAAGTCACTGGTATCTTATCCATACATCAAGGTATCCAATATATTCCGGATCAAGGGTATGGGCTGTTGGACAGTTCAAAGTGGAAAATAAGAGCGACTGGGTCAGCTGTTTATAAATGAATCACTAGTAACTGCTGCAGCGGCTGGCCTACTGGTGTACAAGTCTGCCCGGTTTTCGTTTCCTCCCTCGTGCAGACTCATGCCACGGGCAGATGCAATAACTGTGTGATGTGTAGGTGTCTTACCGCTCCTGTTTGTTCGGCTTGGGCGTCTTATTCAGACTCGCTGACCACCTACATCATCTGTGTATCCTTTGTCCCTGGTCATGGAGACAGCTCCAGATGGTGTCACCTTCCGTCCACAGTATCGGTATTGCTCGTCGGTTTAGGATTCGCTATGCGTGTGAGTATGGAGCGCGGCTGCGCTGATCCAGTGGCTATTCCCGTGCACGGGGACATCGCGTAAGCCGGCGTCACATGACAGCTGTGACGTCAACGCGTTTCGCTTCCTTCAATGGGCGTAGCTTCGTCTGGACGTAGTGAGGGTAGGAGCCAGTGATTCCTTATATTGAAGGGGATTAACCCCTATTGCACCCTCACAAATTCGGCCGTGTTGAAAACATTCAAATGAGTTCCTGTTTTTTGTGCTTTTTTCACTCAGATTCATCCAAGGCACTTGAGTTTCATCCTTTAGATGGCCGGATCTCAGGGAATTAAACAGGGCTGGCATTATTTGTTTTATTCATGAGTGCACGCTATAGTATTGCACTCTCAAATACAACTTCAGTTCTGATGGTTTGTTGATCAAATAGTGTACAAATCTTAGTCACTTCTTCTCTTCTCTAAATGACCGTCTTTTAACTACCCTGTGTTATACAGATTTGCACCAACATACACACCGGCTTTGTTCTCATACAAACTATAAATATCTTAACCTCCACAAGGTAGGCGGTGGCAAAACATGGGATGGGTGGGGGATTAGCTCTCCAAAAACACTTGGAGATTCAACTCTGTGTTGAGGCCCTGGGGGGGTAAGGGACCCCAAACGGTAAATCCATCTTTTTTCCTTTTGTAAAAGGATCCGATTAAAGTCACCCCTTCTTGGAGGGAGTTTAAGTGAATAAATGCCCTTCACCTTCAGTCCATCGGGTTTTCCCTGATGGTAGAGGGCAAAATGCCTTGCCAGTGGTTTTTCTCGGCTTTTTTCAGGGTCCCTTTCTTTTTCTCCCTTTATTTCTCTCAGATGCTCACCTATCCTTGTCTTTAAAGCCCTCTTGGTTTTCCCAATATATATTTTTGGGCAAGGACACGTGAGCATGTAGATCACCTTGCTCGTTGAGCAATTAATGAGATCCCCTATCTCGAACATCTGCTCCCCCTTGGCATCATGGAAAGTAGATGTTCTATCTATAAATGGGCAGATTTGACATCTATTACAGGGGAACATCCCCTTACTTCTGGGATATTCTGATAGCCAGGTTGAATTTGGCTCCTTGGTGAACTCAGAATGAATTAAGATGTCCCCTAAATTCCTAGCTCTCCTAGCCACCATATTTGGTGATTCTCCCACGATTTCTTTCAAACCAGGGCCATTGGTCAAAATGTTCCAGTGTTTTCCCAAAATTTCTCGTACGGTCTCCCATTGGGATCCATACGACGTGATTATCCGTACTGGGCCTGGGTCAAATTGACCTTTGGCCCCTGGTTTGGGGTCCAGAGAGAGGAGGCTTTTCCTGTCTCGACTTGCTGCTTTTGCTCTGGCTTTTCGGATTTGTCCATGGGAATATCCGCGTTCTCTAAAACGTTTGTACAAATCAATGTTTTCCCTTCTAAGGTCACTTTTCTTGGTGCAGTTCCTTTTTAATCTTAGGAACTGGCCAATCGGGATACCGTTTTTAAGCCATGGGGGGTGAT
Source organism: Lithobates clamitans (assembly GCA_037952925.1). Lineage (NCBI taxonomy): Eukaryota > Metazoa > Chordata > Amphibia > Anura > Ranidae > Lithobates > Lithobates clamitans. Next base: position 5,027,301 of record JBBGZY010001077.1, on the reverse strand, counting down.
GGCTGTCAGCCCTCAGGAGGGTATTAGCTGCTGTGGTCTTGCGATAGGTACAGGTGCTGAGTTTATCCCCATCAACAGTAATCTGGAGATCGAGAAAAGGGATCTGTCTTTCATCTACAATGTGGGTCAATCGGATGTTGCGACCATTAGAATTCAAATGCTCAATGAACACATGCGCCTCCTCCCTAGAGCCCCTCCAAACTACCAAAACATCATCAATATACCTCAGCCATGTGTGCACATGCTTTGCATACATGGCCGAGGTATATACGTCCTCCTCCTCCCATCGTCCCAGGTGAAGGCACGCGTATGATGGTGCCCACGCGGCTCCCATCGAAGTCCCTCTGATCTGCTGGTAGTAGTGCGTCGCGAACTGGAAAAAGTTGTTCATCAGAGCAAACTCCAGCAGTTCTACCAGGAACTCGTTTTGAGGTCCAAATTCGGGGTATCTAGATTCCAGAAACCATCTCACCGCCTCGATCCCGCACTCATGCGGGATCGAGGTATAGAGAGACTCGACATCGATGCCTAAAAGTAGGAGTCCCTCCCCAACCTGCAAGTCAGCTATCTTGGACAGTACATGTCGCGTGTCTTGAACGTAGGATTTGAGTCCTACAACTATTTCTTTAAGGAGGGAATCCAAATAGACACCTATTCTCTCCAGGGGCCCATGGATGGCGGAGACAATTGGCCTCCCCGGGGGTTTCGTCGGACATTTGTGTACCTTCGGGATTATATAAAAAGTGGGTATGTTGAACTCCCTTACACTTAAATGTTCATGTTCCTTTCTATTTAGGATTCCTGCTTCCTTGGCCATAAGCAGCTTAAAGTTTAGGTTCTGTACCAGCTCAGGGAACGGGTCATGGTCTAGTCTTTTATAGGTCGTCAAGTCACCTAATAGTCTTTTAGCCTCTGCTTCATAAAATTTGTCGTCCATCAGGACAACGTTCCCTCCTTTGTCGCTTTTTTTGAAAATGATGTTCCTGGCTTCTTTCAGGTCCATTAGGGCTTTACGTTCGTCGTCTGTCAAGTTGTCTTTACATTTCCGGGTCCAGTTGATCTTACCAAGATCATTCTGAACCATATCGAGGAACATGTAAAGCCACCTGTTTTTACTTAGTGATGGCATCCTCCTAGAGCGGATTATCAAATCTGCTGTTCGTTTTGTGGGGCCATCAGTTGTTATGATTCTATCATTTTCCTCCAACAGAGCGTTCAAAATGTCGAGGGCCCGTTGGTCCTCCTCATCCAAACATTCTGTCTCGTTCTGACTGAGTTCTTCACTATGCTTATAAAGTGACCTAAAGAAAACTTTTCTTAAAAAGAGGGCTATGTCTTTATACACTGTGAACTCGTCCATGTTTTCGACTGGGGAAAAAGACATCCCCTTTTGTAGTAAGCTGACATGTTTGGGTTCCAGTGGAAAAGTTGAGAGGTTAATGACTTTCATGTCCAGATTTGGTGGATCCCCACCGGAGGCTATTTCCTCTGGCTTCGAGTACGTGGAGTTATCTGTTGTCTTGGGGTCTTTCCCTTGTCCTTGTTGTCTGTTCTGTTGCTCTGAGGAAGGGGGTGGTGGTCCACTAGGTCCATCACCCCCTCTTCCTCTAAAAAAGTCACCACCTTCGGGGCCCCGTCCTTAACAGTCTCATCCGTCGTTTTTTCACGCCGTCCCCTAGATTGTGATCTCTGTCCCCTTCTTGCTGACCGACTCCTGCTCCTTCGTGCTGTCACATCAAAAGCCTGGCCATTTTCAAAATCAGAGAGGTCCCTTCTGTATTTGGACTGTTTTGTTATTTTTAGGTTAAGTTGTACTTTCTCTATTTCTTTTTTCAATATATCATTCTGTTTGGAGAACTCATCTAGATCTTTTAATGGGTCCAAGCCCTGGGTGCTTATTTCAATCTGTTCCCTGAGTTCCTCCAATTGGACTTTTTCTTCTTCTACAATCAAGCCCATGACCGCTATCCCGTGGTTTAAACACAGTTCTCTCCACTTGGTGAGGAATCGTTCATTGTGGAGATGTTCTGCCGGGACCGTTTGGTCCCTAAGTCCTCTCGGGACAATTTTGTGATCTATATAAGTCTCCAAAAAGGAGACATCCCATTTGCGATTCAGGTGTTTTATCAACAACTTTTTATGCTCTTTAAATTTGCTTTTCAGATCCTCAACCTGACTCGCCAAATGGGATGAGTCCTTCTGAAAGGCAGATCTTATCTCCTGATCAATTTCCTCACCTAGTACAAACGCCATAATGGGGATTATTTATCTTCTTGAAGAATCTGAGATATTTTTTCTAACATGGAATTGTATTATTGCTGGGAATGGCTTCAAGAAAGGACCATTGGATCCCAAATTTAATGTAAACCAAAACAGAAAACAGTGAAGAGAAAGAAAAAAGAAGGAAGCTTATCCCGCAAAACCAAATATGTATATTGGCCGTGTCATAGTTTTTACCAACGAAATACACCTGTGTTGGTGCTGCTGCTGTAGCCAAAGACCACTAGCATATATGTACCAAAAGTCTAAGTAGCACTACCAAGACTTAAAAAGTAGCTACCTATGCAGCAGAAATTATGAGTCGGTTGGTTAAAATTTACAAAATTTATTCTTTAAACTATGATAAATCATCATGTGTGAACACACACAATACAATTCCATGCAAGGTGATTAACGGGTCTCATGCAATTGATGAGTTACCCGTAAAGACAAAAATTACATACAAGCACAGACAAACACAGTAACATACAACACAGCTGCACTATCCCTGTGGGGGTGGATCAAGGATAAGGCACTATACTCCCACACACACACACACACACACAGCAAATGTCCGGACTTCAACTATTAAGCGTTTACCCGCAAAGGAAAAAAGGACAGCAGAATGATTGAAAAAATATCAGTTAGAAAAATTCATAAAACGGTGATTAGGCATTGCCCAAGGAAAAATTTCACCATGCTGTGCTGATTTCCTGCGGGCAACCCCCGGGGGATGGTAAATGACCTATCTTGCAATCACCAATTACCTGTGTGTAATCAAGTCTCTGTATTAATGCACCTGCTCTGTGATAGTCTCAGGGTTCTGTTGAAAGCGCAGAGAGCATCATGAAGACCAAGGAACACACCAGGCAGGCCCGTAATACTGTTGTGGAGAAGTTTAAAGCCGGATTTGGATACAAAAATATTTCCCAAGCTTTAAACATCCCAAGGAGCACTGTGCAAGCGATCATTTTGAAATGGAAGGAGTATCAGACCACTGCAAATCTACCAAGACCTGGCTGTCCCTCTAAACTTTGAGCTCAGACAAGGAGAAGACTGATCAGAGATGCAGCCAAGAGGCCCATGATCACTCTGGATGAACTGCAGAGAACTACAGCTGAGGTGGGAGAGTCTGTCCATAGGACAACAATCAGTCGTACACTGCACAAATCTGGCCTTTATGGAAGAGTGGCAAGAAGAAAGCCATTTCTCAAAGATATCCATAAAAAGTCTCGTCTAAAGTTTGCAACAAGCCACCTGGGAGACACACCAAACATGTGGAAGAAGGTGCTCTGGTCCAATGAAACCAAAATCGAACTTTTTGGCCACAATGCAAAACGATATGTTTGGCGTAAAAGCAACACAGCTCATCACACTCAACACACCATCCCCACTGTCAAACATGGTGGTGGCAGCATCATGGTTTGGGCCTGCTTTTCTTCAGCAGGGACAGGGAAGATGGTTAAAATTGAGGGGAAGATGGATGCAGCCAAATACAGGACCATTCTGGATGAAAACCTGTTGGAGTCTGCAAAAGACCTGAAACTGGGACGGAGATTTATCTTCCAACAAGACAATGATCCCAAACATACAGCAAATCTACAAAGGAATGGTTCACAAATAAACGTATCCAGGTGTTAGAATGGCCAAGTCAAAGTCCAGACCTGAATCCAATCGAGAATCTGTGGAAAGAGCTGAAAACTGCTGTTCACAAACGCTCTCCATCCAACCTCACTGAGCTCGAGCTGTTTTGCAAGGAAAAATGGGCAAGAATTTCTCTCGATGTGCAAAACTGATAGAGACATACCCCAAGCGACTTGCAGCTGTAATTGCAGCAAAAGGTGGCTCTACAAAGTATTAACGCAAGGGGGCCGAATAATTTTGCACGCCCCACTTTTCATTTTTTTATTAGTTAAAAAAGTTTCAAAAATCCAAAAGATTTCGTTCCACTTCACAATTGTGTCCCACTTGTTGGTGATTCTTCACAAAAAATAAAAATTTTATATCTTTATGTTTGAAGCCTGAAATGTGGCAAAAGGTTGAAAAGTTCAAGGGGGCCGAATACTTTCGCAAGCCACTGTATATATATTTATTAGAGGTCGACCGATATATCGGCCGATATTTGGCGTTTTTTAATTAATCGGCATCGGTCTATTGTGCTGATAAAAAAGGCCGATTATAACTTCAGCGCAACTTGAACATTACTTCTTTAATAGAAGTCAATGCAAGTTGCCTGAAGTCTTCTGTGGAGCGACTTCTCTCCTCTCTGGGCAGCCTGCCAAGTCTGATAAAAGAAACTAAAAGATACAATCTTTCCACTTGTCAATGAACTTAATTCCATGTGGAGGAGTTCTCATGTCATCTTTTTTGACATTTGTTGCTTACAAGTAAAAATCCTGTATTTTCTGCTAGAAAATCACTTAGAACCCCCAAAAATTATATATATTTTTTTTAGCAGAGACCCTAGGGAATAAAATAGCGGTTGCTGCAATATTTTATGTCACGCGGTATTTGCACAGCGGTCTTTCAAACGCAATTTTTTTTGGAAAAAATAATGAATTAAAAAGAAAAAAAAAGCAGTAAAGTTAGCCCATTTTTTTTCGTCCAAAAGTTTTGATTACCTGTTTAAATGTAACAAGTTTTCTGTATCACTTATTACTTAGGCTGCTTTCACACTGGAGCGGGCAGGCGTTGACGGTAAAACGCTGATAAGTTTAGCGGCGCTTTACCGTCATTTTAGCGGTGCTATTCGGCTGCTAGCGGGACGCTTATAACCCAGCTAGCGCCTGAGGAAGGGGTTGAATGCGCCCGTGAAGCGTCGCCGCCGAATCGCTTTGCAGGCGCTTTGGCAGCGGTGCGCATTCATTTCAATGGGCAGGAATGGTGGAGGAGTGGTATACACCGCTCCAAAGATGCTGCTTGCAGGACTTTTTTAACATCCTGCCAGCGCATCGCCTCAGTGTGAAAGCACTCGGGCTTTCACACTGAGACTGCAGGGGAGCCGTTTTGCAGGCACTTTACAGGCACTATTTTTAGCCCAAAAGCGCCTGAAAAACGCCCAATTGTGAAAGGGGTCTAACTGTTAGATTTTATGAGATGAAGAGAAAAAAATAAAAATCGGCATCATATATCGGCCGCCGCAATTTCTAAATATCGCATCGACCAGAGAAAAACCCATATCGGTCGACCTCTAATATATATACATCCCTTTCATGTCTAAGCCTATTTCTGACATTTGGTGTTTACAATTTAAAATTCTTATTTTTTGCTAGAAAATTACTTAGAACCCCCAAATATTATATCTATATATATATATATATATATATATATATATATATATATATATATATATATTTAGCAGAGAATCTAGAGAATAAAATGGCGATTGTTGCAATATTTTATGTCACACGGTATTTGTGCAGTGGTGTTTTTAAATGCAACTTTTTGGGAAAAGGTACACTTTCATGAATTTATAAAAAACGAAACAGTAAAGTTAGCCCAATTTTTTTGTATAATGTGAAAGATGATATTACGCCGAGTAAATAGATACCAAACATGTCATGCTTTAAAATTGCACACACTCGTGGAATGGCGACAAACTACAGTACCTAAAAATCTCCATAGGCAACGCTTTAATTTTTTTTTACGGTTACCAGGTTAGAGTTACAGAGGAGATCTAGTACTAGAATTATTGCTCTCGTTCTGACGATCGTGGCGATACCTCACATGTCTGATTTGAACACTGTTTACATATGCGGGCGCGACTTCAGTATGCGTTTTCTTTGCTGCGCAAGCTTGCGGGGGCGCTTTAAAAATCTTTTTTTTTTTTTTTTTCTTATTTAATTAATTTAATTTTTATATTATTAAATTGTGTTTTAAAAAGAAAAAAAAATTGATCACTTTTATTGCTGTCACAAGGAATGTAAACATCCCTTGTGACAGTAATAGGTGGTGACAGGTACTCTTTATGGAGGGATCGGGGGTCTAAAAGACCTCCAATCCCTCCTTTGCACTTCAATACTGTATACTGTATATTTTTTTAAATCCGGCGCCATTGACAGCCGAGTAAAGCCGAAGTGACGTTGTGACGTCGCTTCTGTGTTTACATTCAGGAGACTGAAACGAAGCCGCTTTTAGCCGCATGGGTTGTTATCCCTGGAAAGCCGATCACCCGCTCTAAAAAACTGTACCGGGATGATGCTTGCAGCTGCGGGCATCATCCCGGTATAACAGCCGCATATATGTGTACGTTAGGTGCGAAGGGGAGATATATATATATATATATATATAGATATAGATATATATATATATATATATATATATATATATATATATATATATATATATATATATATATATATATATATATATATATATATATATAAATAAAATATAAAATCGTGTTTTGATTTATATCAGTTGTTGGTGTTCTGAGTAGCTGCTTTTCATTTGCATTTATTTTTAGGTTTTATTTTATTCATTCAAATTTCACATTAATTGCCAGTGTTTTCCCAAATTAATTCAGTTTGCTATTCTACTTTGTAGCTTGTGTCCCGTAATGTACAATTAAGGAATTTTGACATGCCTGTAAATTACATATCTTGGAGTACAGTACAAGACACAGGCCAACCACCCTCTATTCCAGTGTTACTCTACATTGCTTGCTAGAAAAACAGAGGTTTTACTGTGTGGGGTAGGGTTATAAAGGTATGCCAAGGGGGCGTGTCCAAAATCTTTGCCAGCAGCTGAAGGTAGCAGCCTATAACCCAGGGTCAATTATTATCCAGCCTATGCCCTGTACTCCAAGATATGGATTTTTACAGGTAAGCGATCTCTTTTCACCCCACAAGAGGAATGCCTAAGTCTCTTAATTCTATGGTTGCTACTACTACTTCTAACCAAAAGTGAGTTATTTTCACTCTTCCACCAGGCGTCTACTTCCAAACCAAGGCTTGCAACCTCCTTTTGTTGTGAGTCCTGGACTCCCAGGTCCACTGAGCCTGCTCAAATGCCCTCCTCACAATGAAGGGACACCCCCGCTCTTGCCAATATTTGGTCCAATTTGTCATTTCAAGTGCTACAGAAAAGAGCTTCTAGCTCTGCTTCCTCTTTGCTTTTAACCTTCCAATCTGCTAATTTTAGACCAAAAGAAGGCAGATAATGACTGCCTTGCACCAGCTTCTGACAGAAGAAGTGGTTCTACCAGTTGCTTCAGAAAAACTATTTCAAGGTTTCCATTCACGGTCCCAAAACCAAAATCTGCCCGATACTAGACTTAAAATCTCTAAACAAATTTCTTCGAGTTCTAAAATTCAGGATGGAATCAACAAGATCTGTAATTTCCTCTCCTAAACAGGAGGGATATCTGGTATTAGAAGACATTTGCGATGCCTATCTACCTATCCCCATCTTCCCCTCACATCAACTCTTTCTGCATTTTGCTGTTGGAGACCAACACTTCGAATTTGTAGCACTACATTTGGCTCTCCTCTATACCCTGAGTGTTCACAAAGTGCTTGCCTCACTTCTGACTTCTCTATGAACCCTGGGTATGAATGTCATAGGCTACCTGGCTGACCCTGTACTGAAGAACGCCACAGTCATTATCTGCCAACATTTAAAGGATAATCTAGTTTCTTTAAATCATTGGTTGGATAATCAACTTTCCAAAGTCTGCTCTCCATCCCTCACACCATCTTGATTATCTGGGTCTAATCTGGACTAACTACAATTTTCCTTAACCAAGAGAAGGTTGCTTCGCTAAGGTCCCTAACAAGGGCCCTCCGATCAAAATAGCACTCCTCAGTTCACCTCTACATGAGGTTCTGGGCTTGTCGATACAGACAAGAAGCTGTTCCCTTTGCCCAGTTTCATTCTAGACTTCTTCTTCAATCCAAATTGCTAAAAACATGGCAAAAACAAATCTGTCCCGACATGGTGGATCTCCAACCCTGCTCTAGAATTGTGAGGCATTGAGAACTTCTGGGCAGAAACTCACATTCCAAGTTTCTTGGCCGTCCTCATCCCTGGAGTGGACCGTTGATAGTAGGACTTCCTTAGTTGACCTAAATGCAGGGAATGGTCTCTGTGCCCATAGATCTTTCACATTGTTTGTCAGAGGTGGGGAATACCAGAATTTGACATCCTGGCATCCAGGTTCAACAGTAAGTTAAAGAAATTTGTAGCAAGGAGACCAGGGATCCTTTACACGTTTTAGTAGATGCTCTAGTAATTCCTTAGACTCAAGAGGATTTTTGCCTTTCCATAATTTAAGATCTCCCTTGACTGCTGCACAAGATAGACAAGGAAAGAGTTCTGGTAATTCTTATTGCAACAAATTGGCCCAGAAGAACATGGTGCACAGACAGACTCCGACTTCTTGTGGAGGAGTTTTGGCCTCTTCCTAAAAGACCCCACCTACTGGTCCAAGACCCCTTTATTCCATCCTGCTTCTCAGTCACTGGCTTTAACAGCATAGATGTGAAAAACCCAAGTCTTAAAGGATAGGGGTATTTCCACCTTTCTTACAATAACTGTCGCACATTGAAGGCTTACTTTGCCTGGCACGAGGACAGGAAGCTGAGTCCCAGGAAATACTCTATCACTCGTATTTTGATCTTTTTTTAGTATGGTCTTGACAAGCATGTTGCCATGTTTACCCTCAAGGGACAGGTGTCGGCTTTCTCCATTTTATTCACATCTAAGGCAGTCTTTCTACTTCCATGAAGACATTTTTCCTCCTTCCCTTTATCTAACCCTAAAACATGACAAGAAGATTGCCCTACTGTTGGTGAGTCTTGGGCTTTTTAGCATCAACCATCTGCTTCCCAGATTTGCAAGGCTGACACCTGGCCATCTGTTCAGTCAGTTTTTTTTTTTCTAGGTGGATGATCAATCCTTGGCTGATGCAAGCTTTGGCTGCAAAGTGCTTCAAGCTGTAATCTGAATATTTTTGTTTGTGTTCTTAATGCTTGTTTTCTTGTGGTGCTATTTGCAGTTCTGTTTTGCTATGTTGTTGCTCACCCCTCAGTTTAATGCTTGGGCATGTCCCATGGTCTATAAATACAAGTCCTATATTTTGTACTATACAAATATGATAATAGGATTTTTGACATGCCTGTAAATTCTTTAGCTTGGAGTACAGTACAGGAGATAGACCCCTCCTCTCTGTGAAATGCCCTCTCTTCATTGCTTGCTAATAACAGCAGTGGGGCTTTGTTGAATATGACAGGCAGCTTTATGGGTGCTAGGTGGAAAATTAGAGCCAGTGAGCAAGTAGCGGGTTGTTACCTGTTACTCAGTTATGCGAATCTGAGCTACAGCTTAAAAAGTTAAGCTTTCTCATGTTACTCCCACATTCTGCACATGACTATTGATATTGATCCCATCTATCTCCCTGAAGTACCAACAGTGGAATGTAAAATTGAGTGTGCCAAACCTAAAAATTAAAACTGAATTTATGATTTACATAAAAAAGTTTTCCAGGTTTCATGGCTCCCAAAACAGTAGGGGAAATTTGTGAAGGTAATGCAGTCTCCCACTCAGCAGTTTGCAGTGTCTCAGTTAGGATTAGCAGAACAGAGCCACCCCAGCCAGGAATACGGGTTAGGCCCAGAGTGATGAGGGAGCTCCCTTAGGTATTGGCTCAGGATATGCTGCTGAGTTCTTCCTAATTGGCTGAACAGGGTTTGCTTTCTGTGCCCCCGGATTGTTTGACCAGGTCTTAAAATGTATTGGGGTCTCCTCCTGTTCTTTCCTGGTTGACTGACTTGAGCTGTGAATGTGTTGGGGCCAACTCCTGTCCACCTCCTGATTGGCTGACCTGGGCTTTAGATATACTGATGTCACCTCCTCTCGTCCGAGGAGGAGGAGCAGAACCATGTCACTCCACCGAACTTTGATGCAGTGCATAGAGTTAATTGAAATGTCATTTTGTGACTTTTCAGTAAAGTGAAAAAAGTAAACAGTGCAATGTGTTGTAAGAACACATTGCACCACCCTTCTCACTGCACACCATCATGCACGTGTTATACAGGGCAATAATGCTTGTGGGCTGGTGTGAACAAGCCCTTAGTCTAGGAATTGTTTAATATGGTTAAATACCTTTCTTATTTCTCGCTCCTTTTTGCTGCTTGACTGATTGCAGCTCTTCGACCAGCTCTGCTCAGGGCCCACCCATGATCTAGGATCTAGGATTGTTGGAGAGAGGCATAGAGCATTGGCTGGCTTGACAAAAAGTAAAAAAAGTATTCCAATGGTGGGCTTTACACAGACCTTCTCACTTTGCTTGGAATGAGCTAAGTGACAGGATCTTGTTAGGTTTCAAGCAGAAGTATAGTTGGAAAAATGTCACCTATCACCTGTGATGTCAGGGGAGTGAGTCAGATGCCTAGAAATGCCCAGGGTTTTTCATTAGCTTCCAGCAGCTGGATGGTTGGGCAGGGAAGTGAAAGGAAGGGGAATATATGCTGCAGGGGATAATGAAAATGTACTGAACTTTTTGCTTTATCCTGCATAGCCAAAGCACAAGTTCACATTTCAAATAGTAGTGAAGGATAAGCATTTTTTACCTTTTTTTTTCATTAACAGCATTAAGGTAAAAAATTGCCCAGTAGGTTTACTGTCTCCAAACATATGCTTCCCTTGTCTTCGCCGCAAGGTCCATGTCAATCCATATTGTTCCACCCAACTTCTGGGTTGTAGAGGAGATGTGACGTAGGGGAGCACTAAGCTGTTGCAGCTGTCTGTCAGAAACTGGGAGGAGGGAGCAGGGACATGGCTTGCTGGGTGTTATGTGTAAATGGACGCATGCATGCACAGGTGTCTCTTTACTAGCTGGCTAGCTACAGAATACTTTATTAATCCCAAAGGGAAATTGAGAAATTCTTACGATACAGACACACTTGACAAGATAAGATCACAACAATAAACTGAACAAGATGCAAAAACACAACAAAATTACCAATAACAGCCATTAACACCAAAAAAACAAAAACTACACTACAAATAAAATATCCATACAATTAAAATACAACATAGAACAAATAACAGATTAAAATAACAGTTAAACTACCAAATACAAATAATACACCAATTTCTCTAACACCATCCCAAATAATAATCAACACAATACCAACATATTTTAAAAAACAACACAAAATACTGATCATAAACTAGAATTAAATCTTCACCTCCAGCCCTCACAGAAAATAATTACCGTATTTATCGGCGTATAACACGCACAGGCGTATAACACGCACATTCATTTTAAGAGGGAAATTTCAGGAAAAAAACTTAAATTTTAAATAAGGAACTTTGAAGCAAAATAAGGGTCAGTGCCTATCTGCAGCCTCACCATTGCCATCAATGCAGCCTGATCAATGCCCATCTGCAGCCTCACAAGTGCCATCAGTACAGCTTCGCCATTGCCATCAATTCAGCAGCCTCACCATTGCGGTCAATGCAGCAGCCTCACCATTGCCATCAGTGCAGCCTGATCGATGCCCATCTGCAGCAAGTGGGGACAGGGAGGGGGGCGGGATGAGTGCCGACAGATTACATGCAGTGAGAATCCTATGATAGACAGAACAGTGGTCCAATGGCGGCCCGGGAGACAGGACTTCCTATTACAGAGGCTGCCAAGTAAACAGGAGATTCTCACTGCATGTAATCTGATGGCGATCGCCCCGCCCCACTCCCTGTCCCCTCTGAGACAGCTAAAATTTAAGTATTGGCGTATAACACGCACATGCTATTTGCACCCGATTTTCATGGTGAAAAAGTGAGTGTTATACGCCAATAAATACAGTATATATCTTGATCGCCACAGGCAAAAATGATTTCCTGTGTCGCTCTGTGATGCATTGTGGGTGTAACAATCTGTCACTAATGGCACTCCGCAGACTGACCAGCGTATTGTGTAGTGGGTGGGAGGAGTTGTCCAAGATTGGATGTAACTTGAACAATATTCTCCTCTCCAACACTGTTGTAAAAGTTTCCAATCCAACAACATCACTGGCCTTGCGAATCAGTTTGTCATGTCTTTTGGTGTCTGACACCCTAAATCTGCTTCCCCAGCATGCCACTGCATACAGGAGAGCGCTGGCCACCACAAAATCATAAAACATCTTCAGCATCATCCGGCAGATGTTAAAGGACCTCAGTCTCCTCAAAAAGTAGAGGCGGCTCTGGCCCTTCCTATAGAGCACCTCAGTGTTCTTGCTCCAGTCCAGCTTATTATCTATGTCTACCCCCAGATACTCGTAACTCTGTACTACCTCCACATCCACTCCTCAGATGGAGATTGGGGTCACTGGTGGCTTCCTCTTTCTGAAATCCACAACCAGCTCCTTTGTCTCTGTCACATTTAGATACAGATGATTAACCTCACACCATGTGACAAAGTTCTCCACCACATTCTTATACTTAGTCTCTTCCCCATTCCTGATACATCCCACTACTCCAAAAGTCATCAGAAAACTTCTGAAGATGGCAAGACTTTGGTAGCTGAAATCAGTGGTGTAGACAGAAAAAAGAAAGCGAGAGAGAACTGTCACCTGTGGAACCCCCATATTGCTGATCACCCTATCTGACACATAGTCTTGCAAATGCACATACTGCAGTCTTCTTGTCAGGTAGTCAACAATCCATGACATAAGGGAAACATCAGCCTGTATTGCTGCTAGCTTCTCACGCAAAAAATTCAGCCTAATAGTATCAAAAGCACTGAAGAAGTAAAAAAACATGACCCTCACAGTGCTTGCTGACTTATCCAGGTGTGCATACATGCGATTTTTCCATAAAAATGTTTCCTCAACGCCTAGTCTTGGCTGGTATGCAAACTGAAAAGGGTCTAAACATTTACTAACCATGGGTCCTCCAAGGTCTTCATGATGTGGGAGGTCAAAGCCACTGGTCTATAATCTTTGGAGCCACAAGGACGTGGCTCAGGGACAAGACAGGACTTTTTCCACAACAATGGAACCTTTTGTAGACTCAGGCTCAAGTTTAAGACCTGTTGAAGAACACTCCCCAGCTGGTCTGCACATGCCCTAAGCACCCTGGGGCTAACTCCATCAGGGCCTGCTGATTTTTCTGCCTTATGTCTCCTCAACTGTCTACTCACCTGATCAGCTGTAAAAGACATTGATGCACTTTCCCATAAAGGAGGAGTAGAGTTTTTCTTATAAAAAGAGCTATAGGAGACGCCCGCAAACTGGCGAGGTAGCAACATTTGTTTGGGGACTAGCTGGATCAGAAAAAGAGAGCGTTTCCTCAAGAAGAAGATAAATATAGTCTTAACATCTATATCTAAAAAAACAAACAAAAACTTTACATACATTTCAAAGAGCAATATGGGTGTTCTAGAGAGATTACAGTAATAGTCTCCTTTCAGGCAGGCTGCCTCTGATTGAAACCTCTAATGGAGATATTTCAAGAGTGGAATAAATTATTGCTCATAATTACTTGTGCAAATGTCATCTTTAGCTACTGATCTCTACAATAAACTTTTAACAATAAAAGAAATTATGGAAACCACAAGAAATTGAGCCTAAAGCTCATTCTCTATATCTGAAATGAAAAGGCTGCCTGGTGTCACAACTTTTTCTGGATGCCTTGCGTTACTATTTTTTCCCTGTTGTTTAAAATTGTCTAGTTTTGTTTTCTTTCCTTTTTTAAGTATTGCGTGTAATCTTTTCTGTGTCTGCTGTGTTATTAAGCTATATTCTCTTAATGCTAATAAGTTTGCACAGTTTATTGAACGATTATATATGCAACAGTAGGAAAAAGCTAGGGGTCTTATATATGCCTTTATTAAAACTCGCAAAACTAATGACTGTGTAATTAAAAGGCTGATCTTGTGTCAAGGTAATAAAATGTCAACTGTCTTTTAGACAGATAAATATTCTCATCTTTATTGAACCAAGCCGCTGTTTTCTCCCTTAGTTTAAATTATTAAATGCATACAAATTGCTTAAACAGCACACATTTTCCTAAAGGTCACAAAGTTCATTAAGAATACAGTAAACCATTCATTGTTGTGATTAAAAGCATGCTGTATAGGTTTTTAATTAAATTACATTTGTAGTTAGACTCTGTAAATATCTGATTACTATTGTATGATATAGCAGTTGATAAATGTTTTCATGCAATGAAAGACATCCATGTTTCTTCAGAAATAAATATATATCCCATGTGTATTAAATTATAAAGTAAATGATTCTTAGGGGTTTTGCCTGATGCAGACATTTGGCTACATTCCTTTAAATTATAGTTATGGGTTAGCAATAACTGAAATCAGGATATTTATTAAAGGAAAGAAAATTGTGGAACCCTTTGTAAACAATTTATAAAATATCTAGTATTGGTATGAAAGCAGACAAGTGCCATATGGTACATTTGGCTTGGTTGCTGTGGCTTACTGCACATCTTTACTTATGGCTGTTACTTTGCCAATGGCTGTTACCTTGCCAGCAATTTGGTGCCTTTTAGTTACTGTAGCACTACCCCAACTCAGTGCACACTATTCATATTAATCTGTAACCAATATGGGACCTCAGCCTTTTTGTGTCAGCTTGATGTCCCAAGAAAACAAAACTGTCGGCCTCTTTTAGAGCGCTTTCACACTGAATCGTTGGGGGTGTCGGTGGTAAAGCGGCGCAATTTTTTGTGGCACTTTACCGTCATTTTAGCGGTGCTATTCGGCCACTAGCGGGGTGCTTTTAACCCTTGCTAGCGGCCGAAAAAGGCGTAAAAGCGGTTCGGTGGCGCTGCCCATTGATTTCGGTGTATACACTGCTCCTACAGCGCTGCAAAGATGCTGCTTGCAGGACTTTTTTTATTGTCCTGCAAGCGCACTGCTCCAGTGTGAAAGCACTCGGGCTTTCACACTGGTGTGAGAGGAGAGGCTCTTTACAGGCGCTATGCAGGCGCTATAGTGCCTGTAAAGCTCCTCAGTGTGAAAGCAGCCTTACAGTTGTGATTGTGGTAGGTAAAAACATGCAGTTGAGATTTTTTTTTACTGCTCCCTCTAAAGTGGTTGTAAAAGCAGAAGTTTTTTTTTTTTTTACCTTAATGCATTGAGGTAAAAAACCTTCTATGATAAGTTCCCCCCAACTCCCTGCCCTCTCCTAAATACTTGCTGCTGTCAATCAAATTCTTTGAGGGGGGAACCGAGGTGCAGGTCTGAACCAACCTGTATGTGTCTATGGACGCACACAGCCCAGCTTGGGTGTGAGCCTCCATGTGCACCCCCATAGCAAGCAGCTTGCAATGGTGGCGCATGCAGAAGAGGAGGAGCCTAGAGAGCTGGCGGGAAACCCCAGAAGAGGAGGTTGGGATGTAGTTGAATGAGAGGATCTGGACAGCCGCACACCGGCATAAACATTAAATTCTTCTTTATTTGTAAAACAGGATCATAGGGTACATGAGACACCACTGGAGTGGTACAGCTGGTACCACAGCTACAGCTACAGTGGTACCACTCCAGTGGTATCTCATGTACCCTATGATCCTATTTTACAAATAAAGAAGAGTTTAATCTGTTTGTCCTGGTGTGCGGCTGTCCAGATCCTCTCATTCAACTAAATTTGTACCAGCAATTGCCAGCACCTGGGGCTATCTCCCTACTTCCTGGAGGATGAGGAATTTCAGTTTGGTCTGTCCGGAGCGGTGGTAACTATTTTTGTTTCGTTCAAGAGGAGGTTGGGGGCAGCACTGTGCAATCAGCTTATCAACAGGGCTTTGAAAAGGACATCCCTCCTCTAAATCCACTATTGCCAGGTGGATAAGACAACTAATCTCAAGAGCTTGCACTCTAAAAGATAGGAGACCTACAGTAATTTTACGTGCTCATTCCAGCAGAATGGTGAGTGTTTCCTGGGCATTCTGACATCAAGCCTCTGTTGCCCAGCTTTGCAAGGCCACCACCTGGTTTTCAGTTCATACCTTTTATAGGATCTACCAGAGGGACTTCTAAGCTTTTGTGCATACAGTTTACAGCCACAAGGTTCTTGCAATAGCACTCTGAGTTGGGTCTGTTGGACCCAGTTCATCCTTTAAAAATTATTTATCCGTACTGTTGGTTTGGCCTTTATTGTTAAAAGTATCTGTAGAAATGACCATCACCCATTTCAGCACACTACACACAGGCCAGAAAACTGTACTGTATATCACTGCACAATCTACATATACTGCATGGCTAACTAAACTCTGGAAAGGTTGATTGTCTTGTTTGGACTTTCCATGCAATTTACTATTCTCCATTTATAAGGTTGGCTTCAATGATGTTTAGTGCTGGGAGCATAACATACACATTCAGCCAATCGAGGAGGCATTTTTATACCGCAGAGCTAAAGAACAATCTCATGAGTAATGACTCCTTTGACTTTTTCTTTGCAGGATTTCTGCTTACTTCATACTGGGATTGCCTCATATAGTTATATACAGAAAAGATATATTAGTATGTTGGTAAATTACTTCTTTGTTACTGTGGTTCTGAGTCATTATTTTTCCTATGTTTTTTCTTTAAGGTTTTATATCAGCAGTTCAAATTTTTCTTGAATCTGTATTTTCTGGTAGTTGCCTGCTCACAGTTTGTATCTGCTCTGAAAATAGGCTACTTATACACCTACTGGGCACCACTGGTAAGTACCTTTGTGGCTCTTTTTTCCCAATACATTGAAAGAATACTGAAATATGTTTTGAACCCTTGTTCTTGACTGGGGAATGTGGGGGTTTTATTTGGTAACAAAACTAAGCAATTCACTTAAAATAGAAATTTAGGAAGGTAGTCTTTTTTGCCTTGTTACATATTCCACTGTACAGTAAGTGCATGAATGATGACCTCTATGTCAATACTGTGTCCTGCAGTAACCTCTTATTCAACACACCAGAGGAGTCGGGTACTATCATTTTAAAGGTCAAATCCAAATGGAACTTGTTTGTTTATTTTTTTTATAAGGAAGGCTTAAAGTGTATTCCTACTTCCTACTATACAGTGGGAAAAATATTTTTGATCCCCTGCAGATATTGTAAGTTGCCCACTTACAAAGAAATTAAGGGTCTTTAATTGTTATCATAGGTGCATTTTAAATGATAGAGACAAAATATTAACCAAAAATCTAGAAAAAACACATGATACAAATGTTATAAATTGAGTTGCAGTTCAGTAAGTAAAATAAGTATTTGATCCTCTACTAACCAACAATAATTCTCGCTCCCACAGACTGACTACAGTATGTGCTCATGTGGTACACAGATTTGTCCTGTCAATTTGTTATATGTTTAAAAGACACCTATCAGCAGAATCTCTTTTTTCCATTCAAACCTCACCATCATGGGCAAAACCAAAGAGCTGTCAAAGGAAGTCAGGGACAAGATTGTAAACCTGCACAAGGCTGGAATGGGCTACAATACTATCAGCAAGAAGCTTGGTGAGAAGGAAACAACTGTTGGAACAATTATTTGCAAATGTAAGAAATACAAAAAAAACATTATTCGGCCTCGGTCTAGAGCTTCATGCAAGATTTTGCCTCCTCAGCCCAGAACTACACGGGAGGAGCTTGTGACTGATCTCAAGGCAGTTGGAACCACAGTCCCCAATCAAGCTATTGGTAACAATACGCTGCCATGGATTGGAATCCTGCACTGCCCGCAAGGTCCCCCTCCTCAAAAAGGCACAATGTACATGCCCGTCTGAAGATTGCCAATGAACATCTAAATGATTCCGAGAAGGATTTGGAGGAAGTGCTTTAGTCAGATGAGACTAAAATTTAGCTTTTTGGCATTAACTCGACAAATGCTGACTATGACCCTAAGAACACCATCCCTACAGTCAAGCACAGAGGTGGAAACCTTATGCTTTTGTGCTGTTTCTCTGTTAAAGGTACAGACCGACTTTGCCGCATTGAGGAGCCAATGGACGGGGCCATGTATTGTAAAATCTTGGATGAGAACCTTCTTCCAGAACAGGCCAGAACACTGAAGATGGGTCGTGGATGGGTCTTCCAGCATGACAATGACCCAAAACATACTGCCAAGGCAATAAAGGAGTGTCTCAAAAAGTCGCACAATAGAGTCATGGAGTGGCCTTGCCAGACCTCCAGGCTTAATTCTAAATAACCTTTATGGTAAGAGCTGAAACTTTGTGTTCCCAAACGACAGCCAAGAAACCTTAAGGATTTACAGATGATCTGTAAAGAAGAGTGGACCAAAATCCTCCCGAGAAGTGTGCAAACCTGGTAACCAACTACAAGAAACGTCTTACCTCTGTGCTTTCCAACAAGGGTTTCTCCACCAAGTACTGTCATGTTTTGCTTGGGGATTATAAACTTTTTTCTTTCTCGAACATCACGGGACACAGAGCCTCAGTAATTACTGATGGGTTATATAGGTATCACTAGGTGATTGGACACTGGCACACCCTATCAGAAAGTTCAACCCCCTATATAATCCCTCCCCTTGCAGGGATACCTCAGTTTTTACTCCAGTGTCTTAGGTGATGGACGTGTAAAGATGTCCTGTGCTGAGCTCCAAAGGGATTATAATATATCCTATACTGGGGCAAGCCAAGCGAACCCCAGGCCGAATTGGATGGTACCCGGGCCTTGTGTCCGAAGAAACAAGGTTTTACCTGTAACGCTTCTCTTTTTAGAGAGCTGGACCCCGCATATCAGAAAATGGTTTTCTATCCTTATTTCTGGCCGGGTGCTTTACAGGGCCAGAACTGTGGATCTCCCTATTCGTAGGTGGCCCTAGTCTCTGAAGGTTTTTTCAAATGGAGCCCACCATGAGAGGTGAAGATTGGGTCTGTATAACAGAACCCTGCGGCTGGATAAGGTAAGAGGAGATTCCACAGAATTTTTTAATTCTAGTAGGTTTAAGGTAAATGCATGCTATGCCTATTGTGACCACCGGGGGCTGCCAAGAGCACATACCTTAACATGCTGATGTCGGTCTCAGTGTTTCCACGCTGCACAAGCTCCTCCGGCCGGCTCCAGGTAGGATGGGATGGGGGGATTTCTCCTCAGGAATGTTCCCCCCAGGCTAGGGGGAGGCCGCAGGTGTCTGTGAGGCGGTTGTACACCACCGCTCTATCACCGCCGCCGCCATTGCACGTGCAGGCCCATCACTACCGGCCTCTCTCCTTCCTCCCCCTCCCCCAGCCTTTCCTCCATATTGTTCCGAGGGTCGGCCAGCGCGGGAAGCGCTTGTTTTTTCGAAATATGAGGGCGAGGGGGGGCGGGGCATCAGCACAGCGTCCAGCATGCTCAGACGCCCACACAGGCCAGCTACAGGCTATTAAAAGCACTCTGTACAGGTGCACAAAGCCTTCGGAGGGACACAGAGCTAACGGTCGCATGTAAGGTGGGACACAGGCATTCTCCTAGGCAGCATTATTAAGGTAACACCAGACTGGGCATTTGGTAGCAAGGCTTTTAGCCAGACTACATCGCTCAGCAGTCAGTGTTCATTTTGTGATACCTCCACCTTGTTGCTTTTCACTATGGGTAGAAGAGGTTCAAACACCCCAAGAACCAGAGATTCTAGGGGATCTCGTTCAGGTTCTGAGGACCCCCTTTCTGCAGCATCCTCCCCCCCTGTGGGGCCAGGGACGGCTAGCCAGAGGGAGCCATTGGGTTCAGGGGCTACACCTGCCTCCGGCACTTCAGCCCCTGTATACATTACACAGGAGGTTTTTTCCTCAGCTATTAATGGTTTAGAGGAAAGATTAATGGCCGTGATTACATCTTCACTCAGTGGAAGAAAACGCACTAGGCCTTCCTTTGTTTCCCAAGACCCTCAGGCAGAGGAGCTCTGGGATAAAGGAGATGAATCCCTTTCAGAGGATCAGGATGGGACGGATGATTCCTCTTCGGAGGAATCAGGTGGAGAGGGGCCCTCTGCGACTTCCCAGGAGGAGAAAGTCTTAGTGCAGATCCTTACTGGATTGGTCCGCTCCACATTTAAGTTGCCCATATCTGAATCAGCTAAAGAACCCTCTTCTTCTTTAGGGTCACTGAAACCTACTCAAACTACACATGCTTTTCCTGTTAATAATTTACTTGAAAAGCTCCTTTATTCTGAGTGGGATCACCCAGATAAGCGTTTTTTTCCGCCGAAAAAGTTTTCAACACTTTATCCGATAGAAGAAAAGTTTATTAAAATGTGGGGAATACCGGCCATTGATGCGGCCATTTCCTCCGTTAATAATAGTCTGACTTGTCCTGTAGACAATGCTCAGATGCTCAGGGATCCTGTTGATAAAAAGATGGAATCCCTATTGAAGGATGTTTTCTCCTTGGCAGGTTCAGTGGCTCAACCTGCAGTTGCAGCGATTGGAGTCTGTCAATACTTAAGAGACCATGTTAAGCAGGTCATCAAAGTTTTACCTGAACAGCAGGCCCAGGGGTTGGCTAACCTTCCTGCGGCCTTATGTTATGTTGTTGACGCCATCAGAGATTCTATGGTGTAAACCTCTCGTCTTTCACTGGGGTTGGTGCATATACGTAGAATCCTATGGTTGAAAAATTAGTTAGCCGAAGCACCATGTAAGAAACTGCTGGCTGGGTTTCCATTTCGTGGTGCAAGGTTGTTTGGAGAAGACTTGGATAAATATATCAAGAGAATCTCTTGTGGGAAAAGCACTCTCTTACCTGTTAAGAAGAAGAGTAAGCGTCCTTCTTTCAAACGGACTCTTTCCCCAGCGCCAGGGGCTTCAGCCTCCAGGCAGTCTCGACAGCCTCCTCCGTCTGGGTCCAGAAACAAGAGTCATCCCCAGGGACAAAGGAAGTCCTGGGGGAAGAAGCCTACTAGGCAAAACACTAAGACCTCTTCATGAAGGGGCGCCCCCGCTCGCTCGAGTGGGGGGAAGACTGTGACAGTTCTCAGAGCTCTGGCAGGAGGACTTCCAGGACAGATGGGTAATCTCCACAGTAACCTTAGGGTACAAGCTGGAGTTTCAAGAATTTCCCTCTCCTCGTTTCCTCAGATCAAGTGTCCCCAGAGATCCAGAGAAGAAGCAGACGCTCTTTCTAGCGTTAGAGCGACTTTTGTTGCAGGAGGTCATTATGGTGGTTCCTGCAAAGGACCAAGGATTGGGCTTCTATTCCAACCTTTTTATGGTCCAAAAACCAAATGGGGATGTCAGACCCATTCTGGATTTAAGGGATCTGAACCGATTCCTAAGGATTCAGTCCTTCCGCATGGAATCAATTCGGACAGTAGTTTCCACCCTGCAGGGAGGAGAATTTCTGGCATCGATAGACATCAGAGATGCATATCTGCATGTGCACATTTTTCCTGCTCATCAGAAGTTTCTGCGCTTCGAGATAGGAGGGCGCCATTTCCAGTTTGTGGCTTTGCCTTTTGGGATAGCCACTGCACCTCGAGTGTTCACAAAGGTCTTGGCCCCTCCTCTGGCCAGATTAAGGGCTCAGGGTATAGCTGTCATAGCATACCTAGACGACCTGCTTTTGATAGACCGGTCGGTAGCCTCCTTGAACGGGAACTTGAGGACCACAGTCAAGTATCTGGAACACCTAGGTTGGATCCTCAACCTAGAAAAATCTTTCCTAAAACCAGTAAGAAGACTGGAGTATTTGGGTCTGATCATAGATACAAGCCAGGAGAAAATATTTCTACTTCAGGCAAAGATCACTGCTTTAAGGGAGCTGATTCTGGCAGTCAGGACCAAGAAGGGTCCTTCTGTCCACCTTTGTATGAGGCTTCTAGGAAAGATTGTGTCTTCATTCGAAGCAGTTCCTTATGCTCAGTTTCATTCAAGACTGCTGCAACACAGTATTCTGTCGGCCTGGAACAAGAAGGTTCAGGCATTAAACTTTCCGATGCACCTGTCTCATGCGGTGCGTCAGAGCCTCAGTTGGTGGCTCATACCAGAAAACCTGCAGAAGGGGAAATCCTTTCTACCGGTTACCTGGACGGTGGTAACAACAGATGCTAGTCTGTCGGGTTGGGGAGCAGTTCTGGAACAGTCTGCGGTTCAGGGGGTGTTTTCCAAAACCGAGAGGACCTTACCCATCAACATTCTGGAGATCCGTGCGGTATATCTAGCCCTAAATGCCTGGACTATCAGGCTACAGGGTTGCCCGGTCGGGATTCAGTCCGACAATGCCACAGTGGTGGCTTATGTCAATCATCAGGGAGGCACCAGGAGCCGAGCTGCTCAAAAAGAGGTGAACCATATCTTAGTCTGGGCAGAGAAGCATGTGCCATACATATCGGCAGTTTTCATTCCAGGGATAGAGAACTGGCAGGCGGACTATTTAAGTCGCCAGCAGTTACTTCCAGGGGAATGGTCTCTGCATCCCGACGTCTTTTGGGCCATATGCCAAAGATGGGGGGTTCCAGATGTAGATCTCTTTGCATTCCGATTCAACAAAAGTATAGACAGATTTGTGGCAAGGACAAAAGATCCTCTTGCATGCGGGACGGATGCGTTGGTGATTCCGTGGCATCGGTTCTCACTGAATTATGCAATCCCGCCTATTCTGCTACTGCCACGACTCCTTCGCAGGATCAGGCAGGAAAGGAAGTCAGTACTTCTGGTGGCCCCCGCTTGGCCCAGAAGGACGTGGTATGCGGAAATAGTAAGGATGACGGTGGGTTCCCCGTGGACACTACCGGTACGCCCAGACCTGTTATCTCAAGGTCCAGTGTTCCGTCCTGCCTTACAAACGCTAAATTTGACGGTTTGGCTATTGAAACCCACGTTCTGAAAAGTCGTGGGCTTTCAGGTCCTGTGATATCTACCTTGATCAATGCAAGGAAGCCAGCTTCCAGAATGATTTATCATAGAGTCTGGAAAGCTTATGTATCCTGGTGTGAATCCAGGGGTTGGCATCCCAGGAAATATGTGATAGGTAGAATTCTTGATTTTCTACAATTGGGTTTAGGGATGAGGCTGGACTTGAGTACCATCAAGGACCAAGTCTCGGCCTTATCAGTATTATTTCAACGGCCACTTGCTTCGCATTCTTTGGTCCGAAACTTTATGCAGGGGGTGACGCATCTTAATCCTCCGGTTAAGGCACCCCTAAACCCCTGGGACTTGAACTTGGTTCTGTCTGTGTTACAGAAACGGCCTTTTGAACCAATACGTCAGATTCCTTTGGTCTTGTTGACAAGGAAGTTAATTTTTCTGGTAGCAATTTCTTCTGCTAGAAGAGTATCAGAATTAGCAGCCCTTTCCTGTAAAGAGCCTTATTTGATTGTACACAAGGATAGAATGGTACTGCGCCCTCATCCTAGTTTTTTACCGAAGGTGGTTTCAGATTTTCATTTAAACCAAGACATTGTTCTGCCTTCCTTTTTTCCAGATCCCTGTTCTCCGGAAGAGAGATCACTACATTCTTTGGATGTAGTAAGAGCAGTCAAGGCCTATCTGGAGGCAACTGCTCAGATTCGCAAAACGGATGTTTTGTTCGTGCTGCCAGAGGGTCCCAATAGAGGACAGGCAGCGTCAAAAGCTACCATTTCTAAATGAATTCGACAGTTGATTATTCAGGCTTACGGTTTGAAACAGAAGATTCCTCCGTTTCAGATCAGGGCACATTCCACAAGGGCTATTGGTGCTTCTTGGGCAGTGCATCACCGGGCCTCTATGGCTCAAATCTGCAAGGCCGCAACCTTGACTTCAGTCCATACATTCACCAGATTCTATCAGGTGGATATGAGAAGGCATGAGGATATCGCCTTTGGGCGTAGTGTGCTGCAGGCAGCGGTACAGGGTCCTCAGGTCTGATGGCACCCTACTTGGTCGTGGTCCCCCCCCCCCCCAGACCGAATTGCTCTGGGACATCCCATCAGTAATTACTGAGGCTCTGTGTCCTGTGATGTTCGAGAAAGAAAATAGGATTTTTTATAACAGCTTACCTGTAAAATCCTTTTCTTTCGATGGACATAATGGGACACAGAGGTCCCGCCCCTCTTCTAATACACTATATTGCTTGGCTACAAAACTGAGGTATCCCTGCAAGGGGAGGGATTATATAGGGGGTTGAACTTTCTGATAGGGTGTGCCAGTGTCCATTCACCTAGTGATACCTATATAACCCATCAGTAATTACTGAGGCTCTGTGTCCCGTGATGTCCTTCGAAAGAAAAGGATTTTACAGGTAAGCTGTTATAAAAAATCCTATTTTTACTCACTGAACTGAAACTCAATTTATAAAATTTTTATCATGTGTTTTTTCTGGATTTTTGTTTGATACTATGTCTCCATCATTTAAAATACACCTATGATAAAAATTATAGACCCTCATTTCTTTGTAAGTGGTCAAACTTACAAAATCTGTAGGGGATCAGATCATTATTTTTCCACTGTATGATTGTGTTTATATTCACACAGCATACCTAAAAAAAGAAAAAGTTTTTTTTTTTTTAAATATTTCTTACCTTTTAGATCAGGGATCTCCAAACTACGGCCCTCCAGCTTTTGCGGAACTACACGTCCCATGAGGCATTGTAAAACTCTGATTTTCACAGACATGTCTAGGCATGATAGGAATTATAGTTTCTGAACAACTTGAGGGCCATAGTTTGGAGACCCCTATGTTGGATGTTTTTGAGCAGAAGGTGTCAAGGCTGATTGCAAAAATTTCTCAAGTAGCTCAGGGTGATCTTTCCCCATAGTTGAACTGGGGACTGCTTGAGTTCAGTTTTTATACACATACAATGGAGCATTCTAGCTCCCACTTACTCAAAATTCTCTTAAAAATGGAATGCCTGCAAGTAAGATAATTAATACTAACTACTTAATACTAACTACTTCTGTTGGCTTTGCAACAGAAGGTATATATAAAGATATAAAACAAGCAAGATTTGATTAAATTTTTTGTTTATATTTCGATACGTTTTATTTATTTCTATATTGATCTGGTTTAAGGCTCTGTTCACATCATGGAGGTGCGACCACACAGCCCATTGATTTCAGCGAGCTGCCCTTGTGCTAGAAACGCAGAAAAAAGGTGCCTGCACTATTTTAAAAATCATTTTGCACCAAAACGCATGGTACTGCTCATTTGCTAAATGTTTGCAGTTGCCATCAAGAGCTAATAGAAAACGGGCAGTGCATCTTTGTGCGTTGTGGGAAAGTGCACAATTTTGCATGTGGTCCTGCACTGGTGTGAGCAAAGTCTTATATTTGTGGGCATTTGAAATGCTCAATTATACCATGAAGATATGATTACCCAATCATATCTTCATGCTTTACTCTAATCAGCTAGCATTCATACTGAAAAAGAGTGCTTTGATTGAATGACTGGGGTTTTTTCATGTTAATGGTCGCCAATCGAAACAAGACCATTGTCATTTTATCAAAGGCCAATTCTTACATTGTATAGATGTTGACCAGGTACACTAAACCATGAAGGCAGGTGCTCAAGCAAACCACCCCTGTTTTTATGGTACAAACAAGAATCACAAGCAGCAATCAAAACTAATTATCTGCTAAGTAATATAAAGTAGAACAATAGGCAACACATTTTTCTCATTTTAGATCTTTGTCCCAATGGGGAGATTTAGCCTCACTTCCTATACCCATAGCCAAAGCAGGAAGTGAGAGGAAATCCATGCAAAGTAAAATGATCTCTTGGGAGCCCCCCAGGTCACCGGGAACTAGTGTCCCCTTTGGAAGATTTCCCTTCTATTCCTTTTCTGTGGACATCCCAAAATTTGGGATTTTCTTTTACTTTCACTTTCATTGATCATGGTAAACAGGACAAATAGAAAGAGAGCATCTCCCCAACAGTGGCAGAGGGAGCAGTAAAAACCTGAATGGTATTTAATTCCTCTCCACTCTGTCCAAAACCAAAATACATTTTTGCCTTTAGATATACTTAAAACCATTGTCAGAATTCATTGTTTTGAAGAGAAATTCCCCTAATTTTCTGCCTATGCGACAGGTACTAGTCAACACAGCCTTGAGGACGCAGATAGCATTTAATATCTGAATAAAGTACTTACATCTTTCCCCAATCTAACCAGAAACACAAACAAATGTTTTGGCAAAGGTTGGATTTTAACCCATGACATTACTAGTATTTGTATTTAATGTATTTATTTACCTAGTGTTTAGTCATGTGAGACATATTTAAAGTGGTTGTAAAGTCAGAAGGTTTTTTTATACTAATGCATTCTATGCATTAAGATAAAAAGCCTTGTGTGTGCAGCATCCCCCCTCAGCCCCCCTAATACTTATCTGAGCCCCCTTTCTTTCCAGCGATGTCCACAAGTGCCTTAGCAGTCCAGGACTCTCCCCCTGATTGGCTAAGACACTGCAACAGCGACATTGGTTCCCGCTGTCAATCAAAGTCAGTTAGCCAATCAGGAAAGAGAGGGGGCAAGGCCAAACCACAGCTCCATGTCTGAATGGACACAGGGAGCTGTCGCTCGGCTCGGGTGCCCCTTATAGCAAGCTGCTTACTGAGGGGGCACTCAACAAGAGGGAGGGGCCAGGAGAGCCAAAGAGGGACCCAAGAAGAGAATGATCGGGGCTGCCCTGTGCAAAACCACTGCACAGAGCAGATAAGTATAACATGTTTGTTATTTTTATAGAAAAAAAAAACAGAGACTTTACAATCACTTTAAGTTATGTTTTTTTTAAATAGTTTTGTGATATGCTCACCAACATATTATCATATGTATTTATATTTATTTTAGGGGTTTGTTATTGCTGTTACAATGGTAAGAGAAGCAGTTGATGAGTATCGAAGATTTAAAAGGGACAAAGAAATGAATTCACAACTATACAGCAAGCTTACCATTAGAGGTTAGTAATGTGTTCTCTGGCTATTCTCGTTTAAAAGGAGAGCTCCAGATTATAAGAATTGCATAATGTAAACTAGCTAAAGGATCAGGAAAAAAAATGCTTCCTATTTACAGGAAAGAAGTTATTAGCTCTTTCTCAGCACAACATACTGTAGCTGAGAAAACTTTAACCGTTAAAAGTGCTGCTGTTTATTAATGCAGTAGTAACTTTGCCTGCTTTGATTCATCCAATCTGTCTCATCAGTCAGCATTATGTAATAGATGCAAAATGTTTTAGTGTCATAAACTGGGCTACATGAGCTCCAGTTTAGTCACACTCCCATTTTCTGGAAAGAAGGAAAGGCTTAATTTACTTTATTTTCTTTTTTCCAACCCTTGTTGGCAATCACAGAGGTCAGACGTTTCTTGTAGTTGGCCACCAGGTTTGTACACATTTCAGGAGGGATTTTGTCCCACTCCTCTTTGCAGATCTTCTCCAAGTCATTAAAGTTTTGAGGCTGACGTTTGGTAACTCGAACCTTCAGCTCCCTCCACATATTTTTATGGGATTTAGGTCTGGAGACTGGCTAGGCCACTCCAGGACCTTAAAGTGGATGTAAACCCGAATTTTTTTTTTATATCATACTGTAGAGTATAAGATTTCCTATCATTTGAGCCCAGTCTTGCCACACAGAGTTAATCCATCTCTGAGCAATCCTCTTTTATTGTTCGGTGAGATAAATCTTGACAAACTGAGAAAAACTTTGTCAAATCCTCCCCCTTGCTGTGAGTGACAGGTGATTTACATCTCGTGCACCAGCCTAAGAGACATGCAGTATTTTTTAATTCCCTCCCCCACTCCTTTCTTCAGCAGCTCTGCAAGGATTAGCTGTTCCACACCTCAGCATAATTTGGCATGCTGAAGTCATGTGGTTACTTTCCTGTCTTTTCACTGGATGTTAGAGATCAAAGCAGAAGTTCAGTGTTAGAAATACACAGGAGAAATGCATATTGACAAGGGGAGTGTAGAGGTGGGCGGGAAGTCTACTGACATCACGACTCCACCCACCGAGCTCCAGACAACAGACCCACCCACAGAATATGCAGTTTTTCAGGTCTAATAACAGACAGAGGGGAGACATTTGACAGGTAAAGATACATGCAGGAGGCATGTATATCCTTATAGATAACCCCTTTGGCAGTAGTTTAGAAAGGATGACATTGGGTTTACATCCACTTTAAGGTGCTTATTCTTAAGACACTCTTTTGTTGTCCTGGCCGTGTGTTTTGGGTCATTGCCTTACTGGAATACCCATCCATGACCCATTTTCAATGCCCTGGCTGAGGGAAGGAGGTTCTCGCCCAAGATTTGGCGGTACATGGCCCTGTCTACCGTACCTTTTGATGCAGTGAAGTTTTCCTGTCCCCTTAGCAGAAAAACACCCCCAAAGCATAATGTTTCCACCTTCATGTTTGACAGTGGGGATGGTGTTCTTGGGGTCATAGGCAGCATTCCTCCTCTTCCAAACATGGCGAGTTGAGTTGATGCCAAAGAGCTCGATTTTGGTGTCATCTACCCATAAAACGTTCACCCAGTTCTCCTCTGAATCATTCAGATGTTCATTAGGATTGTTCAGACAGGCCTGTACATGTGCTTTCTTGAGCAGGGGGACCTTTTGGAGGTTTTCAGTCCTTCACAGCGTAGTGTGTTACCAATTGTTTTCTTGGGGACTATGGTCCCAGCTGCCCTGAGATCATTGACAAGATTCTCCCGCGTTGTTCTGGGTTGATTCCTCACTGTTCTCATGATCATTGAAACTCCACGATGTGAGATCTTGCTGGGAGCCCCAGACCGAGGGAGATTGCCAAGTATTTTGTTTATTCCATTTGCGTATAATCGCACCAACTGTTGTCACCCTCTTACTAAGCTGGGGATCAATTACTTTTTTTCCTTCACTGTATGGGTAGAATGATACACAGACTTTTATGGAGTTGAGTTTAGGCGTAAAAGAATGCCAAAAGCCCCTAAACTCAAGTTTAGGAGCTGTAGTGTACATGAAGCCAGCAAACAATGCATCAGATTCATTGATTCAATATGTATGCAAACAAAGAAAGGTGGAACTTTAAACAGTGCTGCATTCTCAGGAATAAATCCACAACTTCAAGATATAGAGTAAAATTTAATTTTCGTGTTGTGGCACCCGGGAGCCACAGCTGCAGCATAATTATGCCCATTGAACATGCTTTACAGAATATGCCGTGCATAATTATATGTCAGCACTTGCATTACACATGCACATATTTGGGCGTTTATGCGAGTATAGCCGCATATTCTGTAATGCATGTCTATAGGCACAATTACACTGCAGCCGTGGCTCCCGGAGTCCTCAACAACAGGCGTATGTTACTTTGTATGGCCATATGCCCTAATCTACAACTGTATGCGGGAGTCCTTAAAGTGACATTAAAATCATGTTTTATAAAAATCGCTGACTGGCAGGATTTTTAGCCCTCTCAGTCTCTCCTGTCATAAATGCTTCCCCCTGCCTTTCAGCTGTTATGTACGCTGAAATGCACATGCGCAGCTCACATTTACAGCACCGCTCTGTGCTATGATGATGTGACTCCCATGTGCATGCGTAGTGTGAGTGAGTGTCATCTTTGCACCCCAGGATGTAACCCGGAAAGAAGACTGGGAGAAGATAGAAGTACCCGGGACCAGCCAATGCACTGACACCACAGCACTGGAGGGCATCATTTGATAGGTAAGTCTGTCCTAATGTGCTAATATGCAGTGCATACTAGTACATTATGGCAAAAGCCACCTGGGAACCCATTTAATGAAAAAAAAAAAAAAGAGTTTAATTCCATTTTAAGGAGGTGTCCTTTTTATTTGCACCTGAGCTCAGCAGTGAAAAAAGTTTTCATTTTCTTATAAATATTTTTCCTATATAACCACTTAAGGACCGGACCATTATGCTGCTTAAGGACCAGAGGACTTTTTCCAATTTGGCACGGCGTCGCTTTAACTGCTAATTGCGCGCTCATGCAATGCTGTACCCAAACGAAATTTGCGTCCTTTTCTTCCCACAATTAGAGCTTTCTTTTGATGGTATTTGATCACCTCTGCCGTTTTTATTTTTTGCGCTATACACGGAAAAAGACCGAAAATTTTGAAAAAAAATGATATTTTCTACTTTTTGTTCTAAAAAAAATCCAATAAACTCAATTTTAGTCATACATTTAGGCCAAAATGTATTTGGCCACATGTCTTTGTTAAAAAAAATGTCAATAAGTGTATATTTATTGGTTTGCGCAAAAGTTATAGCGTCTACAAACTAGGGTACATTTTCTGGAATTTACACAGCCTTTAATTTATGACTGCCTATGTCGTTTCTTGAGGTGCTAAAATGGCAGGGCAGTACAAAGCCCCCACAAATGACCCCATTTTGGAAAGTAGACACCCCAAGGAAATTGCTGAGAGGCATGTTGAGCCCATTGAATATTCATTTTTTTTGTCCCAAGTGATTGAATAATGACAAAAAAAAAAATTACAAAAAGTTGTCACTAAATGATACATTGCTCACACAGGCCATGGGCATATGTGGAATTGCACCCCAAAATTCATTTATCGGCTTCTCCTGAGTATGGGGATACCACATGTGTGGGACTTTTTGGGAGCCTAGCCGCGTACGGGGCCCCGAAAACCAATTACTGCCTTCAGGATTTCTAAGGGCGTAAATTTTTGATTTTACTCCTCACTACCTATCACAGTTTTGAAGGCCATAAAATACCCAGATGGCATAAACCCCCCCCAAATGACCCCATTTTGGAAAGTAGACACCCCAAGCTATATGCTTTGAGGCATGTTGAGTCCATGGAATATTTTATATTTTGACACAAGTTGCGGGAAAGTGACAAATTTTTTTTTTTTTTGCACAAAGTTGTCAATAAATGATATATTGCTCACACAGGCCATGGGCAAATGTGGAATTGCACCCAAAAATACATTTAGCTACTTCTCCTGAGTATGGGGATACCACATGTGTGGGACTTTTTAGGAGCCTAGCCGCGTACGGGGCCCCGAAAACCAATCACCGCCTTCAGGATTTCTAAGGGTGTAAATTTTTGATTTCACTCTTCACTGCCTATCACAGTTTCGGAGGCCATGGAATGCCCAGGTGGCAGAAACCCCCCCCCCCCAAATGACCCCATTTTGGAAAGTTGACACCCCAAGCTATTTGCTGAGAGGCATGGTGAGTATTTTGCAGCTCATTTGTTTTTGAAAATGAAGAAAGACAAGAAATTTTTTTTTTTTCTTTTTTCAATTTTCAAAACTTTGTGACAAAAAGTGAGGTCTGCAAAATACTCACTATACCTCTCAGCAAATAGCTTGGGGTGTCTACTTTCCAAAATGGGGTCATTTGGGTTTTTTTTTTTGCCACCTGGGCATTCCATGGCCTCCGAAACTGTGATAGGCAGTGAAGAGTGAAATCAAAAATTTACGCCCTTAGAAAGCCTGAAGGCGGTGCTTGGTTTTTGGGGTCCTGTGCGCGTCTAGGCTCCCAAAAAGTCCCACACATGTGGTATCCCCGTACTCAGGAGAAGCAACAGAATGTATTTTGGGGTGTAATGTCACATATTCCCATGGCATGTTTGAGCAATATATCATTTAGTGACAACTTTGTGCAAAAAAAAAAAAAAAAATTGTCTCTTTCCCGCAACTTGTGTCACAATATAAAATATTCCATGGACTCGACATGCCTCTCAGCAAATAGCTTGGGGTGTCTACTTTCCAAAATGGGGTCATTTTATGCACAACATTTAGAAGCTTATGTCACACATCACCCACTCTTCTATCCACTTGAAGACAAAGCCCTTTCTGACACTTTTTGATTACATGAAAAAATTATT
This sequence comes from Lithobates clamitans, assembly GCA_037952925.1. Classification (NCBI taxonomy): domain Eukaryota; kingdom Metazoa; phylum Chordata; class Amphibia; order Anura; family Ranidae; genus Lithobates; species Lithobates clamitans. The sequence continues at coordinate 4,995,360 of JBBGZY010001077.1, read as the reverse complement.
TTTTTTTGCAAGAAAATTACTTTGAACCCCCAAACATTATATATTTTTTTTAAAGCAAATGCCCTACAGATGAAAATGGTGGGTGTTTCATTTTTTTTTTTCACACAGTATTTGCGCAGCGATTTTTCAAATGCATTTTTTGGGGAAAAAACACACTTTTTTAAATTTTAATGCACTAAAACAAACTATATTGCCCAAATGTTTGATGTCATAAAAAAGATGATCTTAGGCCGAGTACATGGATACCAAACATGACATGCTTTAAAATTGCGCACAAACGTGCAGTGGCAACAAAATTAGTACATTTTTAAAAGCCTTTAAAAGCCTTTACAGGTTACCACTTTAGATTTACAGAGGAGGTCTACTGCTAAAATTACTGTCCTCGATCTGACCTTCGCGGTGATACCTCACATGCATGGTGCAATTGCTGTTTACATTTGACGCCAGACCAACGCTTGCGTTCGCCTTAGCGCGAGAGCAGGGGGGACAGGGGTGCTTTTTTTTTTTTTTTTTTCTTTATTATTTTTTTTGCTTTTTTATCTTATTTTTAAACTGTTCCTTTCATTTTTTTAAAATCATTTTTATTGTTATCTCAGGGAGTGTAAATATCCCCTATGATAGCAATAGGTAGTGACAGGTACTCTTTTTTGAAAAAAATTGGGGTCTATTAGACCCTAGATTTCTCCTCTGCCCTCAAAGCATCTGACCACACCAAGATCGGTGTGATAGAATGCTTCCCCAATTTTCCAATGGCGCTGTTTACATCCGGCGAAATCTAAGTCATAAAATGCTCGTAGCTTCCGGTTTCTTAGGCCATAGAGATGTTTGGAGCCACTCTGGTCTCTGATCAGCTCTATGGTCAGCTGGCTGAATCATCGGCTGCATTCTCAGATTCCCTGTTGAGACAGGAGAGCCAGAGAAAAACACGGAAGATGGGGGGGGGACATTCCCTCCCACTGCTTGTAAAAGCAGTCTAGAGGCTAATTAGCCGCTAGGATTGCTTTTACATGAAAGCCGACCGCTGGCTGAAAAGAATGATACCAAGATGATACCTAAACCTGCAGGCATCATTCTGGTATAACCACTCAAAGTCGTGAATGACGTACCTGAAGACAAAAAAACGGTTAACAATAAAGCACAGTAAACGGTAAAGTATAAAAAATTGCATACCTGAAAAGCAAACATGATAAAACATAATAACAATAAAACATTGCAGAATAGAATACAGTAAAAAAGAGCACAACAATAGAGAGAATAGAGAGAGAGAGAACAATAAAACGACAACTATTTTTTTTTATTTTATATTTTTGTTTGTGTTTTTTTTACACTTCTTTTTGTAACTAACTTTTATAACTGTAACCGGTTCCAGGTTCGGGTCTCTCAAAATGCGATGGCATCTTGGGAGACCCTGTGAAAGTGTGCCTAGTCTGTGCAATGCTGTACCCTACGCTAATACTCAACTAGTGTATGGTAGCGTTCAAAACATTCACCAATGCAAAGACCAGGATTATCAGGACAGGAGGGACAATAATAGCGGGTGTCACGCCTATATCCGCGCTTGCTGCAGACACAACATCTTTTTGGGGGGGGTTCATTGGGTAGGGGTACTCGGGAGGACATAAAGAAAATGCCTCTCATGCAGCCGACTGCATTTCTTTGGGGATGTAAATGGGGGAAGTACGGGTGCTGCAGAAGCGGTGGGTTCCCAATGATTAGGATTGGCGAATGCAGCAGGAAGGGCACTATGGGCACGACGGGCCTGTGTTTGTCTTCTTGGTGGCAGCGGGACACTACTTGTGCTTGCCACCTCACCAGCTTGAACTGCACTTATGTGACTCGCCACGTCACCAAGTGTTTCTGCAGTGCTGGTTTGACTACGACCGGGGTGTACTAGGCCGCTGATGCTTGCCAGTTCACCAAAACGCTACCAAAAAAACTGTTAGCGATCGCAAGGATCAGGCCTGACTCTACGAACGCTGCAGTTATGCGTTTAGTGTTTTGTAAGTGTCAGTGATCGATCAATACTGCACTTGGGTGGGCTGGGCTGGGCCGGGCGGAGGGGAAAAACGCAGGTGCTAGCAGGTATCTGGGCTGATCCCGCCTACACTGCGTTTTTGGGAACCCTAAACTGCTGGGGACGCTAGTATAGATCTGATCGGATCAAATACTATACCACTAAGGGAGGCGTATGCTGCGTGCGTGGGTGTTAGCGGTACTGGCGCTAATCTGACGCTGCCTGGGGCGACGCATATCACCACTGGGCGATCAGTGGGCTAAACCTTTATTCGGTAATAAACGGCGGGTGCCCTGACACTATAAAAAATAAACTAACTAACCAGCGTCAACCGTAACGGTTATACGGTGATCAGTGGTGAAAGGGTTAACTAGGGGGCAATCAAGGGGTTAAAACCTTTTATTAGGTAGTATATGGGGGTCCCTGTCGCTATAAAACGCTGACGGCGAACCTAAATATTTACGTCCCTAACTAGCGTCACCAGTGACACTAATACAGCGATCAGAAAAATGATCGCTTAGCGACACTGGTGACGGGGGGGTGATCAAGGGGTTAAAACTTTATTGGGGGGTTAGGGGGGTACCCTAGACCTAAAGGGGGCTAATACTAACTGCTCTACCACTTCTAACTGTCACAAACTGACACCATGCAGTAATCAGAAAAAAAAAAAACTGCTTGGTGTCAGTGTGACAGGGGGGGAGGAGTGATATGTGTGCCAGGCATGTTCTACTGTGTGTGTGTGTGTGTTTGTGCACTCACTCAGATTTCTTCTCTCCTCGGCGCCGGAACGGAAACTGCCGAGCCGAGGAGAGATGACATCACATCCTCTGCCTATGTGTACTACACAGAGGCAGGGGAACATCCTCATTGACTGGGAGCGATCGCCAGGGGGGGGCCACGATCGGATGGCCTCCCCCTTATCTCTGATCGCTGCCAGACCAAAGGCGACCGCCTCAGGCACCGGGGGGGGGGGGGTCCTATCGGACCCCCCGCCCGCGGGAAGGCAATCACGTATCAGGTACGTGATTTTGCCTGCCCGTGCCATTCTGCAGACGTATATCTGCGTGAGGCGGTCGTCAACTGGTTAACCCCTTATTTGCCTCTATTTAAAGTAGTTGAATACACAGCATATCTCATCACCAACAGACCTAATTGTTTATATACACTGATTGGGTATAACATTATGTCAGGTAGCGTGAATAACATTAATTATCTTGTTACAGTGGCATATGAAAGTGAATGGGAAACATTAGGCAGCAAGGGAACTTGTCCCTGAAGTTGATGTGTTAAAAGCAGAAAAAAATGGGCTAGTGTAGGCATTTGAGTGACTTTGACAAGGCCAAATTGTAATGGCTAGATGACTGGGTCAGAGCATCTCTAAAACAGCAACTCTTGTGAGATGTTCCCAGTCTGCAGTGGTCAGGACCTATCAAAAGTGGTCCAAGGAAGGAAAACTGGTAAATCAGCGACAAGGCGCTCATTAATGCACATGGGGAGCAAAGGCTGGCCTGTGTAGTCCGATCCAATAGAATAGCTACCATGGCTCAGATTGCTGGAAAAGTTAATGCTGGGTTTGATATAAATAAACCTCTAGTTGATATAAAATCACACACTGTTCAAACACTGATCTATCTAGCTCTTTCTATATTATTTTAGTATCTATATTATTTAATGTATCAGAAATTTTAAAATTTCTCTGAGGTGCTCAAATGGTTTATATATACAGGTGTGCTCAAACGTTTGCTTACCCTGGCAGAAATCGTGAAATAGCATTGATATTGAAAATATGACTGATCATGCCAAAAATCTGTATTTTATTTAGGGATAGTGATCATAGGAAGCCATTTATTATCACATAGTTTGGCTCCTTTTTAAATCATAATAACAGAAATTAACCAAATGGCCCTGAGCAAAAGTTTACATACCCTGGCATGTTTGGCATTAGTACAGACACACAAGGTGACACACACACAGGTTAAAATGGCAATTAAAGGTTAACTTCTCACATCTGTGGCTTTTAAAATTGCAATAAGTGTTTTGTGCATAAATAGTCAATACGATTGTTAGCTCTCATGTGGGTGCACTGAGCAGTCTAGATACTGAGCCGTGGGAAGCAGAAAAGAACTGTCAAAAGACCTGCGTAACAAAGTAATGGAACTTTATAAAGATGGAAAAGGATATAAAAGATATCCAAAGCCTTGAAAATGCCAATCAGTACTATTCAATCACTTATAAAGAAGTGGAAAATTCAGGGATCTCTAGATACCAAGCCAGGGTCAGGTAGACAAAGAAAGATTGCAGCCACAACTGCCAGAAAAATTGTTCACGATACCAAAAAAAACCTACAGGTAACCTCAGGAGAAATACATGTTGCTCTGGAAAAAGACGCTGTGGTTGTTTCAAGGAGCTCAATATGACGATACTTGAACAAAAATGAGCTGCATGGTCTAGTTGCCAGAAAGAAGTCTTTACTGCACCAATGCCACAAAAAAGCCCGGTGAAGCATGTCAGGGTGTTGTCGGGCATATTGTAACTGGGCTTTTTTTTTCAGCATAAATTGGGCCTTTATTTGGTGGTACAATGGTAATGGATATCTCCTGATTTTTTTTTTTCTTTTGTATCAAGAGAAAACTAGCTTAAATAGTAAAAAAATATATGATTTTTAAAACCAGCATCTAACTCCTGGCATTCCCAGAAACACCATACAGTGCCTTGGAAAAATTTTAATACCTCTTGAAATTTTCCACATTTTGTCATGTTACAACCAAAAAACATAAATGTATTTTATTGGAATTTTATGTGATAGACCAACACAAAGTGGCACATATTTGTGAAGTGGAAGGAAAATTATCAATTTTTTTACAAATAAATATGTGAAAAGTGTGGCGTGCATTTGTATTCAGCCACTGAGTCAATGCTTTGTAGAACCACCTTTCACTGCAATTACAGTCGTATGCAAAAGTTTAGGAACCCCTGACAATTTCCATGATTGTCATTTTTAAATATTTGGGTGTTTGGATCAGCAATTTCATTTTGGTTTATCAAATAACTGAAGGACACAGTAATATTTCAGTAGTGAAATGAGGTTTATTCGATTAACAGAAAATGTGCAATATGCATCAAAACGAAATTAGACAGGTGCATACATTTGGACACCCTTGTCATTTTGTTGATTTGAATACCTGTAACTACTTCGCACTGATTAATTGGAACACAATTGGTTTGGTGAGCTCATTAAGTTTTGAACTTCATAGACAGGTGCATCCAATCATGAGAAAAGGTATTTAAGGTGACCAATTGCAAGTTGTTGTTCTCTTTGACTCTTCTCTCAAGAGTGGCAACATGGGGGCCTCAAAACAACTCTCAAATGACCTGAAAACAAAGATTGTTCTAAATGATGGTTTAGGGGAAGGCTACAAAAAGTTATCCCAGAGATATAAGCTGTCAGTGTCCACTGTGAGGAACATAGTGAGGAAATTGAAGACCACAGGCACAGTTCTTGCTAAGGCCAGAAGTATCAGGCCACATAAAATATTGGAGAGGCAAAGGCGAAGGATGGTGAGAGCGGTCAAAAACAGCCCACGGACCACCTCCAAAGACCTACAACATCAACTTACTGCAAATGGTGTCACTGTCCATCCTTCAACAATTCAGCGCACTTTGCACAGGGAGAAGCTGTATGGGAAAGTGATGCGAAAGAAGCCTTTTCTGCACACGCCACAACTGAGTCGCTTGAGGTATGCAAATGCACATTTAGACAAGCCAGCTTCATTTTGGAATTAAGTGCTGTGGACTGATGAAACAAAGATTGAGTTAATTGGTCATAACAAGGGGCGTTATGCATGACGGAAAAAGAACACAGCATTCCAAGAAAAACACTTGCTACCCACAGTAAAATTGGGTGGAGGTTCCATCATGCTGTGGGGCTGTGTGGCCAGTGCCGGTACTGGGAATCTGGTTAAAGTTGAGGGTCGCATGGATTCCTCAATATCAGCAGATTCTTGAGAATAATGTTGAGGAATCAGTCACAAAGTTGAAGTTACGCCAGGGCTGGATATTTCAACAAAACAACAACCCAAAACACTGTTCAAAATCTACTCGGGCATTTATGCAGAGGAATAAGTACAATGTTCTGGCATGGCCATCCCAGTCCCCAGACCTAAATATCATTGAACACCTGTGGGGTGATTTGAAGAGGGATGTCCATGCTCGGCAACCATCAAACCTAACTGAACTGGAGATGTTTTGCAAGGAGGTATGGTCCAAAATACATTCATCCAGAATCCAGACACTCATTACAGGCTATAGGAAGCGTCTAGAGGCTGTTATTTCTGCTAAAGGAGGCTTTACTAAATATTGATGTGATTTTTCTGTAAGGGTGCCCAAGTTTATGCACCTGTCTAATTTAGTTTTGATGCATATTGCGCATTTTCTGTTAATCCAACTATTTCACTACTGAAATATTACTGTGTGCTTCAGTTATTTGATAGAGATATAAGCTGTCAGTGTCCACTGTGAGGAACATAGTGAGGAAATTGAAGACCACAGGCACAGTTCTTGCTAAGGCCAGAAGTATCAGGCCACATAAAATATTGGAGAGGCAAAGGCGAAGGATGGTGAGAGCGGTCAAAAACAGCCCACGGACCACCTCCAAAGACCTACAACATCAACTTACTGCAAATGGTGTCACTGTCCATCCTTCAACAATTCAGCGCACTTTGCACAGGGAGAAGCTGTATGGGAAAGTGATGCGAAAGAAGCCTTTTCTGCACACGCCACAACTGAGTCGCTTGAGGTATGCAAATGCACATTTAGACAAGCCAGCTTCATTTTGGAATTAGGTGCTGTGGACTGATGAAACAAAGATTGAGTTAATTGGTCATAACAAGGGGCGTTATGCATGACGGAAAAAGAACACAGCATTCCAAGAAAAACACTTGCTACCCACAGTAAAATTGGGTGGAGGTTCCATCATGCTGTGGGGCTGTGTGGCCAGTGCCGGTACTGGGAATCTGGTTAAAGTTGAGGGTCGCATGGATTCCTCAATATCAGCAGATTCTTGAGAATAATGTTGAGGAATCAGTCACAAAGTTGAAGTTACGCCAGGGCTGGATATTTCAACAAAACAACAACCCAAAACACTGTTCAAAATCTACTCGGGCATTTATGCAGAGGAATAAGTACAATGTTCTGGCATGGCCATCCCAGTCCCCAGACCTAAATATCATTGAACACCTGTGGGGTGATTTGAAGAGGGATGTCCATGCTCGGCAACCATCAAACCTAACTGAACTGGAGATGTTTTGCAAGGAGGTATGGTCCAAAATACATTCATCCAGAATCCAGACACTCATTACAGGCTATAGGAAGCGTCTAGAGGCTGTTATTTCTGCTAAAGGAGGCTTTACTAAATATTGATGTGATTTTTCTGTAAGGGTGCCCAAGTTTATGCACCTGTCTAATTTAGTTTTGATGCATATTGCGCATTTTCTGTTAATCCAACTATTTCACTACTGAAATATTACTGTGTGCTTCAGTTATTTGATAGAGATATAAGCTGTCAGTGTCCACTGTGAGGAACATAGTGAGGAAATTGAAGACCACAGGCACAGTTCTTGCTAAGGCCAGAAGTATCAGGCCACATAAAATATTGGAGAGGCAAAGGCGAAGGATGGTGAGAGCGGTCAAAAACAGCCCACGGACCACCTCCAAAGACCTACAACATCAACTTACTGCAAATGGTGTCACTGTCCATCCTTCAACAATTCAGCGCACTTTGCACAGGGAGAAGCTGTATGGGAAAGTGATGCGAAAGAAGCCTTTTCTGCACACGCCACAACTGAGTCGCTTGAGGTATGCAAATGCACATTTAGACAAGCCAGCTTCATTTTGGAATTAGGTGCTGTGGACTGATGAAACAAAGATTGAGTTAATTGGTCATAACAAGGGGCGTTATGCATGACGGAAAAAGAACACAGCATTCCAAGAAAAACACTTGCTACCCACAGTAAAATTGGGTGGAGGTTCCATCATGCTGTGGGGCTGTGTGGCCAGTGCCGGTACTGGGAATCTGGTTAAAGTTGAGGGTCGCATGGATTCCTCAATATCAGCAGATTCTTGAGAATAATGTTGAGGAATCAGTCACAAAGTTGAAGTTACGCCAGGGCTGGATATTTCAACAAAACAACAACCCAAAACACTGTTCAAAATCTACTCGGGCATTTATGCAGAGGAATAAGTACAATGTTCTGGCATGGCCATCCCAGTCCCCAGACCTAAATATCATTGAACACCTGTGGGGTGATTTGAAGAGGGATGTCCATGCTCGGCAACCATCAAACCTAACTGAACTGGAGATGTTTTGCAAGGAGGTATGGTCCAAAATACATTCATCCAGAATCCAGACACTCATTACAGGCTATAGGAAGCGTCTAGAGGCTGTTATTTCTGCTAAAGGAGGCTTTACTAAATATTGATGTGATTTTTCTGTAAGGGTGCCCAAGTTTATGCACCTGTCTAATTTAGTTTTGATGCATATTGCGCATTTTCTGTTAATCCAACTATTTCACTACTGAAATATTACTGTGTGCTTCAGTTATTTGATAGATCAAAATTAAATTGCTGATCCAAACACCTAAATATTTATAAATGACAATCATGGAAATTGTGAGGGGTTCCTAAACTTTTGCATACGACTGTATAGCTGAAAGTCTTTTTTGGGTATGTCTCTACCAGCTTTGCACATCTAGAGAGTGACATTTTTGCCCATTCTTCTTTGCAAAATAGCTCAAGCTCTGTCAGATTGAATGGAGAGCGTCTGTGAACAGCAATTTTCAAGTCTTGCCACAAATTCTAAATTGGATTTAGGTCTTGACTGTGCCATTCTAACACATGAATATGCTTTGATATAAAACACTCCATTGTAGCTCTGGCTGTATGTTTAGGGTCGTTGACCTGCTGAAAGGTGAACCTCGACCCCAGTCTCAAGTCTATTGCAGACTCCATACAAGTTTTCTTCTAGGATTGCCCTGTAATTGGCTCCATCCATCTTCCCATTAACTTTTGACCAGCTTCCCTGTCCCTGCTGAAGAAAAGCATCCCCACAACATGATGCTACCACCACCATGTTTCATGTTGGTAATGGTGTGTTAAGGGTGACGTGCAGTGTTAGTTTTCTGCCACACATAGTGGTTTGCTTTTAGGCCAAAAAGTTAAATTTTGGTCTCATCTGACCAGAGCACCTTCTTCTACATGTTTGCTGTGTCCCCCACATGGCTTCTCACAAACCTGCTAACGGGACTTCTTATAGCTGTCTTTCAACAATGGCTTTCTTCTTGCCACTCTTAAATTAAGGCCAGATTTGTGGGGTGTACGACTATTAGTTGTCCTGCGGACAGATTCTCCAACCTGAACTGTGGATCTCTGTAGCTCTATCAGAGTTACCTCTTGGCTGCTTCTTTGATTAATGCTCTCCTTGCCAGACCTGTCAGTTTAGGTGGGCGGCCATGTCTTGGTAGGTTTGCAGTTTGCCATAGTCTTTCCATTTTCGGATGATGGATTGAACAGTGCTCTGTGAGATAGTCAACGCTTGGGATATTTTTTTTATAACCTAACCCTGCTTTAAACTTCTCCACAATTTTATCTCTGACCTGTCTGGTGTGTTCCTTGGCCTTCATGATGCTGTTTGTTCACTAAGGTTATCTAACAAACCTCTGAGGGCTTCACAGCTGTATTTATACTGGAATTAAATTTCACACAGGTGGACTCTATTTACTAATTAGGTGACTTCTGAAGGAAATTGGTTCCACTAGATTTTATTTAGGGTTTTAAGAGTAAAGGGGGCTGAATACAAATGCACACCACACTTTTCACATATTTATTTGTAAAAAAAAATTAAACCATTTATCATTTTCCTTCCACTTCACTATGTGCCACATTGTGTTGGTCTATCACATAAAATCCCAATAAAATACATTTAAATTTTTGGATGTACAGTAGGTGACCGCGATATTGTGTCAATCTCGCCGCACTTCTCGGCGAGATTTGACACCTACGAGCCCCGTCGCAGGAGCCAGCGCCGAGATGGCTCACTCATCGGGAAAGGAAAACTTTGTTTTCCTTCCGCGATGAGTGACAGGCAGCGCTGACAGCTGTCTGGTATGAATCCTGAGGCGGGAACACCGCGCCAAATTTTCAATGAAAAAACCGGCGTGGGTTCCCCCCTCGGAGGCATACCAGGCCCTTGGGTCTGGCATGGATTGTAAGGGGAACCCCCTATGCCGAAAAATCGGCGTGGGGGTCCCCCCCAAATCCATACCAGACCCTTATCCGAGCACGCAGCCCGGCCGGCCAGGAAAGGGGGTGGGGACGAGCGAGCGGCCCCCCCCTCCTGAGCCGTACCAGGCCGCATGCCCTCAACATGGGGGGGTGGGTGCCTTGGGGGAGGGGGGCGCCCTGCGGCCCCCCCACCCCAAAGCACCTTGCCCCCATGTTGATGAGGACAAGGGCCTCTTCCCGACAACCCTGGCCGTTGGTTGTCGGGGTCTGCGGGCGGGGGGCTTATCGGAATCCGGGAGCCCCCCTTAATAAGGGGGCCCCCAGATCCCGGCCCCCCACCCTGTGTGAATGAGTTTGGGGTACATGGTACCCCTACCCATTCACCTAGGGGAAAGTGTCAATAGAAAAAAAACACACTACACAGGTTTTAAGAGTCATTTATTAGTCAGCTCCGGGGGTCTTCTTCCGACTTCGGGGGGTCTCCTTCCGACTTCTCCCGGTGTTCGGCCTCTTCTCCCGGTGTTCGGCCTCTTCTCCCGGGCCCCGCCGCTATCTTCTTCCAGCTCTATTGCCAGCGAGGGGCCCAGTCTGCTGCCGCCGTCTCGTCGCCGCCGTCTCGTCGCCGCTGTCTCTCCGCCGCTGTCTCTCCGCCGCTGTCTCTCCGCTTCTTCTCTTCTTTTCTTCTTCCCCGATGTTGACACGACGCTCTCTCCGGCTCGAATGCTGTGTGCGAGCTGCGGAGCCATTTATATAGGCGGTAACCCCACCCCCTTACGACGTCATGGTCCCAGCATGCGCAGGGACTCTGGCGTCATAAGGGGGCGTGGCCCCAGAGTCCCTGCGCATGCTGGGACCATGACGTCGTAAGGGGGTGGGGTTACCGCCTATATAAATGGCTCCGCAGCTCGCACACAGCATTCGAGCCGGAGAGAGCGTCGTGTCAACATCGGGGAAGAAGAAAAGAAGAGAAGAAGCGGAGAGACAGCGGCGGAGAGACAGCGGCGGAGAGATGGCGGCGACGAGACGGCGGCGACGAGACGGCGGCAGCAGACCGGGCCCCTCGTTGGCAATAGAGCTGGAAGAAGATAGCGGCGGGGCCCGGGAGAAGAGGCCGAACACCGGGAGAAGAGGCCGAACACCGGGACAGCGGCAGCAGACCGGGCCCCTCGCTGGCAATAGAGCTGGAAGAAGATAGCGGCGGGGCCCGGGAGAAGAGGCCGAACACCGGGAGAAGTCGGAAGGAGACCCCCCGAAGTCGGAAGAAGACCCCCGGAGCTGACTAATAAATGACTCTTAAAACCTGTGTAGTGTGTTTTTTTTCTATTGACACTTTTCCCTAGGTGAATGGGTAGGGGTACCATGTACCCCAAACTCATTCACACAGGGTGGGGGGCCGGGATCTGGGGGCCCCCTTATTAAGGGGGGCTCCCGGATTCCGATAAGCCCCCCGCCCGCAGACCCCGACAACCAACGGCCAGGGTTGTCGGGAAGAGGCCCTTGTCCTCATCAACATGGGGGCAAGGTGCTTTGGGGTGGGGGGGCCGCAGGGCGCCCCCCTCCCCCAAGGCACCCACCCCCCCATGTTGAGGGCATGCGGCCTGGTACGGCTCAGGAGGGGGGGGGGCGCTCGCTCGTCCCCACCCCCTTTCCTGGCCGGCCGGGCTGCATGCTCGGATAAGGGTCTGGTATGGATTTGGGGGGGACCCCCACGCCGATTTTTCGGCATAGGGGGTTCCCCTTTCAATCCATGCCAGACCCAAGGGCCTGGTATGCCTCCGAGGGGGGAACCCACGCCGGTTTTTTCATTGAAAATTTGGCGCGGTGTTCCCGCCTCAGGATTCATACCAGACAGCTGTCAGCGCTGCCTGTCACTCATCGCGGAAGGAAAACAAAGTTTTCCTTTCCCGATGAGTGAGCCAGCGCGACATTCACAGTACCCTGTCGCCGAGAACCAGCGCGACGCTATCGCGCTGGAAACACAATCTCGCGGTCAGGTACTGTAATACTCTTTCAAGAAACTGTATGTCTGTATATTTGTTGTTTATCCATAGTAGGAACAAGGAACAATAGTGTGCATTTTTTATCCTACCTACAGCACACTAGCACTAAATAAAAAAGTTTTTTTAATTTTACACAAAATATACTGACCCTGACCATTTGTCCCTTACTTTGACCCTGACACTGACAATAACTTAGATCAAGCTCTGATATACCATTCAGAAGCAGAAAGAGAAAAAAATCCAATCACATGCTTTTACAGTAATCATGTGATCAGAAGCCGGTTCTTTCAGCTCCTGGTTGTGGTATAAGACCCAAAGCTGTCATTGAGCACTCAGTGTTGGGTGTGCGCTTCCAGCACAAATGCAGTACGCATATATGCAGCGTTTCAAAAAAAAGACCCACCTTCGTGATGCTGGCATCAATGGGTTAAAGATAACTTGGAAAAGAAAGAGAGAAAGTCACCTTCAGAAAGAAAAAAAGAAAACCGTTTCCACTGCATTCACTAAATATCTTCTACAAAACCTACTGTGCTAGAAGCCTTTATTCCTAATTGAGTTTTGTACTTAGAACTGTGCACAGAACAATTATAAAACAAAGCATTTTCCAACATAGCTGTAACAAAAAATAAATAAGGTAACTTTACACAGAAGCAGGCATTGTTTGCATCTATGCATAGTTTAATCTGCAGAAAACACAGAACATATCATAGACCATATATGAGTCCATACACTCAAAGTGTTCTCAAATGATCTGTTTTTCTTAAGTGTTTAGATTAGTTTCACTGTTGGGAGCATTTAGTTCCAACAAAGTACAGCACTTATATCTTATCGGTTACCAAGAAATTGTGAACAATTTGCAAATCACAATTGAGACATTGTTTGTCGAGTAATTTAATTTAACTATATAGAAGTGATTGTCTTATGAAACATTGGTCAATTTAGTAACATAATTTTCAAAAGCAATCGCTTCTTTTCTTAATGGAAAAAGTTATGTAAACTTGATTATTCTGAATGCAAAATAGCATTAATTAAATTTGCATATGTTATGCTTACATTGAAAGTAAAGGGCCAGTGTGTAACCATGAGTGTTTTTCCTCAGTACAAAGAGTCAACTTTTTATACAAGTTTCAGTATGTTCAAGAGCGAGCTATCCAAAGTTTACATACTAGAAATAGAAAATGTAAGCTCTTTACTGGTCCGGGGGTTTTGGCGATGTATTTGAAAGTGGCAGGGATCTCAGCGTAACAGTTCAGGCACACCTTCTTTGCACTCTATGACTACAGGAACACACAGTTAAAGTGGTTGTTAAGCCACTCTAACCTGTATGCACCATCAGCACTGCCTCCTATTGTAGTGTCCCCCTCTGTGTATATTTATAAAAATAAATGCTGCAAATACCTCATTTTAGAGCCGAAATCATGATCACATGGCCGGCCGACTTTCTCTTTTCCTCCTCTGACAGATGCAGCAGGAGGGGCCGAGATTCCCCCACTGACGTTAGTCAGGAGGAGAGAGGCGGCCTATCATGTGATTGCGATCTCAACACTGAATTGAGGTATTTGCAGCATTCATTTTTATAAATCACACACAGAGGGGGACACTGCAATAGGAGACAGTGCTGATGGTGTATATAGGTTAATGTTGTGCAAGCAGCATAAGGGGGCGGCACTGTCATGAGCTGGCAGGCAGGGAGGGAAGGGGGGAGGAGATGACAGATAGCAGGGCTGCGGGTGACGGAGGCACGTAAACTGACTACGGTGCCAGGACTCAGCAGCTATGATACACCGTAGTCAGTTTACATAGGGGAGGGTAGAGATTGGCAGGATCAGCCAGGTTTTTTAGGTGTTACAGGGGGCCAAATGACACAGCACAAGCACTGTATCATATAACATGCTTTAACCACTTCAGTCCTGGAAGGATTTACCCCCTTAATGACCAGGCCATTTTTTGCGATACGGCTCTGCATCGCTTTAACTGACAATTGCGCAGTCGCGCGATATACGGAAACCACAGCAGTTTTTATATTTTGCGCTATAAACAAAAAAAGAGCGACAAAAAATTAAACAATATTTTTTACTTTCTGCTATAATAAATATCCAAAAAAAATATACAAAAATGTATTCATCAGTTTAGGCCAATATGTATTCTGCTACATTTTTTTGCTAAAAATATCGAAATGCACGTATATTGATTGGTTTGCGCAAAAGTTTTAGCGTCTACAAAATAGAGGAAAGAGTTAGGGACTTTTTATTGTTTTTCCTAGTAATGGCGAGTATCAGCGATTTTTAGCAGGACTGTGACACTGCAGCAGACAAATCTGATCCCAAGTGACACTTTTTGGTGACTAGTGACACCAATACAGTGAACAGTGCTATAAAAATGCAGCGCGTAACGGGCCCACAGTACCACATGCACAGACTGACGTACAGGTATGTCGGTTTAAGCAGCTGAGCAGCCTTGCCGCAGTATATATGCGAAAGGCGGTTGGCAAGTGGTTAAAGAAGCAGGATCCATTTTTTTGGGGGTTAACAAACGCTTTAAGTCCAGATCAAAAAGTCAAATGGCTTCTTACCCATGTTTATTCTTTGAAACAATAACTGAAAGTAATCCTTCACAGAGAAATTACACAGAACATAGGCAGTTTTTCATTGAATGAGCTGTTTTAAGGGAACATCCGACCGTGTGTACGCTCCATCGGACAAACTTTTTCAGTTTTCATCGGACTTTTGTTGGCTATGCGAAAGGGCAAACTTTCCGGCAACAAAAGTCCGATGGAGCAAAGTCCGATCGTGTGTACACAGAACCATCGGACTTTTGTACAAACTACAGTACCTACCCGCGAGAATCTTTCCAGCGCGATCCCATCACGCTGGTTCTCGACGACAGGGTACTGTACATCTCACATTTTCCTATTGCAGTGAGCGCGAGAGGAAATACCCCTCCTGGGGCATACCAGGCCCTTAGGTCTGGTATGGATTTTAAGGGGAACCCCCTACGCCAAAAAAATGGTGTGGGGGTCCCCTCTAAAATCCATACCAGACCCTTATCTGAGCACGCAGCCCGGCCGGTCAGAAAAGTGGGTGGGGACGAGCGAGCGCCCCCCTCCGGAACCGTACCAGGCCGCATGCCCTCAACATGGGGGGTGGGCGCTTTGGGGCAGGGGGGCGCCCTGCAGCCCTCCCCACCCCAAAGCACCTTGTCCCCATGTTGATGAGGACAAGGGCCTCTTCCCAACATTCCTGGCCGTTGGTTGTTGGGGTCTGCGGGCGGAGGGCTTATCAGAATCCGGGAGCTTCCTTTAATAAGGGGGCCCCCAGATCCCGGCCCCCCATCCTATGTGAATGAGTCGGGGTACATCGTACCCCGACTCATTCACCTGGGGAAAAAAAGTGTCAATAAAAAAACACACTAGACAGGTTTTTAAAGTAATTAGGCAGCTCCGGGGGTCTTCTTCCGACTTTGGGGGTCTCTTCTGACTTCTCCGATCTCTCCGGCCTCTTCTCCAGGTGTCCGGTTCTTCTCCCGCTCTCCGGCCTCTTCTCCAGGTCTCCGGTTTTTCTCCCGCTCTCCAGTTCTTCTGCCGGATTCCTCCACTATCTTATGCTCTTTTGCCGCTCTTTTGCTAGCGGTGGCCCGGTCTTCTCCGTCGTCTTCTTTTCTTCTTCCAATGTTGACAAGATGCTCACAGTCCCGGGGCATGATGGGACTGTTACGTCATAAGGGGCGGAGTCACCAGGTGACATCCACCGGTGACCACGCCCCATGCCTATATAAGTCGTTGCGCACCTCGCACACGGTATTACAGCGGGAGAGAGCGTCGTGTCAACATCGGAAGAAGAGAAGAGGGAAGAAGACGATGGAGAAGACCGAGCCACCGCTAACAAAAGAGTGACAAAAGAGCAGAAGATAGCGGAGGAACCCGGGAGAAGAACTGGAGACCTGGAGAAGAGGCCGGAGAGCGGGAGAAGAACCGGACACTTGGAGAAGGCCGGAGAGAGCGGAGAAGTCGAAAGAGACCCCCGAAGTCGGAAGAAGACCCCCGGAGCTGCCTAATAAATTACTTTAAAAACCTGTCTAGTGTGTTTTTTTTATTGACACTTTTTTCCCCGGGTGAATGAGTAGGGGTACGATGTACCCCTACTCATTCACATAGGGTGGGGGGCTGGGATCTGGTGGCCTCCTTATTAAAGCGGCTCCCATATTCCGATAAGCCCTCTGCCCGCAGACCCCGACAACCAACGGCCAGGGTTGTCGGGAAGAGGCCCTTGTCCTCATCAACATGGGGACAATGTGCTTTGGGGTGGGGGGCTGCAGGGCACCCCCCTGTACCAAAGCGCCCACCCTCCATGTTGAGGGCATGTGACCTGGTACTGTTCGGGAGGGGGGGCGCTCGCTCGTCCCCACCCCCTTTCCTGACCGGCCAGGCTGCGTGCTCGGATAAGGGTCTGGTATGGATTCTGGGGGGACCCCCACGCCGTTTTTTTGGCGTAAGGGGTTTCCCTTAAAATCCATACCAGACCTAAGGGCCTGGTATGCTCCTGGAGGGGAACCCATGCCGTTTTTTATTTAAAATTTGGCGTGGAGTTCCCCCTCATGATTCATACCAAACACCTGTCGGCAATGCCTGTCGCGCATCGCGAAAGGAAAAAAACACATTTTTCCTTTCCCGATGAGCGAGCTAGCTTCCGCAACGGGGGTAGCAGGTGTCAAATCTACCCGATAACAGCGGCGAAATTGACATTATTTTGTCCTCACCTACTGTACAAAAGCATGCTCAGAACCAATGCAAAAGATCAGACAACAATACAGAAGTTGACCAAAGGGTGGCGGTAAAGAGCTGAAAAACCACGTGATTTGGTGAAAGTTGGATGAAAAAGTCCTGCCGTGTGTATGCTAAATTAGTTTACGGCCAACGCCCTTTGTACAAAAATTCACGGGAAAGTTTGTACAAAGTCCTATCGTGTGTATGAGGTTTAACAGGCATAAAAGACAATTTGCATCGGCAATATATTGCTCATATAATGATGCTGGTATTTCCTCCCCTCCATGCTGCACTTCTCGAGCACAATAAACGGCAGTAGGTGTGAATGCATGTAAAAATGTGTTTGGGTCCTTTAAAAGGCCTTTATTGAATAAATAGCAAGTTGTTGGTAAAGTTTGATCTTATATAAAGAAAATCTAAGGATGCAAAAGAAGAAAAAAATATATATCTATAACTCATTGGATAACACATTTCCTGTAACCTAGGACACCTTTTTTTTTGTTTTGTTTTTTTAGATCTTGTGGTATCTGCTTAGGATGTAAACCGGTCATTACAAAATGCACATTTCCAATAATCTATTGTTTATCTGAACTAAGCTTTTAGATCTATTCTCATAAACCTGTATGGCCAGAGCATTCAAAGCAAATTGCCAGTTAAAGTATTACTAAAACCCAGGACACTGCATTCACTATACAAAAAACCAAGCAGGCCGTGGGGCTTTAGTGAGAGTAATGCTCATACAAAAGTGCAACAAGGTTTATAAAAATACAACATTTTTATTAGAATTTGACAAAACATGTATTTAAAAAGGTAACATAAAAATCTTTACTTACAAAAGGGCAAATGGTATACAAGATAGTGAATCATTCACCAGATTACATCCAAATTGCCTGATGACATACTGTAGCAATGCTGAAGCTGTATTCTCTATGCATTTCACAGGACAAAACCTGCTTCATCAGGAGACAGCTCACGTTGGTATAAGTGTGGGAGAGCCATGTCATAAAAATCAATGATTCATAATCATTTGTGAAAAACAATCTCCGATATTGTCAGTGTATTATACTCACATAGGCAGTAAAATCACAAGTAGGATCTGTCAGCAACTGCAGAACCAAGACCTGAAAGGTGATGGATAAAGGGCCCTGTAAAAGATTTTACAACTAGGTCTTGGTGCTGGGTAACAGCAGCCCAAAAAAAGCTTCCTCCATGGGAGCTGAGGATCAGTGGGCAACCACACAGTGAGGTACACACAGGAGAGACCACCGCTGCAGAAAACCTTTGTATTGGCTGAGTCAGAGAAATGGGATGATGATGTCACAATCTCCTACTTAGCCAATCAGAGGAAGCTTTTTATTCATTGATAGAATACTAAGCTTTATATGAATGGCTGAGCAGTGCTCAGACTTAGGTTAGTTCCGGGTGTGAGACAGAAGGTCTCCTCTCGCACCAGGAACATAGTGCTGTATACTGTATGTAGCCACATCTACATACAGTTTATACTGCACACCCAGTGGTTGCACATGTTAGTGATGGAAATGGTTTGTTTGGGCCAGCTTGGCCCAAACAATCTATTTAAACTGAAACTAAAGCTGAAGATCATCTTTAAGTTTTGGGAGTTGCTGTTAAAGTAGCCACGTTTATTACTTTGAATTATTTCACAGAACCCCAAGCTTATAATTTTGGGATGTTATTTTATTTCACTTAAGCAAGATTATTAGGCATTGTTGTGAGGCTGTTATTACTCACTTTGATATCATTTTTTGCCTAATATTGAGTAATATATAAATCTCAAGACCTGTTTTTCAATATCTAGAGTTTGGGTGTAATTCTTCCTAGCACATAAGAAATATTTATTTGTTTTTCAAGCCACACTGCTGCAAACTGCAGTGCTTTTTTATCCAGTGACTGTAATGAATTACTATTGACGCTTATTTCAGTGCTTGAATTCTGCATATTGCTGTAGGCTAAAGGCCTACATCTTGGTGGACTATAAAGTCTGGATGTGCAGCTACCACTGACAGCTTTGAACTTTTTTTATTGGTAATTACACAGCTGGTGAAGAATGCTTTTCTTTTGAGATGTTTTCAAAGAAAAAAATATAGTTCACTAAAATCTTTGCACAGACAACTATATCTATTGGTTTGTTTTGCAGCACTGCTCTCATCTAGTTAAAGTAACTCTGCATTATTTACATATTTACTTTTACCCAAGTGAAGCTGCTTTCCTGAATTTCTAATTGGTTTAATATTTGAAAGAAATGACCCATTCTGTAATAATTTGAATATATTTGTTAAACATACTATGGCATACTGTGAAAAAAAATTGTATTGTATAATATTCCTTCAAGATAATCTGTATGTCCCTGGTTCATATGATTAGAATATAGAAACACATTTATATTTTAATTTCTCCTTCAAAAATGTCAATAAGGTTATTTTGCTTTCCGAGTATGGCTGAGACAGTTCATATCTATTTATTTTTTAATTTGAAATATCTTAGAAGTTGTTTACGATTGCTTTGAACAGATTTTTTATGTGTAAAGTTCATTGTGTTTTTTATTTTATATTGTATTTCTCCTTTTTCTCTTTTTTGTTTTTTTTTCTCTTTTTATTGTATCTTTTTCTATCTGCTTATCCCTCACTGTACTTCTTCCTTCTGTCATTTTGTTTTAATGTTTATACCGAATAAAGTGGGTTGTTGGAGTGCAGCCGTCGGGATTTTCCTTGTCTTTCTATCTTTTGCTTTAAAATATGCTATCGAAATAAAAATTACATTTGTATTTTTCTTTTTATGAGAAATATATTTTAAATTTGGTAATAAGGATCATGAAGTGTGTAATAGTGAAATTATTATTTTTATTTGTTATTATGTAAGTAGAAAATTGTAGCTAGGTGAAAAAAATGTAAAAGTGATTTCTTTTATTGGCTTGTTAATTTAAGACTATAATTATAAAATATATTTAACATTTTAATACTTCCGGGAATACGACCAGCATTGCAAAGTTAAGCAAAACAAATCTTGCTGTTGCATAGGAACCCTGTCACAATCACTTCTGGTGCTGGACTGCTGCTTGCTGCACATGCTCATGGATCCTCATGTTTCAACAGCAAAAGTCTGCACATCATCATTTCAAGGTTCCACGCTTAGTCTTTATACTGAGATATGTGCCCAAGCATTCTAATGATGACCTGCTGCAAGTGACTATTTTTACTTTCAATTGTGTTTAAACCTAAAAAGAAAATGTAATATATTGTAGCTTATCAGTCCCTAGATGTGGTGGCTTCATTTTTTCCCATTTTTTCAGGCTTTTTTTTTTTACCTGGGGATCCTGTCACCTAGGGGGCAATGCTTGCTCACCATACTGTATATATGGAGGAGCAGTGTTGTCACCCTAAGTTGCTTTCCTGATTTAGATTACAGAAAACCTTTCCCCTCCTCATCGTAATTACGGTACATAGGAGGAAGGTGTTCAGCAGTTCACAGAAGGTAGCTGAGAAGGCTGAAAGAGTGTTTAAGATATCATGCCCAGCACACAGGACGTTACAAGGAAACCAGGTTTCTGTCTGAATTAATAGCTATTTTTCTATACTTGAAGAAAATGTACTTGACCTGAAAAAAACCCAATGCAGCCTCAACATCTAAGTACTTGTGGGCTTTTTATTCTTGGGCTTAAATATACTTTGATAAATACTTTGGAACCTGTCAAATGACCATATGAAAAATTGCAGATGTATTACCTACATCTGTTCTTATTCTGTGATTTGAATTATGACAGTGTAAATATTAGGCTGGCTGTACACAGTTTGTGTTTTTTTTTCAGAGAACTAAAAAAAAAAATCCCTCTTTCCATGAAAAAAAAAGGTTGAAGGGGGAATCCCCCTTGTCCCCCCCCCCCCCATGGGCACTTTATTCTGACAGTCGCACCTATCGCTTTCAGTGATGATTTCTGCTCTCCATTCATGTAACCACTGGAAGAAGAAATTACAGTTGCTTTTACCAGGCAACCACTGCAAAAGTTTAACTAAATCTTTGTCATGATTTCGTCTTTGCTTTGATGGATGGAGGTACCATTTAATACATTAAAAAAAACATGTCCAATAAATGTTTTTACCCCTTTAAATTTGTATTTTATTTAGGAGTATTTAAAGCAGGACTAAACCCATTGTTTTAACTGTTTCCCAAAACAGGAACATTCAAGGCATGCCGCAAAGAACGTTCACAGTTGTTTGTGCTCTCAACTGAACTGTCAGGCCATCAAATGGCTGGTGTCATAACTGATAAAATTTGCACAATTGAGCTCCTGAATTCTAAACAATATGTATACTAACAAAGGTTGCACACAGTATTCTACATATCACCTATATAATGTACAAGTAGTCAGAATTCAGGCCAAAGAGTACATGTGTTTATAGAGTCTTGATGCTCAGGATATTGCTAGCTGCATGTTATAAGAGAACAGTTTAAACCATTGGTATAAAGTAAGGCTCTCTTTTTTTGGGCATTGTAAAAGGATTTTACTTTTGACAACCCTTTCCATTTATCCTAGGACCCCCTCCTCAAAAAAATTCTGATAACTATAGAGGAATGCCTATTATTCAAGACTTTATGAAACAAACATATTTGAATGTCGATAAAGCAAAGTGGTGTTTTAATTGTTTTAATATCAATGATAAAATAAGCATTACTGACTAGAATTTAAAATGTTTACTCCGTAAGTGTTTCAAATGCTCTTCGTTGCCTTTTCAACTTAATGTAAAGTTGGAAAATGAACTGAAGACAAAACTTGAGCCAGTGTGATGTTTTATATAAACAGAATGCCACATAACCAAAGGGAACAATTAACATGATAAAATATGCTATATAAATATGTGAATTGTGCTTCTGCCTTGTCTTCCAGAAACAAATGCATATTCATTAGTCGTTTTTCAGATTTTGTTTGTCTTCTTCCTTGTAGGTAAAGTGCAAGTAAAAAGTTCGGATATCCAAGTTGGAGACCTTATTATAGTGGAAAAGGTAATAACTGCAGTTTATTGTTAAACACATAGTATATTTTCTCAGATATTATTAGAACTTGGTCAGTCAGAGAAGTGATCAAATGATGTATGGAGTTGTCAAAAAATAAATACAGAATTTTTATTCTGGAACATATGTTACTGAACAGGCTTCAGCAAAAATACCTTTGCATTCCCTTTCCAGGGTCCAATGTACTCAAAAATGTAAAATTTCAAAGCTTTCTATGTTTTGAGTACTTGTCTGCTTCCTACTGCAGGTTCCTGTTGCCTTGTAAAACTTTCCATTATAATGATACGCCAAAATATTAAAAAAAAAAAAAAAAAACTTGCAGAAGAAGGCAGGCAAACTCTCAACCATGGAAGTATTAAAATTTTATTTTGGTAATCCCCAAGGATGTTGGCATTCTGGAGTACTGGAAAGGTATGTACTAGCATGACTACGTGCCTGCGCTGTAGTGCTTTGGCTTTATTACATTTAAAGGTTTTCTCTGTTAAAATCAGGATTTACTGAATGCTTTATGATTGTCATTTTTCAAGGAAGCAATAGTTGTAAAGCAATTATATATATGTTAGTTTTTTTAGAATATTTGGGGCTTTCCTAAAGTTGAGATCCAGAAGTAACTGCATTGCAGTTTAAAATCTCAGCAATTTCAATTTTTGGTTGCCAGAATATCTACGGTGGCTGTAGTGGCTATACAAATACATATAGTTGTTTGGGGTAACGGGCTTCATTTGTGCTTCATTACAACACATCTGCACTGTTCCCTTCACAGTGTACACCAGCGACTGTGGTATAGCATGCCTGCTGGTGAGAATGAGCCCTATAGTGCCTGTTAAATAGCAAATTCTATTCCTTAATCATACAGTACATGACACAAGCTCATTTAAGTCTTGATCATGGGTTATATTCTGCCATCTCCAGATGAGGACACTGGCAAACAAAGTGGTTAGGATAGCTAATATAACCCTTCCCACACCCAGCAATCCTCAGTTGTTTGCTAGAGTCCTTTAGATGATAATTGACCTCTCTCTACTGAAAGCACATTTCTGGCATGTAATTTCTGATACTACTGGATGATTGAAGAATATGCTTGGTTCTGGTTGGTTCTACCCTGGGAAGGAGCTAGTACCCTGCTGTAGAGAGTCCTGTGCTTTGCCCTTTCCTCTGTGGGGGCCCTCCCAACAGCTCTCACACCCCTGTCCTCCCCCCCGCAGCCTGGGTGTAGTACATGGATACCAAGCTCCTTGCATTGAGCACAGAGGAGTGAGTAGTGGGGGTACCTTAGGATGGGAGTGGTGTGTCACGGCCTGCATACACCACTTTAAATGGTTTGTTGTGGCCAGGCATGCTAGGAAGATTGTGAAGTAACCTCTGTGACATATTCTGGAGGGCAATTGCCTGTTCTATTTGCTTACTTCTGCCCTCTGTAGGGGGTTCTCAACCTACTCCCTGACTCCAAGCACCATCGTTAGTGCATTATTTTCTAACAAACAAGCACAGAACAGCTCCGGATTGTGATCCAAGTCTCTGCATTAGCCTTCACCAGGTTATCCAACAGCCTTTAGTCGTGGGACACAGGACGGCTGCCCCACCTCTGCTCTCCAGCAACTGTCTCTGCAATAATCACATTTGTGAGTATCCCACAAAGGATCATCCATCCTCAATGCACATGTTAGACAGAAAGGAAATTCGATGGGGGCACACCAGCAGACAAGGTGTACAGAGCCATGAGGAGGTTATTCAGAATTCCGCTCAAAATTCTGCACCTGGGCCTTTGGACCACAGTTTCTACCCCTCGGATCCCACCTTATCTCTACGGGTACTCACCATTCCTCTCTTTTTTTAACTTTTTTAAAAGGTGGAAGGTGAATCCTTGAATTCTGAGAGCTCCTCCTGGCAGGATGGGCAGCAACTCTTAATCACTGCTAAACGGAAAGAACCATTATATTTCTGGTTGATGAGGTGCGCTCCTGTTTGAAGTTGATCCTTCATCACCTGCTGGACCTAAGGTCACTAGTATGTACAGTAATCTCTTCCAAAGACTAAGAAATCTTCTAGGTCCTTTGTTCTGGATGAAAACGGGCCATGGCCAGACAAAAAGTGTATACACCTCCTAGGCAATACCCGGTGGAGAAGGCCTAGAATAAAATGAAAAGTGGAAAGTGCCTGTCATGGTTTTGGCTATTTCCTGTATCATCCAGTCCCTTATAGTTCCTATTGAGGATGTCTCAGTCTTCAAAGACCCAGTGGTCAAAAAGGTTTGAAGCCCTCCTCAAAGCCTCTTTTGCTCTGTTGAGCTTTGCCATACAACCATTGGTGGTTTCTGTGGTGGTTTGCCAAACTCAAACAGCCTAGGTCAATTGCAAGACAAGCAACCCCAAGTAATCCTGACAGATCTCTCTGTGCTCCAAAAACTGGCACTCTTCCTAGTAGCCTTGCACTATTGAGTGGACAGTTTGACAGACTGCTTTTGTCAAAATTATTATCTTGCGCTCATGTGAGTACAAATGCATAGGTTCCTCTGGCTGTGGAATTGGTCTGCTGAGATTGTTTTTAAGAAACATTTACAAAAACAATTGAGTATTGTCTGTCATACTTTTTTTTTATTTCCAGTAGCATTCAAATTTTCAGGACAAGCTTTCATTTAGTACCCCCTTCTTCAATGTAAGCAGTACTAATGCACAACGTTTTAGCAGCATGTTAATAAGAAAATCTCTGAGGAACACACATACACACACAGCAAGATCAATCTATCAAAAAGTGTCACGCACAAAAAAAGGGACCTTCAATATTACAGGATCATAGAACTGTACCTTCAGTAATGTTGTGTGCCTCATTCAAGGTAAAAAATGAAACAAAGGATCTTTTGTTGGCAGGACAGACATTACACAAAGAATTAATTTATACAGACAGACCAATCGGGGAACATACAGAAGATGATTTCTGCACACCTGTGGGACATCATTTCTCAAAACCAGTAGACACTATGGAAGACCTAAATGTTTTGGTTCCTAAAGGGAACTTCAAAACTACTCTAGGAAGGAAAACTTTTCAACCAAGAATGATAATTCTATTTTATGCAAAAGGTGATAAAATAAATGTGGACCTTGGCTTTTAAAATCACTACCCAGCAGTTTTGCGACCTCCCTCACCTCTGTGACTCTTCCCCTCTCCATTCCATAGCTCTCTTCCTGCCTTATCTCACTAATGACCATTTCTGTGTATGTGTGTGTTTGTTTTTTTTCTCTTTCCTCAGAGATTTTCTTATTAACATTCTGATAAAACTTTGTGTGTTAGCCTTCTTTGGACCTTGAAGAGGGGGTTACACCCCGAAAGCTTGTCCTGAAATTTTGGATGTTCGTGCAGATAAAAAAAGGATCACAGGCAGTACTCAATTGCTTTTGTAACAAGTGCACTAATATGACTGCAAACACCTCAAGTAAGAAACATTTAGAAAGAATGACTCATTGGAGAGCCTCTAGACACCTTTATTAAGGAAGTCATGGACAGATCACTCCCTAGTAAGATTAAAGCTAAGATGTTCATGGCAATTTCTTTCGATTTTGCATTTTTGTAAGAGTTCTTTTTATACCTCCCAGACCTCCACTTCAACAGCCAAGTCCTCCACTCAGTTTAATCACAAGTCCTGGAGTCAAGTCAGTTCTAGAGCCAAGGCCACCTCACAATAATAGGGATCCCCCACTCTCACAAGTGGCTTATGTATCCTGGCCTTTTCAGCTACCTGGGCTCAGGGCATTTGAAATCTATGGGCCTAGTCTGTAATTGCATCACTATACCTAAGGAGAATTTCTAGCATTGATAGGCATCAAAAATGCATATATACATATTCCCAATTTTCCCTGCATCATTGGTTTCTGCAATTTATGGTGGGTGAGCAGCATTTTCAACTTGAGGGTCTTCCTTTTGGCTTTGGCCTATCCATGATAACTTATATCTTTTCCTAGGTGCTTTCCCCAATCAGCACCATGCTTTTCTCTCAGGGAATCCACATTATCGGTTACCAGGACAACTTTCTTTTGAAGATCAGGATCTTGGCAGCCATTGTGCAGCAGATGATACAGATACTTCAGAGCTTTAAGTGGATATCCAACCTATGGAAATCTGCATTGAACCCAACCTACTGCTTAGGCGTACCTAGGCCTAGACTTGGACACAGCCCATACTTCAGTGTTTCTTCAGCGGGAAGAATGGTTGACCCTCTGAGCTCATATCTGGACCCTATGCTCCCAAAAGCTTTCAGTGGTCTGAGTATACATGAGGGTATTGGGCCTCATGGTTGCCTCATTTAAGGTCAGTCATGGATAGGCCATGTTGTGTCTGTGTCCCAAGGCAGGGAAATCTCTGACCTGGTGGCTGACTAGCCCTGCACTGGAATTCAGGAAAGTCTTTCTCCTATTAAAGTGGGGTTCCACCCAAAAAAAAAAAAACTACATGAAAAATCCTAAAAAAAAAAAAAAAAAAAAATGTGTATATATTTTTTTTTTACTTCTAAATGCCTATTGCTAGGTGGTCCCTCGTAGTCTGCCTCTTCCAGTGCCTGGGTTGGTGACATCACTTCCCCCTCGGCACAGGAAGGGCTCAGCTCTGCTCCCTCCCTCCTGTCAATCATCTGGGACCCATTACAGGTCCCAAGTGATTGAGCGGCCAATCACGGCGCGCGGCGCCGCTCGCGCATGCGCAGTGGGTGCCAGGCTGTGAAGCCGCTGAACGGAGGGGGAGACGAGCGGGGCTTCGATCCCCCGCATCGCTGGACCCTGGGACAGGTAAGTGTCCAATTAAAAGTCAGCAGCTGCAGTATTTGTAGCTGCTGACTTTTAATTTTTTTTTATTTTGACTTGACCTCGGGTGGAACTCCTCTTTAAACTAGACTGCTATCCTTTTCAGGATGAGGTGTCCTAGGGACAGCTGTCAAAGGGACTCATCAATTGAGCCCAGACTTCCCATTATTGTTCACAAACTAAATGGCTGTACATGTGTCAAATATCGAGCCCGTTCGGCTGGTTTCTGTCGAAGGGGCATGATCGAAAAGGGTCTGCTGATCGGCATCCTATCAGCGCTCTCAGCCAATGTCTAAAAGCGCTGACCGGTATGTTCTGTTGGGGGGGGACGCGTCCCCAGCATCCTCGGCGTCCCCCTGTCAGTACACAATAGTTGAGCGGGGGAGATCACTGTATTAGCATTGAATTGTAAGTACCGAATCTCCTCCCGAGCTCTTTTGTTTTTTTTCATTCAGCCCACTGTGTTGAACAAAAAAAAACTAATACCGTGTACTAGGCTAACCACTTGACCTCCGGAAGAGTGCTCCCCCCTTTATGACCAGGCCATTTTTTGCAATATGGCACTGCGTTACTTTAACTGACAATTGCGCGGTCATGTGATACTGTACCCAAATAAAATGTATGTCCTTTTTTCCCACAAATAGAACTTTCTTTTGGTGGTATTTGATCACCCCGTGTTTTTTTATTTTTTGTGATATAAACAAAAAAAGAACAACTTTGAAAAAAAAAAAAAAAGAAAACAATATTTTTTACGTTCTGCTATAAAACATATACAATAAAAAAAATCTAATTTATTCATAAGTTTAGGCCAGTATGTATTCTGCTACATATTGTTGAAAAAAAAATCCTGATAAGCACACATTGATTGGTTTGCGCAAAAGTTATAGCGTCTACAAACTATGGGATATTTTTATTTATTTATTTTTTAATAGTAAAGTCGACGATTAGTGACTTATATCGGGACTGCGATTTGCGGCAGACAATTTGGACACTAACTGACACTTTTGACACTTTTTGGAGACCAGTAACATTATTACAATGATCAGTGTTAAAAAATATGCACGGTCACTTTACTGACACTGGCTGGGAAAGGTTAAATGTGTGCCTAGCTTGTATTTGTGTACTGTGTGAGAGGTGCATTTACTAGGGGAAAGCATGGATCCATGTCCCTGTGTTACAGGAACATAGAATCCATGCCTTCCCTATTGACAGAATGACAATCTGCCTCGTTTACATAGACAGGCCACCGTTCTGCCTTTCTCTTCAATCATCGGCGGGTGCCCACAGACATTGAGTCCGCGGTACCCGCCGCTGGGCTCCTGTTGTGATTGATCACAGTGTGAGCGACCCGGCGGCGCACATGCCCTACTCAGAAGAGCTGGATGACGTATATATATCTGATCTAGTGCTGCCCTGTAGCAGGAAAATTGCTATAGGGCGGACCTGAACTGGTTAAAGTGATATTAAAGTCTTGTTTTTAAAAAAAAATAACTAAACCACTGAGTCCCTCGCTGGCACTCCTAGCCTCCTTGCCCCCATAGCAGCTTGCTATGGAGGCACCTGAGCTGAGACGCTGCTTTGTCTGTCCATTTGGACACGGAGCCACTGCTTGGCCCCGTCCAGTCTCTCTCCTCATTGGCTCACTTACTTGGATTGACAGCAGCGGGCGCCAACGGCACCTGCTACTGTCTTATTCAAGGAGGAGAGAGAGTCCCAGACCACCGAGTCTCTTGTGCAACATCGCTGGATTGAGATGGGGCTCAGGTAAGTATTAGGGGGGCTGCTGAACACCAAAGGTTCTTTTATCTTAATGCATAAAATATATTAAGATAAAAAAACCTTCTGCCTTTAGAACCACTTTAAGGGCCTTTAGAACCACTTTAAGGGCCATTAGCCTATCCATGCTGTGGTGGACCAACCAGCTTTAGAGGTGACCGACAAAGGCTCAGTCTGACAGTGCTACAATCATGGCTTACATCATTCATCAAGGTGGCACCAGAAGCCACGTGGCTCTACAATAAGTGGAAACAATTCTGGCTTGGGCCGTAATGCATTTTCTAGTCCTATCCGCAGTCCATGATCCTGAAGTAGACAATTGGCAGGTGGACTTTCTGAGTCATCAGCACCAGGATACAGATGTATAGTTTCTTCACTCCTATGTTTTTTTTTTTTTCCATCTGCAACCGCTGGGGGACAATGGACATAAGTATTGGTCAAAAACTGTTAAAAGTTTGTGAACTAATATTTTTATATTTGTTTTAGGTATTTGTAAAACATTTATTTTTCTAATACAAATTAAAACTGAATACAGAGGGCTTCCATGATATATTGTTTGCAACATTGGGTCGCCCTTAAAAAAGGATGCCTACCACTGTTTGCTTTGACCTGTCTGAAGCCTCGTATGAGTCTGTATTTGTTGGGAAAGATCAGAAAGGAGGGCACATCCTTATTTATTAAGCTGTTTGTCTAATTTGATTTTCTGCTATTCAATTCTGTTCCCAATTGTAACGTTTAACATAAGAGTTAGATGGCTTGGAGAAGGTCTACAGGCTTCTGGTTGCAGGTGGTAAAATTTGAAATATGTGTATGTATGTTTGTTTCATGTATGTTTCATATTTATACATCCAAGAACTAATACCTAATAAAAAAATAGGTTAAATGCTGTACAACCCCTTCATGGATTATTTTTTTATTTTTTAGTTTTTTTTGCCTGTACTACTTCAGATGAACTGGCAGGTATAAACACCACCTGATCATATTTGGTGCCTCATGCAATGTTAATTAATGTACCCAACAAAAAGAAATCATTTAGTGAAGTCCCTAGTAATACCTTGTTTTCAAAAGTTCTGTTAGCATATCTATACAGTAGTCTGCAGGTATGGCTACAATTGTATAGATTGTATAGAACATTGGTCAGTAGATACATGTTTTCTATTATAAGAGTTCCATTTCCTGATTATTGCAATGGCAAAGGAGCTGATCTTAGCATTTGACTAGAAGATGCATCAACAGCATTTCAACAGTGAAATTAATGAGTCATTTCAGAGGACGATCCATATGTTTACAACTAAAGCAAACAGTCTGTGTGAAGTGTTCAATTTTCATGCCACAAAGAAAAGACTTTAGTTTAAGCACCTGGTTATTTTTCAAGCCAATCTAACATCCTAATTACTAGGGGAAACATAATAGTGCATGGCTGACTTTGATTGTATATTAAACAGACAGTACAGTATTTAAAATTCAGAAGAAAAAAATATTCCAACATATAAATTGGACTTGTATATGTCGTGATGCTTATTAAAATATTTGTAAAAATCATGAAGAAGTTTGATATATATATATTTAAGTAACTGTATTGAAGCAGTTTTGTCTTTCAACTCTTTGGCCCCTTTCACACTGGGGCGTTTTGCAGGCATTATTGCACTAAAAATAGCGCCTGCAAACCGACCTAAAACTGCCGCTGCTGTTTCTTCAGTGTGAAAGCCCGAGGGCTTTCACACTGAAGCGGTGCACTGGCAGGAGAGAAATAAAAACTCCTGCAAACAGCATCTTTGGAGCGGTGAAGGAGCGGTGTATTCACCGCTCCTAAACCGCTCCTGCCCATTGAAATCAATGGGGCAACGCAGCTATACTGCCGCTGTAGCGGCGCTATGCGAGTGGTTTTAACCCTTTTTCGGCCGCCAGCGGGGGTTAAAACCGCACCGCTAGCGGGCGAATACCACCGCTAAAACGGCGGTAAAGCGGCGCTAAAAATAGCTCTGTTTTACCGCCGACGCCCCCACCGCCCCAGTGTGAAAGGGGCCTTTTACCTACATTCAGAATTATTTTTTTTAGGTGCATGCATTGTTCAAAGCTTACTCAATAGCCAATTGAAGGGTCACACCACCCAAAGGGGATTTTTCTTTTTTTTTTTTTCTTGAATTTGGAGGGTTTAGCTATTCACAGCTTCTTGCAACTCTTTCAGACTGCAATGATACCACTGCTTCGCACAGGGGGCAAGGATCCCACAGCAGCTACTGGAAAGGACAGGGTTTTCTACTTAGGATCTGGTTACTTTGAAAGGAAAACAAACGACTAAAACACAAAATTATTGAAACCGGTATGGAAAAAGAATGAAATTGTTACCCACCTTGTGGTGTTGATCGGCCTTTGGCATCCAAGATGGCCTGAATTCTACTAGGTATTGACAAATATAAGTCTTGGATGGTGGATGATGGAATCTGGTACTGAAATCTTCATGCAAAGATCCGGGTCACAATTCTGTGTAATATCCTTTTGTCTCTTTCGGTAAGTTGACCATGTCAACTTCTTATGCTTATCGGAGGACGTTTTCCCAGAAACGATATATGCCATCATAACCTTTGATACCCTACCTCGCGACACCACAAATAAG
Organism: Lithobates clamitans; assembly: GCA_037952925.1. Lineage (NCBI taxonomy): Eukaryota > Metazoa > Chordata > Amphibia > Anura > Ranidae > Lithobates > Lithobates clamitans. The sequence continues at coordinate 4,964,099 of JBBGZY010001077.1, read as the reverse complement.
TTGGCAACTTCAGTCAGAGGCACCAGCTAAGCTGGCACTGAAAATTTGCCCTTTTGAAACTCAGTAAGCTCTGACATGACTCTGTATTACTAGTAGTGCATGCAGTGAATGATGAAAGTGACGGCTTCTCACCTGTTAGCTAGCTGTCACATCACACAGCGGAAGCAAAAGAATGTTACATCACTTCCACTTTCAACGTAAAACATGTCTTCACTTTCACACCTGCAAATCATGTTTCTATATTTTTTGCCCAACCCCTGTACAGTATTTAGCTCATTTAAACTTAAGATTCACTTGGCTTTAGGTGGGTTTAAAAAGTAGTATGGAATCAGGAAATAATTTCTGATTAGTTTATATTTTATTATTATTTGACCTCAATTGATAAAAAGTGTTAAAATATATATTTCATTTGTCAGAAACTAGCTGGATCATAGCTGACTTCTTATACAGCTCTAGCCTTATTTTGTGTGGTGTTTAGTTTGCATATTTTAGATGGATGTTTCAAGTTGTGTAGGTACGTTCATTATCTGTTTCTACAATTTATGCTTGTGTAAAAATTGTTTCAACAAATTTAAAAGTTATTCTTAACATTCTCTCCCCTGTTTAGTTGCATATGGGATTAGATTGTCTTTCAGATTTTTTTTTTTTATCGTGTCACAGTTAGCACTACAATCAAAAAGAGCTTTACTGAAAAGAGCAGATGTATAAAACATCTGTAAATGGCTGAATGCACAGTGTGCTTTTGCAGCCTTAGGTCAGCCTTTTGCACTCTCTATGAATTGGCTCTGCTAAATAAAAATACACAGCAAGAACATCTGTTACACTTCTGCTCTCTAGCAGAGTTTTATGGTAGTTTTCTTATGATGTCATCATATAGCTTACCAGCAGATTGTATTGTCTACTAGCCTGTGGCACTTTACTTCAATTATCTACATATGACATACTATATCAAGTGTTATATTTCCTCTTACTTCGGCACCTCAGCGCTCTTGAATTGAGGGTGTAAGTTACGGTAGATGGTGAAGAACAGGCTTTGTAAATTAATGGATGCTAAATCTGCCCACATTTCTATAGACAGAGACTGCATTTTTAAGATTTAATTTTTTGTAAGAAAAATCACCTATGCCCGAGCACATATTTTTTTCCAAATGCAGCAAAAGCTCTAATTGTTTTTCTTTAACACCGTTTCTGATTTCCAGCTGGGGTTCTACAGTCAGTTCTCCCACCTTTAGTAATTTTTCTTTATATGTTTTGAGCTAACATATTTCAGACCTTATCTATTCTTTTTTGTGATGGATACCTGCACAGTGGGAGATCATTTCTGCAACATACCTGTTTGCTATTTTTGGAAACTGCAGTTGGCTCTGCAACAGCAAAAATCTAGCAGCACCACAACTGATAAATTCCATTTGATCAAAGTTTATTCAAACCCTAGAACCCATTTTTTTATTGTAGCTTAGCAGTCCTTAGATGTGTTGGTTGCATTATTTTCACCTGTGATCGTGCCAGTAGCCCACTTCCTGTTTTAGGTTGACAACACTTACTGTATTATATCTTTGGAGAAGCACAGTAGGCTGCTTACTTCTAATTTGGACCACAGACCACCTCCCTCTCCCTTCTTCTTTATACAGTAGTGGGGAGGTGTTCTGTAGTCCAAAGAGGTACACTGAGCCAGGTTGACAACACTGCTTGGGATTAAAGTGCAGCAGAGGCAGAGTGCACAGAAGTTAAGGACCCACTGTATTTCTGGCAAGATCAATATATATTTTTCTCTTTCAGCATTTTTAAAGAGACAAAATAAGAGGGAGAATGTACATATATTCAAGTTATTTTTCCATTAGGAATCAGTGTGGAGATGGTGAAACAAGCAGCTGCTTCTTTAGACCAGAAGAGGTGTAAAAAAGACACTTTGCCTTCCCACGCCAACCCAGTCAGTTTTCTGGACAACCAGTGAAAATCTCTTTATTGCTTTGTGTTTGGATGAATAGATTAAATTCCTCGGGGATTGTAATAGTTGCAAGCTCTGCGCTAATCAAACTATCCAAGGTGCAGTAGAGGAAAATTCCAGCACTGATTTGCACGTCCGAACACCATCATTTAGGTTCAGGTTTCCCATTGATGATTACGGATGCTGCGGTGTAGCTGATGAGCATATCCCCTTGCTGCTGAAACTGCCATTTGGTTGATTACATATGCTTACAACAGTCTATCTGAGGGTACGAGGCAGTGTGTTTGGGTGATGGTGGTGGTTTCTTTACACCAATGACATCTGATCTCAACTCCAGCAAAATCATTAATCTGACTAATTTATGGACTATGTTTATGGATCCGTTTGAGCTATCTAATTAGCACTGCACCTTTTCCCATATTGAAGATATGACACAGGATTAGTGGAAATTCATAAACAATAAAATTAGGCTGCTTTCACACTTAGGCGCTATACAGGCGCTATAGCGCTAAAAATAGCGCCTGCATAGCACCAGTAAGGAGCCTCTCCTCTCACTCCAGTGTGAAAGCCCAGGTGCTTTCACACTGGAGTGGTGCACTGGCAGGACGCCAAAAAAAGTCCTGCAAGCTGCATCTTTGAGGCGCTAGCGCCCCTCCCCATTGAAATCAATGGGCAGTGGCGCCGAAGAGCCGGCAAAGCGCCGTTGCAGCGGCGCTTTGCGGGTGCATTTAACCCTTTTTCAGCTGTTAGCGGGGGTTAACAGCGCCACGCTAGCGTCCGAAAGTACAAAAATGACGGTAATGCTCCGTTTTACTGCCGACGCCCCCAACATCCCAGTGCAAAAGCCTAATGCTTTCGCCATAAAAAGAAATTGACACTGGCAAAGAAAAAAGCGTTGGCCAGCCAGGTATAACACCTCTCACTATTATCATGCATCGGATTTTTGCTAGCATCCAAAAGTTTGTCATTTTTATTTCCTCAAAATAGTTCTTCCTTTAATCAAGACTTCACTATTATGCTTCTAGACTGAGCTTTTTTTGCAGCAATGTCAGGGCTAATCTGTGGCCATACCTTGAAGGTCGTACCCAGACCCCACTAGACGAAAGATAGCGGAACCTGCCTGTAATACAGTCTTCGGCCACTGGACTCTGATTGTGGGGTCTCCCAGACCTATCTGTACTGTGTTAATTAGCCACAGAGTTCTTTATACATTCATAGCTGTGGCACAGTCTCTAGTGGTCCTTTACATACTATGTTAGTTGGCCATAGAGCACTCCGTAGGTCTTGAACAGTGGTAAGTCTCTGAAGGCTCCCCTGTTCTATGTTTGAGCACTGGGAACTATTCTTTTACTTACTACTTTTAAGCGCCAATGATTTCCCCTGTTACTGTCAGATTCACAGAAAGAGTTAATGCACTGGTGGATTTCATGCTGCAGCATTACTCATGCCCTCTATATACTGTATTGCATTGCTTCCTTTACCTTGTAAGGCAGAATCTCTATCACTGCTTTAATTGCAAAGGACATGCGGTTTTCACCTCCCTTCATTGTCTTAGTTACATCTTGCTATTATCCTCTCCTACTTTCAGCAGCAGGTTTGTTGGTACCCAGCATGTTCTTGATGTTTTAAATTAAAGGATAAGTTCGCCTTTATGTGTTACATGTTATACTCATATTTAGGGAGTAATTGTAACATGCTCCTATCCACCTACCTCCAGTCACCAGTGCTCCCCGCTCTGTGATAGCGGATGGGTAACCTTCTCCCTACACCTACCGTCACAATTTGAAAACAACACGGCCATGCGGGCTCTGCTCACATGGCTGCATCACTCATTCACAGTTTTCTGTGAATTAATAGACTACAAGTACCGTCAGTAGTTGCGGCTGATGGCTTTTAGTTCTTAATGAACCGTGAGGGCACTGAATTTTTCTGCCATTCAGTAACTGCCTGCCCAAATCAGAGGTATAGACAGACAGCTGACTGAGTCTGCAAGATTCAGGCATTGCCCCCACAACCTAAAATGCTTTACAGGAGGTAATGTAAAAAAATAATAAATTCACATTTTTTTAACCTGCAACCGTCCAACAATGTGCTGCGGGATGTCTAGATCCTACAAAGGTTGGTTGGATCCTGAATCTTCAAAATCAGTGCCAAAACTGACTAATTGCTTGAAATATCAGGGGTCTCACTCTGGACACAGCTCAAGCCAGAGTTTTTCTTCCACTAGAAAATCTTCACTCTCCACTCCCTTGCTTTGACTGGACAGTCCAAGATCTGTCCAACCATGCGATACTGCATGGGAGGTCTGGGCTTGATGGTAGTCTTATTTGAGGCAGTCCCATTTACTTAGGTTCACCCCAAACCCCTATAACATTTTGTTTGTGGAACAAATTATGTGCCTGACACCCCAAACCAGATTATCTTTTAATACGGTGGCTCAGGTATTCCAGTCCTAGAGTCAGGGAAATCCTTCCTTCCATTTATCTAGATAGATACTTACAACCGATGCCAGCCTGAGAAGGGGTCCTAGACACCCTATTTGTGTGGAAATCTCATCTCACAAACAACATACTGGAGCTCTGAGCAGTTTGGTTGTCCTTGCAACAAGGGATCTCTTGACTTCATGGCCGTCTGATCTAGACTCACTTGGACAATGCCACAAAAGTGTCTTATGGGAGGAACCATTAGTCTTGCTGCAGATAGAGAAGCAGAACCAAGGAATCCTAGGAAGGATCCTAGGAAGAACTTAAAATATAATTAAAGCCATTTTTTCATTTTGGATAGAGTAAGGCTCAATTCACATCCATACATGTTGCTTTTGAGCGTTTCTGCAGTGCTTTTTGCGGTGTTTGCCACGTTTGTGACACGCGTTTTTACTGCAATTTTACCGCGATTTGCGGTTTTCGTTTTTTTTTTAACACTGTATATAGCCGGTTGCTAAGGAGGGGGCCGGGAAGCCGGCCGCCGCGTCCTTAACAACCGATGAGTCATCAGTTGTCAGCGGGCTTCCCGCTCAATGTAAAAAAAAAAATTGCCGGCTAAAAAAAAAAAAATGGCATGGGGCCCCCCCAGGTCCATACCATCTGCGCCCCCCCACCCCAAAGAACCTTGCCCCCATGTTGATGGGGACAAGGGCCTCTTCCTGACAACCCTTGCCCGGGGGTTTTCGAGGTTTGCGGGGTGGGGGGGGCTTATCGGAATCTGGAAGCTCCCTTTAACAAGGGGGCCCCTAGATCCCACCCCCCTCTATGTGAATGAGTATAGGGTACATTGTACCCCTACCCATTCACTAAAAAAAAATTAGCGTAGTGTTAAAAAATACAGTAGACAGTTTTTGACAAGTCTCTTATTAGGCAGCTCCCGGGTCTCTTCCGACTTCTTCACTCTCTTCTCTGCGCTCTCCGGTTCTTCTCCTGCTGTCCGGTGCCTTCTGCTGGGTTCTTCTGCTCTTTTCCCTGCTCTTTTGCTAGCTCTTGCCCGGTCTTCCCCGTCGTCTTCTTCCCTCTTCTCTTCTTACGATGTTGACTCGACACTCTCTCCCGCTGTAATGCCGTGTGTGCGGTGCGCAACGACTTATATAGACATGGGGCGGGGTCACCGGGTGATGTCATCCGGTGACCGCGCCCCCTTATGACGTCACAGCCCGGGGCATGATGGGTCCGTGATGTCACAAGGGGGTGTGGCCTTCATATGACTTAATCCGATTGCCACGCCCCCATCATTATTTAAAAAATGCAGGACATCGGCGCCGACAGATCAGCGGGACGCAGCATCGGAGGAGGGTCGTCGGCGGGAGGAAGAAGAACACCGGACAAAGAAGACAAAAGAAGAGAGGAAGAAGCAGGGGGAGAAGGCCGGGGTATGAAGATGCGGGAGAAGATGGAGGAAGACCGGAGGAAGAAGCGGAGAAGAAGAAGATGAAGATTTTTAATAAAAGACTTAAAGACAAAAACTGTCTACTGTATTTTTTAACACTACACTACTTTTTTTCCAGGTGAATGGGTAGGGGTACAATGTAATCTATACTCATTCACATAGGGGGGGCCAGAATCTGAGGGCCCCCTTGTTAAAGGGGGCTTCCAGATTCCGATAAGCCCCACGCCTGCAAACCCCGCCTGCAAACCCTGACAACCACTGGGCAAGGGTTGTCGGGAAGAGGCCCTTATCCCCATGAACATGGGGGCAAGATGCTTTGGAGTAGGGGGGCAGAGTCCTCCCTGCCCCAAAGCACCCATCCCCCATGTTGAGGGCATGTGCCCTGGTATGGTTCAGGAGGGGGGGCGCTCGCTCGTCCCCTCCCTTTCCTGATTTGCCGGGCTGCGTGCTCAGATAAGGGTCTGGTATGGATTTTGGGGGGACCCCAAGCCATTTTTTTTTAAATTTTGGCATGGGGGGTCCCCTCTGAATCCATACTACACCCAAGGGCCTGGTATGGACCTGGGGGGGAGCCCACGCTGTTTTTTTTTTCACAATTTTTTTTAGCCAGCATTTTTTTTTTTTACATTGAGTATGAAGCCAGCTGACAGCTGATGACTCATCGGTTGTTAAGGACACGGCGGCTGGCTTCCCATCCCCCTCCTTAGCAACCAGCTATATACAGTGTAAAAAAAAGAAATAAACAAAACCGCAAATCGTGGAAAAAGTGCAGTACTTGCGTTTTGGATGCGGGTCCATTGAATTCTACTACAAACAAAATGCTGCAGTTTGCTGGAAAAGGGTCCCCGGCCCTTTCCAAAAACACAGAGGCACAAAAATGCATTGATGTGAACATGTTCCATACGAACCCATATTAAAAAATTTCCCTGCATTTCTGCAAAATGCAAAATGCATCAAAAAACGCATTAGTGTGAATCGAGCCTAAGGGAGGGTTATAACCCCTGTCAGTTTGTTTCTGGGGATACTCATACCACCAACTGGCCCAAACGAATGGGATACTCAGACCTCCTCTGCCTCTTGGCAGACTCTTCATGGGCTCTTCCAGATTGACTTGATCTTCTGTTTCATGGACTGATTTACCAGTCTGCTTCACGGTTACCTTTCTTATTGCCATCACCTCTGTGAGATGTGTTTATTTTTATTATTATTATTATTATTATTATTCACAATTTATATAGCGCCAACAGTTTACGCAGCGCTTTACAATGTATAGGGGGGACAAGACAATTACAGTACAGTTCAATACAAAAGGTACAGGAGGGCCCCCTCCCTTACATTCTAAGGGAGGGGGTGATGGTACAAAAGGTAATAGCTGCAGAGAATGATTTGATAGAGGTGGCTCGGGACAGTTGTTAGGTGGGTGTGGGATAGACTTCCCTGAATAAATGAGTTTTCGGGGATCTCCTAAAGGTGGACAGGGTAGGGGCTGATCACACATACTAGGGCAGGGAGTTCCAGAGGATGGGAGAGGCTCTGGAGAAGTCCTGAAGGCGAGCATGGGAGGTGGTAACAAGGGAGCTAGAGAGCAGGAGGTCCTGGAAGGAGCGGAGTGGACGATTTGGGCGATATCTGCAGATAAGGTTGGTGATGTAGATGGGGGCGATGTTGTGAATGGCCTTGTAGGTTATGGTTAGCATTTTGATTTTACGCGGTGGGGTAGGGGAAGCCAGTGAAGGGATTGGCAGAGAGGAGCAGCAGTCATAGATTGGTTAGTGAGGTGTATTAGTCTAGCAGCAGAATTCATAATAGACTGAAGGGGGGATAGCCTGCTTAAGGGTAGGCCATTAAGGAGAGAGTTGCAGTAGTCAAGGCGGGAAATAATCAAGGAGTGAATACGTTGGTTTGTGGTGTCATTAGTCAGGAAGGGTCAAATTCTGGAGATGTTGCGGAGGTTAAGGTGGCAGGATTTAGCCAGTGATTGGATGTGGGGGCTGAAAGAGAGGTCAGAGTCGAGGATTACACCCAGCACCCTTGCATGTGTGGAGGGACCAATGGTTGTGTTGTTGATATTAATGGTGAAGTCACGGGGGGGACCGTGAAGGAGGAAATATAACAAGCTCAGTTTTAGAAAGATTGAGTTTGAGGAAGTGGTGTGACATTTATGAGCTTTTATGGCATGGCTATTGAAACCGTAGTCTTGAAAGTCAAGATTCCATTTACATTACATTTGGCCCTAAGTGCTATCAGTAAGCGTATTCTTGCTCCATGGACCACTAGCCTCCTATTCCTTGTTAAAGACTTCTGTGCAGTCCCACCTGAACAACCACCAGTGACTGGCGGATCTGAATTTTGGTTCTTTTAGCTTTTTGATTCCACCTCTTTAACGTATAATTTCCCTTTCTATCCTGTGCCCCTATTCACACTTGAGTGTAGCATACAGTATATAGGTGATTTTAAGGTATTTTTTGTTGTGTTTGTGTGTTTTAAGCATACAATTCCATATAGGATTTTCTTAGAGGTAGGATGGTGAGTTTTTGGCACCATAGACTGTTGTTATGTGAGTGTGATAAAAACACACATAACATATGCTTTTTGGTGTGCTCCTTTTGAACTCAGTGGTTCCAAAAGTAACTCATATACTGTACCTTTTTAGCTTCAGGCATTGAACCACAGGCATCTGCCTGCTCATATGTGAAAAGGAACAATTTTAAAGTATGGTATTTTGGTTGTAGAGCATTTTGGAACTTTGTGCTTCGGGGCCACAAACTGCTCAGGTGTGAATGGGGGCTTACTCACAAGGTTACCTTTCCTATTACCATCACCTACTGTATATGAGGTGTGTCTCAGCTAGCTGTCCTGTCTTGAAAAGAGCAATTGATTTTTAAACAAAGACACATTTGTGTTGAGGCCCAGAGCCCCCCTTCCTTCCTAAGGTCATTTCAGCCTTTCACCCCACGCAGGGCATTGTGTTCCAGTCCATCTGTCTGGCACTAGTAAATCCTTAGCACTCATTTACACTTGCTTTGGCTTCAACACACATTAACGGCTTGTTTACACTTGCTTCAAAACAAGGCTTCGGACAGGCTTTGTTAAATTTCTCTGAACGCTAGTCAAAAGCCCCTGTCACTAAATAGCTTAGCTTACAGTCCTGCTTACACCTGCTTTTGCTTTGCCCTGCTTCGGCTTTGCTTCAAAAATGATACCCCATGCAGCTTTAGTGGTGCTTCACAACCTCCATAGAAGTCTATGGCAAAGCTTGCTTGAAGCCCCACCGAAGCTTCATTGAAGCTCCACCAAAGCCTCATTGAAGCACCAAGCAAAAGCATAGTGTAAACAGGACTGTAAGCTAACCATTTTTTTTTTAGTGACGGGCTTTGACTGGTGTTCAGAGAGCTTTAACAAAGCATGTTCGAAGCCATGTTTTGAAGCAAGTGTAAACTAGCCCATAGAGATTTCTCTTCTCTGTTTAGATGTTAATGCTGTTGGTGTCTGTTTTACAGCTGCTCCGTCTATTAGAAAGTCTAATTCTCTTTTTGTCATTCCTTGTGGGTAGATCAGCTTCTCGATCCATGATTTCTCGGTGGCTCAGACAAATTATGGTCCAGGCCTATTGCCCTAAGGATAAAACTCTACCTTTTCCTATTAACGCACACTCTAGATCTGTAGGTGTTTGTATGACAGTCTAAACAAGTACCAAATCTAGTAATTAGGTGATGCATAGGTCTCATAATGTAAATAAAAAACTTCATTTACCTTACTTATGTTCTGTTCTTAAATATCCTAAAGAGGAACTGCAGTCTGCTCACATAATTTGTAATAAAAACATCTTTGCCATTCTGAAGCTTCCCTCCAACCACTTTGCATATTTTGTTATATATACTGTGATTCTGTACTTGCCAAATATGCTGCAGAAATCTCCCTCCAGAAGTCTGGCTGCAACTGGCTGTAACTGTGGGCAGGTGAAGCTGCTTCCTTTTCTCTTCCTGGATTTACACAGACACACAGAGGCACACCTCCAGCTCTGAAGCTCTCATTGACCCACTTATGACTCATCCCCCCTCCCTTCCTGGCAAACTCTCTCTCTCGAGTGAGAGAGAGCTGTGCATGATGTCATACGCTTAGGCTTTTTACCAGACAAGAAACAGGAAGTGGGCTGTATAAGGTTTTTACTGGCAGAAAAAAATGTTTTACTATCCAAAGTTAAAACAACAAGGGCAGAAGATTTAATAAATGGAAAGATGAAAAATGACTGAAGCTCTGCTTTAAGGACTTGCCTTTTGTTGCTTGGATGTAGTCAGAGTTAGCCATGTCTATCTGAAAGCCACAGCCTATATCTGAAAAACTTGCTTTTGCAACAGTGTCTTGAAAAGTGCACCCTTATTCCAAGTCCACTATTACTAGATGCAGAAGACAGCACATTGTAAGAGCTTACTCTTTAAAGGATCAGGTACCTCCAGTACCCTTACGTGCTCCCTTTAATTTACTTCATTATATGGAATTGACATGTCAGTTGAAATTCTTTTTTTCCATCCACGCACATATTGGAAGTGCATTCTTTCTAAGCGCATTGCTAAAACTTATCAGGTGAAAAGGAGCTTCAAGGAGAAATGAGCTGTAACAGTAGTAGATTCTGCCATTTTAGTAAGTGCCATCAGTTCCTATGGAGGTTGTTCTATATTTTAAGGATTTTGTTGTATGCATTTTAAAGCACTCCTAAAGACTTCCTTTTTCCTAGCAGGTCCAGACCTGCAACTGACTATTGCTGACTTGTATTTTGCCAGACTATTGAAAAACGAACAAGACAGTTGAATAGAGAACATGAACCTGTCTTTGATGACATTGTTCTCTTTAAACAATTGCAGCTAATGCTCTCAATTTTTTTTTTTTTTTGATGCTACAGAGAATGTATTTTGCCAAGTCTTTAGTATGTTTTATCTCTGTCTATGTATGCATTATTTTGTGGTTAAAAGCTTAGTATGCTGAACCTGTCTGTAAGAGGTGCCTTATATACATGCCTTTTCATGGTGAATGCCTGTTTGTGGCAATCCATTGACAAATTCATCAAAGAAGTCATTGGGGTAAGGTAGTCTTACCCTACAAGAAAAAGGCTAAATCTCCTACTCCATCGGCTACTGCCTTTACTCAAAGAAAGGGACCTTTTTACTCTGCGCAAGCATTAACCTCCAAGCCAAGGCCTAGTACCCTCTTTTAGTGCCTTGTCCAAAAGCCCCCCTCACACTGGGGGGATGCCCCCACTGTTCAGAGTGGTGGGTTTCTGTTGACAGTTACCTCTTGGTCAAAGCTATCATTTACAAAATAGAATTTTTGTCTTGGCCCAATTTTTACTTCCCACCCCCTACTCTGCCAGCACCAGCCTAGACATTAGCAGATTTACTGTCTGTCTTGCACAAGCCTCGGTTGTGCCAATCCAACAGAAATGCTCCAAGGTTTTTATTCAAATCTATTCTCAGTTTCCAAACAAACAAAGGGGCATCTGCTCCATATTGGACTTTAAATCGAAAAATGTTTTTCTTTGGATACCAAAATTCCATGTGAAATCTGCAAGATTTGTCATTGCTTCTCTCAGAGAGAGGAATTTCTTGCATCAGTAGACAAGATGCCTATCTACACATCCCCATCTTCCCCTAATATAAACGCTTCCAATTTTGTAGTACTACTATGTGCGCTTTCCTCTGCATCCTGAGTGCTAACAAAAGTGCAGGCCCCATTTTCTTCTCTTTTGTGAACCCATGGAAATTCATGTTACATGGTACCTTTTGCTGAGGGACTCCTCAGCCATAACCTTGTCCAAAAACATCCAAAGACGATTTAGTTCCTGCAAACCATTGGCTGGTTAAGCAACTTTTCAGTCTGCCCTCCAGCGCTGGCACTCTCTGGAGTCTCTGACTCCAGTCTTAGACACAGCTCAAGCCAAAATGTTCATTTCTTACAGAAAATTGCCTCCTTAAAGTGGTTGTAAAGGCTGAAGGATTTTTACCTTCATGCTCCCCCCTCTAATAGCTAAGCCCGATCTCGTTCTATCGATGTGCAGGAGACTCAAGGCTCTCCTGGGTCTCTTCCTCCTGATTGGCTGAGATGCAGCAGCAGCCAGTGAGGCAGGAATGGGGGGCAGGGCTGAGCGGCGCTCTCTGTGTTTTATAGACACAGAGAACCGGCCCAGGAGCAAGCAGCATGAGTGCCCCAATAGCAAGCGGCTTGCTATGGGAGAAACTTGGCAAGGGGGAGGGGTCCAGAGCACTGGCGGTGGACCCGTGAAGAGGAAGATCGGGGCTGCTCTGTGCAAAACCACTGCACAGAGCAGGTAAGTATGACATGTTTGTTATTTTTTTTTTTAAATACAATTTTTTCCTTTACAATCACTTTATGGTCCCACATATGGATTCTCAGATGAATACAGCATTGCTTCTGTTCTGAAGCTCTGCTTCTAGTAGACTCCTTCCAGGCAGTTCCCTTTACTCAATTTCACTCAAGGCCTCTTCAGCTCAACATCCTCATGTTGTGGGACAAGCTGTTCCACTCTCTGGATAATCCTATGCATCTATCCAAGAAGACAAATCTTTCCCTTGCATGGTGGATCTCATCCAAGGAGTCGGGAAAGTCATTCCTCCTCAATGCATAGAAGGTGGTGAAAACGGGGGAAGTTTACAATTCCTTAACGGTTAAGGTGACCTGGTCTTCAGGGGGGACAAGACTCTACATAAACATTCTTCAACTGGGAGCCATCAAATTAACTCTACATCTTTGGATCCCTCTTCTGCAAGGCCACTCAGTGTGCAGTCAGATAGCAGTGGTCTACATGGACCATCAGAGCAGCACCAGAAGTTGATCGTCCATACGAGAAATATTCTTAATACTCTGGTCAAAATTTTACAGTACAATTTCTTTGCCGTCCACATCCCTGGAGTGGACAATTGTTAGGTGAACTCTCTAATTCGCCAACACCTAGACTCGGGGGGTAGCCTGCATATAAACCATTATTTATGAATACAAGTCCCGTGCTGTACTCCAAGACAAGGAATTTACAGTTAGGTCAAATTTCCCATTTTTGCTGGAGTTGGACTTTAAAGTATGGTTGTTTTGTATGTATACTTGTATGGATTTAGTAAAATACTGAAAGACCTGTTTTATAATAGTGTGTATATTATATAATAAGGAACCTTCAAGGTCATTTCGCTGAAGCATAACTATATGTCGTTTTTTTCTGTTTATTTGCAATTGTAGATGGTTATTTCAATTTGCTGAAAGCTTCTAATTATTATTATTATATACATTTTCTTTTTAAATATGAGTTAGTGTGCTAAAACAATTTCATGTTTTTTTTTGCTTAATAAATATTTAAAGTCAAAACTTGTTTTGGATAGTATATTGAAGAGCTAGGACCTCTGTCAGGTTTTCATTGTCGTTAATTTAACCACTTCAGCCCTGGAAGAATTCACCCCCTTCCTGACCAGAGCACTTTTTGCGATTCGGCACTACGTCGCTTTAACTGACAATTGCGCGGTCATGCGACGTTGCACCTAAACAAAATTGATTTATTCCCAAAAATAGAGCTTTCTTTTGGTGGTATTTGATCGCCTCTGCGGTTTTTATTTTTTGCGATATAAACAACAAAAGAGTGACAATTTAGAAAAAAAACACAATATTTTGTACTTTTCGCTATAATAAATATCCCCATTTTTTTTTTTAAAAAGAAATTTTTTTCTCAGTTTAGGCTGATATGTATTCTTCTGCATTTTTGGTAAAAAAAATAGCAATAAGCGTATATTGATTGGTTTACGCAAAAGTTATAGTGTCTACAAAATAGGGGATAGATTTATAGCATTTTTATTGTTATTTTTTAATTTTTTACTAGTAATGGTGACGATCAGCGATTTTTATCGTGACTGCGACTTTATGGAGGACACATCGGACCTGCCGCAGTATAACTGTGGCGGTTGGTCGGGAAGCGGTCCATTTTAAAAGTCTTTTTCTCCCCTGAGCACATTTTAAGCGATAAGTTCACCTTTGAAACATGTTCCATGTGTTTTTTTATAGGGTGGAACATGTAACATGTTCCAGTTCTGCACCTTCTGCCCCTGATACCCCCCCCCACACACACACACACACACACACACACCTGCTGTCACTTTTAAAAGTAGCATGGCTTTATGGCTACACAGCCACGTCCTTCATTCAAAGTTTCCTGTTGATGAATAAACTACAGATACCATCATCCATTGTGGCAGACGTACTTGTAGTTTGAATGAACTGTGGGTGTCCTGTTTCACACTAGTTCATTCGCACTGTCTATGGGAAACAGAGCTGTAGGCAATGTGTGCAGGAGCCTGACATTGCACCCACGATCTGCTGATTTTTTTTTATATAAAGGTGAACTTAGCCTATAAACTGTCACCAGAATAGGAATAAAGGAGAAAACTTTTAATCGTGCACTTATGATAACTGCCTAGAATAGGATTGTCCTCCATTTGGACAAACCTCTCATTTCTTTTATTGTCTTTGACACACTTTTAAATTCAACAATTCTATGCAAAGACATACTGATTCTACCCCACACAACAGTTAGACCCCTTTCACACTGGGGCACTTTTCAGGCGTTTTAGCACTAAAAATAGTGCCTGAAAAGCGCCTCTCAAGCCACCCACCGAGTGCTTTCACACTGGGGCGGTGCACTTGCAGGACGGGAAAAAAAGTCCTGCAAGCAGCATCTTTTGGGCGGTGGAGGAGCGGTGTATACACTCCTCCACCACCCCTGCCCATTAAAATGAATGGGCGCGAATTTCAAATCGCCGTAAAAGCAATTTGAAAGCAGCGCTAAGCGGGTGCTTTTAACCCCTTTTTAACCCCTTCTGGGGCTAGTTTTACCTGCGCCAAAGTGCCGCTAAACCTAGCGGCGCTTTACCGCTGACGCCTGCACTGCCCCAGTGTGAAAGGGGTGTTATGCATGTGAACTGAACACTGATGATAACATTATCATTGAGTAAAAAAATAAACATTGTTTTAGATGTGTTTTTGTTTTGTTTTAGTTTGCATTAGTTATGTGTATTTGTGTATATCTTATTATCTGTAGGCAGCTACTTCTGGTAAAAATCTTCCATTCAGTGCCTCCTTCAGAGCTGCTGGATATTGGCCCCAGCAGTTATCTTTTGGCGCTAAGGCTCCGTTCACATCTTGGAGTATGGGGGAAACAAACGTGGAATAAATGCGCAAATAGAATCACGGGACGCCCATCGCCTAAAAGAAGCTCATGTACTTCTTTTGGAGGACAGGCAACCCGCGATTCTGTTCACGCGATTTTACCACGATTGTCGCCTGACGAATCGCGGGAAAATCGTGCCGAGTTTGGGGTGCGAATTTGATCAATTGGCAGGTAATACACGGGGACCACACGGCTTTCCCACGATTTGCGGGTATTGTGAATTGCGGCCAGAATCGTAGCAATTCTGCCCCCAATTCGGACCATGAAGATGTGAACAGAGCCTAAATGTTCACAACAGCCACTGCTACTGAGAAAAGCTGAGCAGCTAGCCCACCCCCTCCTTCCCTCTCCACCAGTCACAGAACTCGTACTGTTATTGTGCTAATATTGTTCCATAATGCATCGTGTTCTGTGATTGGAGGAGGAGCAGCTGAATGACAAGATCTCCCATGCCCATTCACAGAATAAAAAAAAATAAACTTCAGCTATAACATTTCTCTTACAGCTTAAATAATTGATGCCAAAGAAAGGAAAATACAGGGTAACTGACATTTACCTTAATAGTATATTTAATATTGCATGCTTGCTACCTTGTGTTCTTTATTATGGTGTTTATATTATTTTTGCAATTTAGGAGGATGTATACAACATCCTGAAATAATTGCCATTTCCTATTGAGATTCATACTGAATTTAAATGGTTTACCAATGGGAAGAATTTGAAAGGCTTAACTGTTACTTAGTTATTGTATAATTTTTTTTACAATATTGATTGCTAAATTGGAAATGCAGAATATAAAGTACTGAGAGAAATCCTATTTTAATTGCATTTCAATCCCATTTGTGACCTTTTGTAGCTTGTACTATAGAACATATCTTGATAGGAATTTTTTTTAATACGTACATTTATTTATTTACAGAATCAACGAATCCCAGCTGACATGGTCTTTCTTAGAACCTCAGAGAAAACCGGTATGTCAAATGTTTTGGCTGAATGAAATGCAGAAAATTAGGTTTGTTAGCCATATTCTGCTTGTTGCAGTCTTGACAGATTAACAATTCAGTGAGAACTGACAAAGTTTTGTATTTTGAAACTGCACTGACATTTTATAAGATATATGGGACTATTTAATCAGGCAAAGAGGAATGTGTAGTAGCCCATCAGATATAGCCTGTTGTTCTGAATGCTGTAAATGCATGAAAGGTGATGCCACACTGCTATGGCTACTGCACTTTTGCATATAATATTTCTACAGGGTGCTTGTTTTTTAAAGTGACACTGTCACCCTGACCTTGTAGGGCAAAATGACAGCGTCTCTGCCAAGAGCCCCCTTATGATAGTCACCTTACCATCGCTGCCTCGCTGCACAGCTGGTAAAAAAAAGACTGGTGTCAGATATACGGAGGGGACAGTAATGCCACCCCCTAGGTCAAGTGACCGTTCTGAGGCCTAGCGATCGGCTAGCAGACCTGAGCAAAGGAGAGGAGGTCACATATTTCTCCATACCCAGAAGTGCCGGATATTGTTTCTGGCTGTGGAGCAGAAAGAAGTGGCAAGAGAGCATTGGCAAGGCTAGTATAAAGAGACGGTTGATGGGGCTTTGCATAGACGAGATGAATATTTCTCTTTAAATAATCCTAATAGCTTTTTTTTTTTTTTAATGTCACAAGCATTTGTAGTGCAAAGTAGTGTCTAGATGTACTTTTTTGGCCCTAATCCTGTTTATATCAATGTTGTAGTTCAATATTTTTTTGATAACATACTTGTACTGTGCTTGTTTTCAGTAAATATAGAAGATAAGTGTAAGTTTTTTGAATTGGCTAGTAAAATACAAGGTTAAATTGTATCATTACTGTCCAGAAACCATTTTTACCTCCAGAAATCATTTCATATTTCTGTTGTTAAGTCAAATACATCCTCTAAGTGCCCAATGGATGGGCTTCTGGAAAGGTACCCCACTATATCCTGCAGCCTTGCAAATTGCTACTGCTAAATTTCGATACTGGATGGACAGAAATACAAATCAATTGACAGGTAAAACAGCTCTCATGTATTTCATCTATGTATTAGGCCATTTTCTGGATTTCAGCTTAAAGCAGAACCAAGGTCCAAATACTCTTCTCTCCAGCTCCTTCCAGGTGCTGGTTTTTGGCTACAAAAACAAAAGAGGGCCCACCAGCCTTGCGCAATATCCCAATAAACAATTTTTTGGTAAAGCCAAAATAAATCCTCTCAAACAAACTGTGATATACAAAGCTGATCAGAATAGTCATCAATGACAATATTGCTCAATCCACTGCATGTACTTCGTGGCTTGGGAAGACGCCACCTGGATCTTTTGTAGCTCATGCATTTCAGGGGTGCCCCCTTTTTCCTCAGAGCCAATTAGCTTAGACCCTTATGGCTTGACTTTATATATCTAACTAAAAATGACAGGAGAATCCTTTGCTCCCTTCCAATAGAAATAACATCCAATTTTCATTATATCACTGCAGTACCTGAGGCTTTTACATGGCAATGGTTATGGAGCATTATTCTGCAAGGGCAACCACCCAAGACAAAAGAAAAGGTCTGGTATGTGCCATTTATGAGTAATAGAAGTATATTTTGGTATAGAGATGCCAAATGTCATTATCTTTATCCATAACATCATTATCACTTTTAAGAATTTTTTGTAGTCATCTGCCTCATGTCAATTGATATTAACAGTCAAAGTCGCATTACTTTAGTGGAACTAAGCCCACCCTAGTAGTGGGAGGTGCAAAAGATTCTTATGTCATTTTTAGTTAGATATATAAAGTAAAGCCGTAAAAGGTCTTATGTTTTTGGCTCTGAGGAAGAGGGGACACCCCTCAAAACACGTAAGCCAGCAAAGATCCAGGTGCCATTTTCCCAAGCCAAGGATTCTGATGAGCTTTGTATATCATAGTTGTTTGTGAGTATATTTATTTTGGTTTTATCAATAAATGGTTAATTGGGATAATGTGCAAGGCTGGTGCGCCCTCTCTCTTTTGTTTTTGTAGCATGTTATCTGGGCGTCCCCAGTCCTGAGAGGGCAGCAAACTGTGGCGCTTCATTCTACTCCTTTTAAAATTGGATGTGTGAGAAGCATTGGTGTCTGATTAACACACTCTTATGCAGGAGGTGGTTTGCATTGTTTACAGCTAATCTTTGGCTATCTTGATTGGCAGGATGACCTAATTCGTGTGCAACTCAGTGTACATGCCCACAAGACTGCGAGTTTTGTGCTAGTGTCTAAAGGTGATGAGAATCTCTTCTTTTTGGAACCTTGTTTTTGCATCTCTAAGCCTGTTCCCTACACCCCCTCTGGTGCAGAGCTGGGCTATATCTGAACCGCTCACTACAACCAGAAATCCAAGAGAGACTGTATTCTTATCCTGTGTGCAAGAGGATGCAGCCTGTAATGTCTGCCATTCAGCGCTGGATTGTGTGAGCAGCAACCTCTGGTGTTCAGCATACCCAGTGCTCTACAGGTCCGGGGCAGTGAAGTCAAGTCCCTGAAGGCTCTGCAGAATGCCTGTCGCCTGCCTGGCGAAGTTTGGGCCTGAAATGACATACAGGAGAAACTCCTGTTTTATGGGTGGCCTCTTTAATAGAAAGTCCAGCCTCCTATGATGGACAGAACAGTCGCCCAATGGCAGCGCAAGAGACGGGACTTCCTTTTACAGAGGCTGCTGTGTAAACAGGAAATACTCCTGTATGTACGGCACTCGTCCCACCCCCTCCCTGTCCCTTCCAAGGCAGCCAGCATGTATATCTTTTGTGGCCCCCGGCGATCAGGGATTCATTGGGGGTCACAAAAGATATACATGTCAAAATTACCAGGTGGGCCACCCGGAACCTGAACGCGGGCCGCGATTGGCCTGCGGGCCGGACTTTGGACATGCCCGCTGTAAAGGATCAATAAAATAGTGTGGCTCTAAATCAATATGTAGCAATAATAAATCTGCAAACTTATTATATATAAAAAAAACCTCAATAAATAAAATAAAAAAAAGTCCCAATTCGGAAAGTGCAAAAATAATGAGGAACAGTTAATAAATTGTGTAAAATCTCCAACATGATGTGGAGCATATAATCCCGTGCCGAAGTGAAAGTGTAAGTAATGCCCCAAGTGTTTGTCACTATTGTGATTACACTCCATGCCAAGTAGCTGAATCAGCCGCTTACCAAACAATTTGGACTGTTACAATAAAATGGGCAAGAGCGCTTCTTACAGTCTCCTCATGCCGCTTGTCTTCCTATTATTGTTGATAGAGGAACAATAGATCATATCAGATCCAATCTGTATTCATTGAATGATGGTCTTAGCTTCAAATCACAAGTCTGTGAATCTGCTAGCCTGAGACCAGAGTACTCCAAACACGTTTCCGAGGCCCCGCCTTCCTTATCAGGTAGACTTTGCCTGAAGAAGGAAGTGGGGCTTTGTACAAACACGTTGCGGCCCGCCCCCTCCCGTTCATCTCGGTCCCTGTCAGCGGTGTTGTGAAGGCTCATGATGCCACCGCCATTCTGTCCTTGCTGCGGGTCCCTACCTGTTCTTCACAGCCATTGTCCAGTCCATCTTGACAGCTGAAGCTGTTTCCCTGCACATGCCTACACTCATCACTGGAACATGGGATCTGAGTTTTACATATAAGTGTGCCTTTGAATAAATAATGTTGCTTTTATCCACGCTGATCTGGCGCCCCGTTCAATTCTTTTGCATCTCTTTTTGTCTTGCCAACAGGGTCTCAAAAAAGACACCCTGCTTTTAAGTCCACTATTGCCAGGTGGATAAGACATCTCTGAAGAAGATGGTACCTCTAGTACCATTATTTGCGCTCTCCACCAGATCGGTGGGGCATTCCAACATCAGGCGTCTGTTGCACATCTCTGTAAAGCGACCACTTGTTCACCTGTCTTCAGTTCATACATTCTCCAAGTTTTATCAGGGGGATGTCCAAACCTGTGTGACACAGTTCTGTTTAAACTCAAACTAAAGTATTTCTCCTCTCCTTACGTCTTTAAAATGGAAGGTGTGTAAACGGAAAAACATAGTGCCTGGAAAAACCTTCTGCTCTCGCTCATTGGTAAGATCAATTTTATCAAGATAAAAATCTTGACCTTATTTTAATATGTCCTTAGAAACCTCCCAGTGTGGATCCCTAAATAAATCTTTCAATGGATTGACAGATTGCTTTCTTCCTTTTATGGCACAGGGGAACCCCTCGCCTTAAATTAGCCGTACTGCAACAAATGGGGGGGGGGGGCGCTTGGCGGTTCCTAATTTTTATAAATATTTCCTTGCTGGCCAATGGAATTTTGCTCGCTGCTGGCTGACAACTCCCTATGATGACGCCTCTGTGTCCCTGGAGGCGCCTGTGTGGGATCATACGAGGCTCTTTCCCATCTAGTTTACAGATGTGTGACATCCCCTTACTCCCCTACCTCCTCTATGCACTCGGTTATAAAGGCATGGTATGTGGTGCAGGGGTCTACACCATCTAGCCCTGGTCAGCTGTCTCCCTGTGTTCCGCAGTGGAGAAATCCAAACTTAATACGTTTTTATGATTATCCTGATTCGGTAGTTTGGACTAAATATGGCATTAGGACGTTACAACATATAGTATCTAATGGTTCCCGAATGGCCTTTGATGGTCTTAAAGAACGCTACGAATTGCCTAATGTGCAATTTTTTAGATGTATTCAATTGAGACATGCCTTTTTGTCCTAATTTGGATATGACCTTCTTAATCTCATACCTAGTGACATAGAACGTCTGACCCGCAGTGACGCGCTAACCAAACCGGTATCCACTTTATATAAGTACCTCTTTCCAGAGACGGTTCAATTCCTAGAGCCCTGTAGATTGGCTTGGGAGGCTACAGCCTCTGGTTTGGATCGTGATGACTGGGATGATGTTTGGGAAGCTCCATTTAAAGTGGTTGTATACCCTTTTTTTTTATATTTTTAGCTACAGGTAAGCCTATAATATGGCTTACCTGTAGGTAAAATGAATATCTCCTAAACGTGTATTCACTTTGCATGCAGCCGCTGACGTCAGCAGCGCATGCACTGTGATGGTCCGGCTGAAGGTCCGGCAGACGCTGCCGGAAAGAAGCCTCTCGCAAATTTGCGAGAGGCATGGAGCATCTTCAGCATAAAGAGGATTGGCCCCTATATATCCTAGCCAGCCTAGCTGGGTTAAAGTAAACTCTATGCAAAAATTTGTGAATGAATTAAGCGGTCTCTAGTGGAAACTAAGCACTTAAAGCGGTTGTATACCCGTACAAAATTAAAAAAAAAAAAACCTGTAAGAGAAAAGGCATAATGAGCTAGTATGCACCGCATACTAGCTCATTATGAAATACTTACCTTAGAACGAGGCATCAGCAGCTGATCCCAGTCACCGCCAAGGGAGCTGACATTTCCCCTCGGCGTGTCTTCGGGGTTCGCGGCTTCGGCGCTGTGAGTGGCTGGAGCTGTGAACATGGAAGTCACGCCGAGGGGAGATGCCAGTTCCCTCGGCAGTGACCGGGATCAGCTGCCGACGCCTCGTTCTAAGGTAAGTATTTCATAATGAGCTAGTATGCGGTGCATACTAGCTCATTATGCCTTTTCCCTTACAGGTTTAAAAAAAAAAAAATGTGTGTGGGTATACAACCGCTTTAAGTGCCTAGTTTCCACTAGAGACCACTTAATTCATTACAGATTTTTGCATAGAGTTTACTTTAACCCAGCTAGGCTGGCTAGGATATATAGGGGCCAATCCTCTTTATGCTGGAGATGCTCCATGCCTCTTGCAAATTTCTTACAAATTTTTTTGGGAGTGCCCGAACATTAAACCCTTTTGGCAGGAAATTGTTGCATGCATTCAGTCAGTCACTTCCATCTCAATTCCCCTCTCAGTTGAAGCCTGTAAACTAAGGCTGGTTGAACCTCTGGCTTCCACTAGAGCTATACGCACCCTTCTCACCCTTTTACTGTTTTATGCCAGGAAAATTATCATTTTGTCCTGGGAGAAGTCCTCTGCCCCAACATTGGCATTATGGAAATCACTGGTTAATAAAGCAGTCCTTTTTTTTATTTTTATAAAGCTACTTATTCAAGTAAAGGGGTCTTGGCCAAATGTGAAAAGGTATGGGGTGGCTGGACTTCATCTACAGACACAGTCTCTGATTTTCTATGAATGTATTATTTACTCCCTGGTACTGTTCAAATAGCTGTATGCAATGCATTTCAGGGGTGGTGTTGGCTTATCCTATTCTAATGATATATTCAGATAGGTGTTTTTCTGGGAATCCTTCTCCTTTCAGTGGCTGAGATCTCCCAACCTCCCCTATCAGGAATGTTTTACCACATATGGTTTGAGGGGGGCATTGCCCCACTGGACTTAACATATGCTTGCCTTCTATGGAGGTTCTTGAAGTGTGCATGTTTGACAGGGAAAATGGTTTTGTTTTGTGTGTTTTTATTTTTTTGTCTCTTTTTAGTGTAACTTATTGTAAAATTCCAATAAAAAGTTATTTACAAAAAACAAATCTCAACCTAAAGTGCAGAACTAATACGCAGATCACATCCAGATTTTGTAGTATGTGGTGTCATCAGGAGTGTGGGCTCTGCCCTACATGCTTTGTCAAAAAAGTACATCTTCAGGGCTCCAAGAGCAACTTGCACATCATGTATCAAATACATCTGAAAACCAGAAGCAGGAAACGGGTAGCACTGATTCCCTCCCCTCTTGCTTGTCTTTCTCATTGTGTGTTACAAAACTGAGGCTTCACTGAGCTGGGTGGGAATTACTGCTTTTTTTAGGCTCATAAGTTTTGAAATTTTGAGTTTAGTTCCACTTTAAAGTGTAAGTCCACCCTAACACTAAAATCCCTGCATCTACAGACATCCACGATCTAACACTAACCTATTTAGCCCTGTAAAGAAGAAATCACTATACATACAGTATTTTACAAAAGTAAGTACATCCCTCACATTTTTGTAAATATTTTATTATATCTTTTCATGTGACAACACTGAAGAAATTACACTTTGCTACAATGTACAGTAGTGAGTGTACAGGTTGTATAACAGTGTAAATTTGGTGTCCTCTCAAAATAACTCAACACACAACCATTAATGTCTAAACCGCTGGCAACAAAAGTAAGTACACCCCAAGTGAAAATGTCCAAATTGGGCCCAAAGTTTCAATATTTTGTGTGGCCACCATTATAGTCCAGCACTGCTTTAACCCTTTTGGGCATGGAGTTTGCCAGAGCTTCACAGGTTGCCACTGGAGTCCTCTTCTACTCCATGACAACATCACAGAGCTGGTGGATGTTAGAGACCTTGCGCTCCTCCACCTTCCATTTGAGGATGCCCCACAGATGCTCAATAGGGTTTAGGTCTGGAGACAAGCTTGGCCAGTCCATCACCTTTACCCTCAGCTTCTTTAGCAAGGTAGTGGTTGTCTTGGAGGTGTGTTTGGTGTCGTTATCATGTTAGAATACTGCCCTGCGGCCCAGTCTCCATAGGGAGGGGATCATGCTTTGCTTCAGTATGTCACAGTACATGTTGGCATTCATTGTTCCCTCGATGAACTGTAGTTCCCCAGTGCCGGCAGCACTCATGTAGCCCCCATCCATTACACTCCCACCACCGTGCTTGACTGTAGACAAGACACACTTGTCTTTGTACTCCTTACCTGGTTGCCACCACACACGCTTGATACCATCTCAACCAAATAAGTTTATCTTGGTCTCCTCAGACCACAGGACATGGTTCCAGTAATCCATGTCCTTATTCTGCTTGTCTTCAGCAAACTGGCTTTCTTGTGCATCATCTTTAGAAGAGGAATCCTTCTGAGACGACAGCCATACAGACCAATTTGATGCAGTGTGCGGCGTATGGTCTGAGCATTGACAGGCTGACCCCCCACCCTTCAACCTCTGCAGTAATGCTGGCAGCACTCATACGTCTATTTCCCAAAGACAACCTCTGGATATGACGCTGAGCATGTGCACTCAACTTCTTTGGTCGACCATGGCGAGGTCTGTTCTGAGTGGAACCTGTCCTGTTAAACCGCTGTATGGTCTTGTCCACCGTGCTGCAGCTCAGTTTCAGGGTCTTGGCAATCTTCTTATAGCCTAGGCCATCTTTATGTAGAGCAACAGTTCTTTTTTTTCATATTCTCAGAGAGTTATTTGCCATGAGGTGCCATGTTGCACTTCCAGTGACCAGTATGAGAAAGTGAGAATGATGGCACCAAATTTAACACACCTGCTCCCCATTCACACCTGAGACATTGTAACGCTAATGAGTCACATGACACCAGGGAGGGAAAATGGCTAATTGGGCCCAATTTGGACATTTTCACTTAGGGGTGTACTCACTTTTGTTGCCAGAGGTTTAGACATTAATGGCTTTAAGTTGAGCTATTTTGAGGGGTCAGCAAATTTACACTGTTATACAAGCTGTGCACTCACTACTTTACATTGTAGCAAAGTGTCATTTCTTCAGTGTTTTCACATCAAAAGATATAATAAAATATTTACAAAAATGTGAGGGGTGTACTCATTTTTGTGAGATACTGTACCTTTTTTGAAGCCGATCTGATCTGGATTTTACAGCTAACAATGGCTGTGAAATGAATGAGGAGTGACGTCACCCGTAGAGTTACTATGGGGCTTCCGGTGTCGGCTGGCACCTCTGCACCCAGCTCCACAGGGAAGCAGCACCTGACAGCTCAGCATGGGATCAGGTTTGATCGTCTTCAGAAAAGGTATGTATAGCGATTTCTACTTTACAGGGTTAGATAGGTTAGTCTTAGATTGTGGATGTCTGTAGATGCAGGGATTTTAGTGTTAGGGTGGACTAATACTTTAAGTCTAAACTATAAAATATGTATCTGTTCCAAGAATGGGAAGTATGAAAGATGGTGTTAACAAAAAATTAGCAAGTGCTCGTTTGGAGTTGAGTTTGGGGAAGGTAAAACCAGGCAGATGAGCTGTGTTTTTACAGTATAATGGTTAAATAAGTGGTGGCTGTTGATGTACACCTTAGGTTCACTATAGTTTTTCAGCTATACTATAAGATAAGGAACTCTCCGACAAAAAACCATTGTGCTCAACCCAGGTGTATCCAATAATAAGTGTGCTACGGCTGAAACTCCTGATTGCTTTTATTTGACTGTTTACAAAAGTTAGCATTCAGCCTTGGGCTGTACAATCTTCTTTATTGAATTATAGTGTAAAATACACAGATAAGACAGAACTAACACGTTTCAGCCAGGAAAAGCCTTAGTCCAATTTGGTTTACCAAAATGAAATGAGTAGAAGGAAAAATGAATCTTATCTGATGTGTATTGTAGCAGTGCTACAGTGGCCATAGCAGGAGAGACTACAGTATAATGGTAATACAAGTGGACTCTTTTGATGTACACCTTAGGTCCATTATATTGTTGCACCCACCTAATATAAGGTATGCAGTATATTTAATTCTCTTAAGGTACTTGCTTTATGTACCTTCAATATACTTTTTGTTATAGCTGCTGTCAGTAAACTATGTTCACTGAACACAGTGAATGTGAGAGCTGTAAAACGATTTTGTTATGCACACATAAATCATAGAATAATGCCATTGCTGTTGATTTATTAAAACTGGAGAGTGCAAAATCTGGTGCAGATCTGCATTGAAACCAATCGGCTTCCGCTTTATTTTTTGTCAAAACTTAATTGAACAAGCTGAAGTTAGAAGCTGATTGGCTACCATGCACTCTCCAGTTTTAGTAAATCAAGGCAGCTTCCGGCTCAGTGTCCTCACTGAGAACTGTTGAGGAGAATATTCTGTAAGGCTCAGAAGGATTGAGACAGATTGAGTTCTAGTGGAAATCCTGTGCTGGAGAGTGATTGTGGCTACACCAACCCTGATTAAAGTGGAAAGCGCAGTTTGTCCTAAAATGCGAGGTGAAAGCATATACGTATGTCGGTGAATGGGAGTGCACAGTATTTGGTGGAATAGAGACATGGTTGAATATGAGGATTGCACAATAAATTGATCGGTTGGTTAACCACTTGAGCTCCAGAAGATTTTACCCCCTTATGACCAGGCTATTTTTTGCTGTTTAGCACTGTGCTACTTTAACTGGCCATTGCAAGGTCCCTAAACCCAGGAGTAGGCAGAGGTGTACAGGCAACCTGTCTGAACTACATTGATTGGTCTGCAAGTGGTTAAAGGGCAGTCGTTCAGAAATAAGAACCAAGACACTGAGATTTGCACAAATTTTTATTTTTGATTTGATTATATTGATTATTGGTGATTTATTTCATATTTATCACAGTAATTTGTATGGGAAAGTTTGGATTTATTTTATTCTTATATATATCTCTCTTTTATTTGGTGATTTACTTTAATATTTATCACATTGTTGTATATTTGCACTGGAAGAATTGTGTAGAAAAAATACTGTGCTTGCACTTGTATAGTATTAAATCAACCCCATTGTCACCATGTCAAAGTAGTATGGATAGTCTTGTCCTGCGGTGGGTGTGTATCATAGGAATATTGGTGAATAGGACTGGGTTCTCAGGAAGGGGGAGCAGAAGGGGAAGGCTGGATTGTTAGGCAGGAAGGAGGGGGATTACATGTATACAGCCGCCATTCACATCACATCAGTGTGCCCCATTCACTTCAGTGAGCACACGATAACTCACATGTATGTATTTTTTGCTATTTTTCAGTTTTGCTTACTGTAAATTCTCACCTTTTTTTCAAAAAGGCAGGATTTAAAATGTACAAGTCCACAATATCAGTAGCACCATCTCTTCACGCTAGTCCTGTGCTTTTAGAAAATGTACGGGAGAAATAAAGGGGGAGTACTTGGCCTGGCAGGAAAAGACTTAAAGTGATTGTAAAGTTTTTTTATTGTTTTTTTTTTTAAATAATAAACATGTTATACTTATCCACTCTGTGCAAGGGTTTTGCACAGAGCAGCCCCAATCCTCCTCTTCTGGGGTGCCCCGGCGACACTCCTGGCCCCTCCTCTTCATCGGGTGCCCCCATGAAGAGCCGCTTTCCATGGGGGTACACGTGCGAGTGTGCTCACGAGTCCCGCTGCTGCGTCCATTGACATAGACAGCAGGACTCGGCCCTGCCCCACGCTCTTGTGTCACTGGATTTGATTGACAGCAGCGGGAGCCAATGGGCTTGTGCTCATCGCTGGAACAAACAGGTTTAGGTAAGAAAAAGGGCAGTTGCACCACAGAAGGTTTTTCACCTTAATGCATTTCATTGGTACAAAAAAATGTAAAAGAGTGCATTATCTTGAAAATAACCTTTATTTACGGAAATAATACAAACAGAGATAATTAAAAATGTTCATAGTAAATATGACAACTGTGAACTGGAGATTGGCTTCTCTTTGTTAGTGTATTTAAATCTGCCAGTACATTTGACACTACTACCCCCCCTTCCCAGACTGACAATGCTGCTGTGCTCCCTAATCTAGAACGGGGTTACTCTAGTACAGGAGGTGTGTTACTGGCCTGATCACCAGGTGAAAACAGAAGGGGAAAAAGTCTAAAAACAAAATAACTAAAAAAAGGAAAACAAATGCAGCCACCACATCTAATGCTTAGTAAACTGCAATATATTACATTTTTATTTTGGGGTTTAATACTGTTTTAAGTAAGTTCCTTGAAACAGGCTTTGGCTTTATCTAATCATAATGCTGCATGAACGATTATTAGACAATCAGTTGATACTTCTGTTCTAAAGTAAAATAAATCTAATACAAAAATATAAAGTTATGTTTCTTTTTTTTTGCACCCTTTTAATTTACCATTAATATTATCTTTCTTCCTTTCCATTATGTTTTTAGAGATTGCAACCAATGAGGTACTATGTAATTAAAATTTGCTTTGCTGCCTAATATATATTAGAGTCAGGATTTACCAGATCATTGGGTTTCAGTAATGAATTATACTTTTCTGTCCTGTATATTAAAGATTCAAGTTTAACCAGAACCCTGGGTTGCAATAATTAATCATTCTTTCAATAATATCCCAAAACCCCTAAGTAAATGTTGCATTAATGCCTGTTCTGCTGCCAAGTGGGTGACT
Source organism: Lithobates clamitans (assembly GCA_037952925.1). Taxonomy (NCBI): domain Eukaryota; kingdom Metazoa; phylum Chordata; class Amphibia; order Anura; family Ranidae; genus Lithobates; species Lithobates clamitans. Next base: position 4,935,946 of record JBBGZY010001077.1, on the reverse strand, counting down.
GCTTCTAACTGGCTTTTGTCCATCTTGCCCATTTCCATGCTACATAACAGACTTAATGAAAAACTCACAGCATGGCTCAAGGATTGTATACCAATTTTAGAAAGGTTTGGGATCCTTGGATGTAACCTCAAACTCATGCTAATAATTTTTCTTTTATTTATTAAGTGGCATTGCACCTTTATTTTGTACGTTGTTATACCCTGTTTTTACATTTATCTTAGATTGCAGTGGTTACTTCTATCTTCCTACTCCTGTCTCTGTTTTAGGGCACAGCAATCTTTATTCTAAAGGGCAGTGATAGCCAGAAAGAAGATAGTATGTTCATTTCCCAGCCACTTTATTATACCATGACTATTGGTAAAAGCCCGGTTACTGCAAGTGCATGCAAAATTCTATGTACATTCGTCTGGTTATTCTGAAAACGGTGCATGCATGTGCTCTCCCGTGTGACATGTGTGAAGCAACATACGTTGTGTAATATTGAATAGAAAATGCTAGAATACATTTATATCACTGGCACATCACACTCCTCCCACCCAAATATAGATTTACCAGCGAATCCTAAAGAGCTGACTGGAGAAGCATTAGTACCTCTTGTTAAAGCGTGGAAGCTCAGCTTATCTGAGGGAGCAGGTACCTGGTTTTAAAACGTAACTGCTCCCATTTCCAGGTCATTTCGCCACTGCGAGATCTCCCGGAAATTTGGCCCCCCTCCTCCTTCCCCTGCCACCGGGACATTCACAAAGCGCAGTTCTTTGTGTATGTGCAGTAGGGAACCAGCTGTGCAGCCGCAAGGCTTCACTGCCAGTTTCCCTCACAAGCAATGGCGGCGGCAGCACTCGAGAGCCGATGGAAAAATCGGCTTAGGTGCTGACATCGCGGGATTCCCGGATAGGTAAGTGTCCTACTATTAAAAGTCAGCAGCTACATTATTTGTAGCTTCTGACTTTTATTTTTTTCTGAAGGAGGCTGGATCTCCTCTTTAATTGTGACCCAGAAAACTGTTTAGTGTGTCGCTCAGGCTCTCTTGAATGGGGTAGAAGTCCTAGACATCCGCCACTGGGAGTGCTGGTACTGAAGGAAGCTAGTCCTGGCTCCTTTAATGGCTCACGATAGAAAAAAGTCTCCCTGAAGCTGCACATCCGTGTTATCCCTGGGGTGATTGTGTGAGTGGCAACCTCAGTCTGGACTCCGACCAGGCCGTGTCCCAATGCGATTCGCTCTGCCCTTTGGAGCTTAGTCATCTTTTGTAAAGTGCCATCAACTCAGGTCCGGGTTCTAGAGACTTGATGAATGAAAGATCTAAAAGAAGTCAAAGAAAAAAGGGAATATTTGGGACTTTAAATGAGACGCATCCCTGGTTGCTTTTGCAAAAAAGAGGGGGGGGGGGGGGGCTGGGGGGACTTTAGATGATGTGTGTGGGGTAGAGCCAGACAAAACCATATACATTATACATATGTAAAAAAATGTTATTCTTTATTAGACCACAGATAGGGCATGGATCAACCCATATAAATGCATAATAGCACATTGGCATATAAAACACAAAGTATCAACATACATATTGAGGATATCACCAGCATGACACGGAAAGTAAATATTATGCATCACAGCCCCCCAAATGGAGTAGGCATAACATATCAGGGTGGTAGAGCAATAAAAACCATCTAGAATCATGAATATGAGATGGATGCATCAAAATAAGCTTGATGACGTTTTGTGGACATCTATCCATTCATCAGGAGCAAGTGCATCCATATACTAAAAAGGGGATAAAAAAATCACCATTATAGTTTGATATAACCACAGGCTGGAGGGGTAGAGGGATTAAAGATGATGATGAACAAATAAACGGCCATAACTGAAAGTACTCACATGCGAGCTGATACTAGGCCATGCGATACCACCTGTCAGAGGTCAGCCAGATCTAAAAGAAGTCAGTTTTGTACTAGTCCAGATTGATCTTCCAGTGTCATCCCCACAACTGTAGTCAATCTGTAGGATAATGAGTGCCTTCCGACCTAGGGGTCCATCTTCCAGCACTACGACCATTCTCTTTGTTGTCTCATCATCATCATCAAGTGTTCTTGACATAATACAATGGTAAATTGCTGGGCCTTTCTTCTACGTAGTGTAGTAGGTTATAAAATAATACACAAGTATGCTGAATTTAAGGGTTTATTTATATTCAAAGAGAATGTTAATTGAGGCATTTCTTTTTTGGTGAAAATTTGTAAGTGTTTTGTAGCACTGGCTGGCAGGATAATGGACGGTGCATATGTGTGACTTAGAATTCTCACCTACACATGGTAAGGGGCCCTTTTTAGTTTTCCTAGATCAGTGAAGGTTCTGGTTTGGTCCTGGAAAACAGGGGATTTGTGGATGAGATAAAGTGTCCATGCCTAGGTCCATATCTTATCTCTTACATTGTGTGCGTTTGAGGACCCACATGCTCCCACATGTCATATTGGAACGTCCCAATAGACATCAGTGGGATGCTGTCACAAGGATGCATGCAACACCTGTGATTCCATGTGCCAGTAAAAGACAGATCTGCACGGGCATGCAGCTATTCTCCCTGTGTGAACGGGGCTGTCTCCACTGTTCACAGACCTTTTTATGTGTAAGCTGATTAGTGTTAGTGAATCTTTCTCTCCTTAAAGAACTTGTACATTATAAAGATACATGTGCTGCTTGCTTTGGGGAACCCATTAGGGGGTAGCCTGTTAGTGAGGAAATGACAAAAGTTTAGTTAGTAGCTCGGACGACCAGTTGTTTTGTACAAAATCTTCCGGCACCAAACAGTTTTTTTTTTACTGTCTTTTGAATGAAAATGCAGGACAACCTGCTTAAACTGTTCTTGGACTTCTTGTCTAGAGTACAGTTGCTGTCGCCACTACCAGCTGAGCGTGTCCACTTTAGGCTGCATTAACACTTGCCGTTTTCTGAACACGCAACAAAACACATGTTTTGTAGACGAGCTGCAAACACGCTTCACGCTAGCAGTGTCATTAATGGTTAATGACACCCCAAACGCTTTTAGCTGACACACGTTTTCCTGCATGTTTTATCACGCAGCAAACACTACAAACGTGCCAAAATGGTCACTCAAAAAACACGCAACTCTCCTCACCTGAAAATGTTCTGGATCTTTTTTTGGCGCTTTTGTTGCATGTAGAGCAGCCCATTCAAGTGAATGGGCAACACTATGTGCAACGCACAAAAACACATGCAAAACCACAAGTGGGAACACCCTTTTCCACTATGCAAAGTGTGAATGGGGCCTTACAGTGTATATTTCTGTGCAGATGCACACATTGATCTTAGTGTTAATTAAAGGAATAAAATTTGTTGAGGCTGGATTGATTGTGGCACTAATGCTATCCCTGCAAAATGCTGCTTTTATACAGTACATTTTTTAAGTGACCGATGAAGTCTTTCAGCAATTAATACATTGTATAGACAGGAATAGAGAATCCTTCATAAATGCTAGTTACAGTCATGTCCCTAACTTATTCTATCAATTCTGCTTCTGTTTTCATTGTTTACGGTATAAACTCAGATCCAACTCTGTATAGTTTTTAATGGTTCATCAATTTTCTAAAACCGTAAATGTTTTTGTGCCTTGGGCATTTGTGCTTAAAGAGACACATGTATACAGTGCCTTTGAAAAAGTATTCATACCCCTTGAAATTTTCCACATTTTGTCATGTTACAACCAAAAACCTAATGTATTTTATTGGGATTTTAAGTGATAGACCAACACAGTGGCACATAATTGTGAAGTAGAAGGAAAATGATAAATTGTTTTAAACATTTTTTACAAATAAATATGTGAAAAGTGTGGCCTATATTTGTACCCTGCCCCGCAGACAAAACGTTGGACTTTTGTTCGAAGGGCGTGTGCCTGGATTTTGTCATGCATTCAAACGGTACACAATTGTCGAACGTAGTGACGTACTAGACATACTACGAGCTGATAAAGAGGAAGTTCAATTGTTAGGCGCCACCCTTTGGGCTCCTTCTGTTAATTTCGTGTTAGTAGAAGTTTGGTGAGTGTTGATTCACGCTTTTCTTTTTGCGCATTTCATTTTGTCTCGGAACAGCTGTTCATCAACCAGACGTTGCGGAATCGGAGGAGATAATGTGTTATTTATTATTGGCCTTGAAGTTATTGCTTTGACCCAAGTCCAGTCCAGGAACAGGAGGAGGAGGATTTCTTGGACCAAAAATTGGTTGCTTTATTAACCGTGACCAATTATGTCATAAGCCTTTGCTGCGGGAGCTCCAGGAGAATAATCCAGATGATTTTCTGAATTATCTCCGGATGACGGACCCCTGCTTTCACTAACTTTTGGCTTTGTGGACCCCCTATATTAAGAAGCAGGACATATGCATGAGGCTTATATTTTATTTTTTGGTTGAATAATGATTTGATTTGTTATATTGTCTATATTTTTGGATGCATAGAATGCACTTTTTGGTTAAGTTCTATTGGCAGATAGCATGTGTAATTTTATTTGTTTTCTTTTTTTAATGCACAATAAAAAAATTGTGGAGAATAATACTTGGCTATGTGTTTTACTTCAAATGACAGTTTGGGAGTAGGCAGTTACATTAAAAAAAATACAATGTAAAATTAACGAGGGACACCAACATAGTTGTATCTTTGATCTTAAAAACTACGGGATAATGGTGTTGTGGTAACTTGCCCCAAAAAAAAAAAAAAAGTATAATAATATTATTCTTGATATCACTAAGGCCTCATTCACACGTGGCGGACACCGTTTCCACGGAGCCCGCCTCGGTCCGCCGGCTCAGCGGGATATCAGTCCGTTGATCTCCGCTGAGCCGGCGGATGACAGGTCCCTCTCTGCTCACTGAGCAGGGAGGGGCTTGTCAGGCGCCGCTGCTGCCTATGGAGGGATCGGATGATTTAGTCAGATCTCACCCGATCCGATCCGCCAGCGACGGATCTGGACGTAGGGCCATCCGTCTGCTTTTAGCGGATCGGACAGGGTCGGATGTCAGCGGACATGTCTCCGCTGACATCCGTCGCTCCATAGGCTAACATGAAGCGCCCGTTCAGGTCCGCCGTCAAAACTGACAGGCGGACCTAAACGGTCCGATCGCGTGAAAGGGGCCTAAAAAATAAAAGCCTTTTAAAATACGTTTGGCAGAACTCCATCAGTATCAAGAGCAAAGCAGCTAATAGTTTGCCACGTCATGAATGTTAATTCTCCATTAAGAACACTAGTTTACAAGATCGACCGCTTCTGGCTTGTCCTTGCTTCTGAGCATGCGTCTTTGGACTTTGGACTTTTGACCGACGGACTTGTGTACACAGGCTTGGAAAATCCGACAACAGACATTTGTCCGCAGAAAATTTTAAAGCCTGCCATCCAACATTTGTCCGCGAAAAAATCTGACAACAATTGTCCAATGGAGCGTACAAACGGTCGGATTTTCCACCAACAGCGTGTCATCACACAATTCCCGTCGGAAATGCGATTGTGTGTACGAGGCTTTACTCTGATGCCCGTAACTAACATCTAGTGGAACTAATTGCCTTCAGTCACCTAATTGGTAAATAGAGTCCACCTGTGTGTAATTTATTCTCAGTAAAAAATACAGCTGTTCTGTTAAGCCCTCAGAGGTTTGTTAGGGAACCTTGGTGAACAAACAGCATCATGTAGACCAAGGAACACACCACTGCAGGTCAGGGATAAAGTTATGGAGAAGTTCAAAACAGGGTTAGCTTATAAAAAAATATCCCAAGCTTTGAACATCTAACGGGGCAGTGCTCAATCTATCATCTGAAAATGGAAAGCGTATGGCACAACTGCAAACCTACCAACACATGTCCGTCCACCTAAACTAACAGGCCGTGCAAGGAGAGCATTAATCAGAGAAGCAGCCAAGAGGCCCATGTTAACTCCGCTGATGTCTTCTGCCTCTGCCGGTTCTCCTCCCCTCTCCGGGGTCTTCCCCGCTAATGTCTTCTAGCCCTTTCTGGTTCTTCTCCCTCTGTCCGTTGTCTTCTGCCTCTGCTGGGTCTTCTCCACTATCTTCTCGCTCTTGCCGGGTCTTCTTCGCTGTCTTCTCCCTCTGTTCTTCCGATGTTGACTCAACACTCTCTCCTGCTCTAATGCTGGGTGTGCCCCTACTTATATTGGCATGGGGCGGGGTCACCGGGACCCAGCATAAGAACAAGAACACAGCAGAGAAGACCTGGTAGAGGCAGAAGAATTGGAGAAAGAGCGGAGAAGACCCAGAGAGGGGAGAAGAACTGGCAGAGGCAGAAGACATCAGCGGAGGAGGCAGAAGAGCCGAAGAGGAAAGAAGAAGTCGGAAGAGATGCTGGAGCTGCCATAATAAATTACTTTAAAAACATGTGTAATGTGTTTTATTTTTGACACTTTTTTTTAGGTGAATGGGTAGGGGTACAATGTACCCCATACTCATTAACATAGGGTGGGGGGCCGGAATCTGGGGGCCCCCTTGTAAACCTCCCTGGCACTTTTCCCGAGTGTGGCTCGGGGTTAAATTTCAGCACCATTAGCGGTAACCCCGAGCCACACTCTGGATTGCATTGCAGGATCCTGGTGCAGTGTACTTACCTTGTCCCCAGGATCCTGCCATGTCCCCCCGCTGTGTCTGCAGGCTCTGTCCTCCGTTTCGATGTCCTGTGTGCCACACTCCATTCCCTACGAGTGTCATGACACACGGGGGCGGAGCCCAGTGGCAAATTCAAAAAATGGAAAATTCATAACACATACAGTACACTGTAATCTTACAGTTTACATTACTGTATGAAATTATTTCACAACCCTTTTTTTCCTAGTGCTTTGTCCAATGCCCTGCATGCAGTTTTATATGATATATACTGTTCTTTCTGCCTGGAAACTTGAGATTGTCCATGGCAAGCAAAAAGTGTCCCTTTACGTCAAAAGTGGTTTTAGAGCAGCTAGAAAACAGCGATGGTAAATTAGAACACTTGCAGAATTGAGCGATTCTGATTCGTAGGGAAATTAATTTTATTATTATTATTATATTATTATTTTTTAGAATTATTTATAGTTATTTATTATATTATAATTCATGATTTTGTGTTTCAAACTTTATCATACCCGGGATATCTACTAGACTCTTGTATAAACAGATTTAAGTGTGTTATTGATAAGAATTACAGGCCTACAATAAAAAAAAGACAAATTTCTATGCAAAACAATAGCCAGGGAGGCTACAGGGGGCTTGCAGATTCTGATAAGCTCCCCGCCCGCAGATCCTGGCAACCAACAGCCAGGGTTGTCTGGAAGAGGCCCTTGTCCTCATCAACATGGGGACAACGTACTTTGGGGTGGCGGGACGCAGGCCCCCCCTGCCCTCAAAGCACCCAGCCCCCATGTTGAGGGCATGCGGCCTGGTACGGTTCAGGGGGGGGGGGGGGGCGCTCGCTCGTCCCCACCCCCTTTCCTGGCCTGCCAGGCTGTGTGCTTGGGGTACCCCCATGCCGTTTTTTCGACGTGGGGGTTCCCCGTAAAATCCATACCAGACCGAAGGGCCTGGTATGCTCCTTGAGGGGGAACCCATGCCGTTTAAAAAAAAAAAAAAAATTGCAGTGGAATTCCCCCTAAAGATTCATACCAGACACAGTGCCTGGTTTTGTCGGGGAGCAAAGTCCGGATCCCTGTTCATTGAAGTCGGACGCATGTTGGACTTCAAGTCGCAGGGCAAAGTCGGATCCAAAGTGGTACGTACCAGTGTCGTACCAGTGTGAACCCAGCCTCAAACAGCATGGGGTTGATTTACTAAAACTGGAGAGTACAAAAACTGGTGCAGCTGTGCATGGGAGCCATTTAGGTTCTAACTTCAGCTTGTTCAATTAAGCTTTGACAAAAAAAAAAAGCTGGAAGCTGATTGGTTTCTATGCACAGCTGCACCAGATTTTGGTCTCCAGTTTTAGTAAATCAACCCCTATGTCTCAGTAAATCAAATTGCAAAATGAGAGAAAAGCTGCAAGCTAACCATTTTGAGCCTTTACAAATAGGCCCCTTTGTATGAAGCTAAGGATTTAGAAAGTTGTCTAAAAAGTAGGCATCTGTAGAAGTCCAATGTTTTCCTGTGAAGAATGACAAATGACTAGAGTGAAGTTTAGCACATACGGCCAGATAAACTTTTATCTTCGGGGCATGAGCAACTGCCAGCAATCTGTCCAAACTACTTTAATCTGTTTCCTTACCTCGATTCCTATTCCAGTTTTAACATTTTATTTAACTCAGGCTGGAAATGTTTTGACACCTATTTTACGCTGCTGAATAATATTGACCTTATTGTCACCCAGACATTGTTTAAAACTGTAACCTCACTCAGACACCAGCTAGGTAGAAACAACCCTCACGCTAAGTTTGTCTTTATCACAGTAAATCATTTTGTTAAAGGGAAAAAAAGTCTTTGAGTATCAGTCAAAGAGGTGAAAACAAATATGCAATTTACATAATGCCACAGAGCAAATAGCGCATTAAGCGTTACTGAGAGATAGTGACAAGCAGCAAAAACGATTGAAAATGGCAGTTTTCAAATTGTTCCAGGGCATGCGAACGTGTGTTTTTTTTTTCTCGTTTTTTTTTAGTTATATGTAAAAAGTTAGAGACGAATGACAAACTGCATTGATGCTTTCAACTCCATCTTTCTGCTGCTTCTGCTGTTTTGTTATTTCTTTCAGGATTTAGTTTAGTTATGTAAGATTAGACCATGTCCGCATTTCCTCTTGTTTCACCTTCATTCATTTTTTATTTCATTACTACAAGAGCGGTTGTAGATCATGTGCTGCTTGCACGGATATATTTAAAGAACAGGATTTCTTAAAATGAAGAGGTGTTCCTCATCACTGAAATACAACGAAGTGTCATTTTTACCTACCTTGCTTTCAGTGAGAAAGAAACCTTTATGCCCCGTACACACGGTCGGACATTGATCGGACATTCCAACAACAAAATCCTAGGATTTTTTCCGATGGATTTGTGTACACACGAACGGAATTACCGACAACGGATTTTGTTGTCGAAAAATTTTATAGCCTGCTCTCAAACTTTGTGTGTCGGAAAATCCGATGGAAAATGTGTGATGGAGCCTACACGCGGTCGGAATTTCCGACAACAAGGTCCTATCACACATTTTCCGTCGGAAAATCTGACCGTGTGTACGGGGCATTAGACAGTCTAAGACCTGACACACAAAAATTGTAGTGTTTGTGCTCGGTACTACTGAGGATAAGCAGAATTGAGTACGACCCTATTACAGCATGAGAGCAGAGTATATTTATTGTTTAGCTTAGCACTCCTGCAGAGGAATAGAAGAACCTGCTGGTCCAAATTTTTGTATTACAGATAAATAAATCACCATACGTGAAGTTTTTAAAAAAAAAGGGGTTGTTTATTCTTGTGTTGGTCAAGGTTATATGGCCATGTTATATGCAAGTAATGTTAACAGTTTAATAGATTAAAACTTGCTAGTTCTTACGCCCTGTACACACGATTGGACATTGATCGGATTTTGGGCCAAATTTGTCCTGCATACACACGGTCACACAAAGTTGTCAGAAAATCCGATCGCTCTGAACGCAGTGATGTAAAACACGTACGTCGGGGGCTATAAACAGGGCAGTAGCCAATAGCTTTCGTCTCTTAATTTATTCTGAGCATGCATGGCACTTTGTGCGTCGGATTTGTGTACACACGATCGGAATTTAAAAGATTGGATTTTGTTGTTGGAAAATTTTATATCCTGCTCTCAAACTTTGTGTGTCGGAAATTCCGACGGAAAAAGTCCGATGGAGCCCACACACGATCGGAATTTCCGACAACACAATCCGATCGCACTTTTTCCATCAGAAAATCCAACCGTGTGTACAAGGCATTAGATGTGGTGACTGCATTCATTTTCCAGGCTAAGAACATTTTTTTTAGGAGGTTGATCTGCTAGAAATTCATTGTATTTGTCACTTCCTATGAGTTGAAAAGAAATATCTTTATTGTGTCTACTGCTACTAGTCCCATCAATCAACCATGTAATGGAAATAAACAAAGGCTGATATGTTTAACCACCTCAATACAGTGCATTTTCACCTCCTTCCCGCCCAAGCCATTTTTCAACTTTCAGCGCTGTCGCATTTTGAATGACAATTGCGCGGTCATACAACACTGTACCCAGATGAAATTGTTTTCATTTTTTCCCCACAAATAGAGCTTTCTTTTAGTGGTATTTGATCAACTCTGCAGTTTTTATTTTTTGCGCTATAAACAAAAGAAGAGGGACAAGTTTGAAAAAAAACACAATATTTTTTACTTTTTGCGATAATAAATATCCAATTTTTTTTTCTTTAAAACAAATTTTTTCCTCAGTTTAGGCCGATATGTATTCTTTTACATATTTTTGGTAAAAAAAATCGCAATAAGAGTATATTGATTGGTTTGCGCAAAAGGTATAGCGTCTACAAAATAGGGGATAGATTTATAAAATTTTTATTTATTTATTTTTTACTAGTAATGGCGGCGATCTTTTTTATCGTGACTGCGATATTGCGGCGGACACATTGGACACTTTTGACACATTTTTGGGACCATTCACATTTATACAGCGATCCGTGCTATAAAAATGCATTGATTACTGTATAAATGTGACTGGCAGGGAAGGGGTTAACACTAGGTGGTGATCGAGGGGTTAACTGTGTTGCTAGGGAGTGTTTCTAACTGTAGGGGGAGGGGACTCACTACGGGAGGAGACCGATCGGTGTTCCTCTGTACTGGGAACATACCATCGGTCTCCTCTCCTCTGACAGGACCGTGGATCTGTGTGTTTACACACACAGATCCACGGTCTTGCTGTGTTACCAGCAATCGCGGGTGGCCGGCGGACATCGCGGCCGCCGGGCACGCGCATCGGGCACCCAGTGACACGGCGGGCGCGCGACCCCTAGTGGGCCGGGAAAGCGAGGCCGTCAGCGACGCCTGCCCGCAACGAGAGCTGCGCCGCCTGGCCGTCAATTGACACCCGGCGGTCAGCAAGCAGTTAAAGTCCAGCCTATGTGACCGCCATGGCTCCTTCCATAGATACAATTAAGAAATAAGTGTGGATATGAAGGAAGGGGAAGTATCTTATTTGCAGGATCAATGGGTGAAGATAAAGTACAAAGAGAAAAATTACACAGCCACCAAATTTGACCAGTTGAGCTCCCCTTCATGACCAGGCCATTTTTTTGCTCTTTAGCACTGCGTTAATTTAACTTGTAATTACGCAGTCATGTGACGCTCTACCCAAATGAAATTTATATCATTTTTTTCAACACAAATAGAGCTTTCTTTTGGTGAAATGTGATCACCACAGGTTTTTTTATTTTTTCGGTATAAACAAAATAAGACCAAAATTTTTGAAAAAAGCAAAACAATATTTCTTACTTTCTGTTTTAAAACATATCCAATTAAAAAAAATTGAATTTCTTCATACATTTTGGCCAAATTGTATTCTGCTACATGTCTTTGATTAAAAAACTATCCCAATAAGTGTATATTGATTGGTTTGCGTGAAAGTTATAGCACCTACAACCTATGGTATATATACTGGATTTTTTTCTTTTTTAAATACTACTAATGGTGGTAATCAGCAACAGGGCTGCGATAGTGTGGTAGGCAATCCAACATGAACTGACGCTTGGGGAGGGGGCCACTGATTGACTACCACTGCCATCACCAGTGACACTAATACAGTAATCAGTGCTAATACTGTACACTGTCACTGTACTAATGACACTGGCAGGGAAGGGCGATCAAAGAGTTAAATGTGTGCCTAACAATGTGTAATGTTTGCTGCTTTTTACTACAGATCTCTTTTTTTCATATCCCTGCTTTTCAGACATAAGAAACAGAGAGATTGTTCCCTCTGTAGAGAGCCCTGTGTTGATTGTCACAGCCGATCAGCAGGTCCTGGCCATGAATCATTGGCTGGTATTTGCTGACAGACTCCCACTTTGTACAATTACAGCCAGTGTCGCATGAGGCCCGTTCGCAGTACATTACGGGTGGACAGTCTGCAAGTGGTTAAAGGGTAAGTTCTCCGTTTAACAAAAAAGAATACATGCAGGTAAAAAAATGTGCATTTATTATTTTTTATTTTTGGAACCTCTAAAGCATTGCACCAGTGATCAGCAAGTCTCCAGCAGATCTGTCAGTGTATCCGTGTGCCCATACACCATGTACAGGTACACAGATACAATCTGACAGGAAGAAAAAATGAACTACAACAGCGCTCCACAGTGACGTGGTAGTTCATTGAATACTACAAGCCGACAGCTGCAAGGGCTGCCAGACATTGTAGTTTTCCATTTACAGAGCACTGTGAATAAGTGACATAGCTGGGCTGAGCCCCACTTGGATAAGGTTTTTTAAAATTGTGACACCTAGCGGGGGGAAGAGATCCCTGCTAGTTGTCAGATCTGGGAATCAAGGGGGGGGGGGGGGGGGCTTTGCGGTGGCCAGTCCATTCGTAACATGTTACACCCTGAATATGAGTGTGACATGTTACAAAAGGTTAACTTATCCTTTAACCACCTCCCACCCGGCCACTGCACATATACGGTCGGGTGGGCGCTTCCTCCTTCTTCAGGATTGTTCTTCAGAAGGAGGGGGATTGCACACGTGCATGCCCGTGCAGCCGCGCAATCCCGATGCGCTTGTGTCACCTGCACACGGCACATCTCAGATCGGCAGGAGGGTTCTGACATTGGCCCTCCTGATCATATGATGGCTGTGTCCAATCACAGCCATCATGTGAGGTAAATAGAGAGCCGGTTGCTAGGCAATCGGCTCTCTTCTCACACGGAAGTTGTCAGGGAGGAGAGGGAGAGTGGATCGATGCAGTCAGCTGGTGATCAGTGAATATGAGCTGTTTTTTACACACTGGTCACTGGCCCAGTGTCCCCACAACAGTGTCACCCCACACATGTCCCCACACAGTAAAAACACCTGTCCCCCACATTTGTGCCACTAAAATCATATGTCCCAATGATCATCTGCACACACATGTCCGTGATCATTTACGTACATCTGTCCATCATCACACAAACCAATTAATATACACTTATCAGGATTTTTTACCAAAGACATGTAGCAGAATACATTTTGGCCTAAATTTATGACACAATTCGATTTTTTTGGATTTCTTTTAAAATAGAAACAGAAAATATTGTTTGTTTTTTTTTTCAAAATGTTCTCTTTTTTTGCTTATATCTCAAAAAATAAAAAACAAAGTAGTAAATAAATACCACCAAAATAAAGCTCTATTTGTGTGAACAAAGTTATAAAAATTTCATTTGGGTACAGTGTAGCATGACCGCGCAATACTCATTGAAAATGCGACAGCACGGAAAGCTGAAAATTGGTCTGGGAAGGAGGGGGTAAAAGTGCCCAGTATTGAAGTGGTTAAAGACAGGTAAGCTGCAATATATTAAATTTTCGGTTTTGGGTTTAAATGCGCTTTAAATGCGCTTTAAAGGGGTTGTAAACATTCTAAGCATGAAGGTGAAAAACCTCCTGTAATGCAGCAGCCCCCCTTTTACTTATCTGAACCCGGTCTTTCCAGCGATGGGCACGAGCTCAACAGCTCCAGCCGGTGTCACGTGTCCTGATTGGATAGATTGATAAGCGCAGCCATTGGCTCCAACTGCTTTCAAATAAATCCAATGAAACAGGAACCCGGGGCGGGACCGATACCTACTATATGTGTCAATGGATGCAGCAGCAGGACACGGGAGCACACCCGCACGAGTGCCCCGAGTGAGAGTGGCTCTCCAACGGGGCACTCGAGAAGAGGAGGAGCCAGCAGTGCTGCTGAGGGACCCCAGAAGAGGAGGATCGGGGCCACTCTGTGCAAAACCAACTGCACAGAGGAGGTAAGTATGAAGTTTTTTTGTTTTGTTTTTTTAAACAAACCTTTACATATCCTTCAAATACCACCAAGCAAAATGAAAAAAATAGCACCTCTATATTTGTTAAATGAAAGGTCTTTTTTATTATTTATATTATGTCTCAAAATACTTTCAGAAATACAGCAGAATAAACCTTTATGGAAAAACCCAATTGAACAAATTTGTTATCTAAAATCATAACTGTGGCCTTTTCTGAGATTGCAGTCTCATGTCTGTGTGCCATTCATGCTTACAACGATTTGAATCTTTACTCCTGTGTGTGGCTGCACTTTCACAGCATTCGAGCAAAGTAGGCCAGAAACAAGGCAAATACTTGCCTCTCAGAGGCAACAGAAGCATTGCTTGTATTATCAGTCATTAGGATACAGTATATTGGAAAGAATGAACATGGTTGTATAATTTTAAAGGATAATATCTTGATTGCAAAGAGTTCATTGATAATATTTAGTTCTTTTACTAAGCCCTTGATTTAAAATAATCATATTTTTAATTGATACCTATTGTTAGTTAGCGTTCTACGTTATTGCAAATTGTTGCAGAAACAGCAGTCAAATGAATGTGTTTGCAGTTCTCCAATATTTACCTAAACCAGAATCAACAAGTACCTTGTATATGTGAAACACGTATCTGTTTTAATTAAACTGTACCGTTGCTGCATTTTGATATATTCCATAAAGTATTTGATACGACGGCATATTGCTTAAACACAAAAGTCAATATAGAAATCCTCAAATATATGCAGTGTGATCAAGCTCGGATTAAAAGCATCTGTGTGCTTGTCAATAAAGAATTGTGATGAGTTCAGTGGCATCATATTGAAGGTGTATTAATACGTCGGATCCTATTGGCTCATCAGCTGATTGTTTAGAATGTAAATGAATCTGCTGATGGATCCAGTGACTGATGGCTTAAATTCCAATTAATCAATTGCTTCATCAGTTTCTTAATTCAGATCAAATATCTCTTGAGTGCACATAGTTCCTTCTGTGGTATTAGGAGAAATGAATGCTTTAGAACTAATTTTCATCAATCTCTTATAAATGCCAATATGTTTTTCTCTTTTGTCCCAGGTGATGACATTATAGCTTAAATGTTTGGGGATATATTACAGTCCCTTTTTAGTTAGTATGAAAGCTTAACTTTGCTTTTTGTGTTTTGACCGAAACTGTTTCTCTAGGGCACATCATGCTGTTCTTTTGTTCCTGCGCATCTTGTTGTCTGCTTAAAATTTTCATGCACTTCCATTTAAATGATTTAAAAATAAAGTTGCTGGTATTTGATATACGTAGTTGATTCCTTTTTTTTCCCTTTGTTTTATGAAGGTTTGTATGCCTTCTGTCAATGATTCTTCTTGCGTCCAACTATTTATGACAGGAATGTGCCCTCTTTCACAAAAGCCTATCAATTAATGTATCAACAGTCTTCTGTGTGACACTCATACCAGCTGATCTTAATTTGATTGCCACGAAAACTATCGTTTCCTGACAACTCTTGTCAATTATACAAAATAAAATCAAGTATTCATAAGCAGACTGTAACTGGATATCGCCAGGCAGATTTAATAATTCAGTTTTACTGAGGATTAACTGGCATTTGTTGTAGCTAATGTTCGCTTGTGTAAAAAATTTATTGAAACAAGCCTTTAGAGATAAAGAGAAGGTAGACATAATATTGTTTTTCTCCTTTTGCGAAGAGGGCGTGATACAGGATAGTGGCGTTTGCATTTATTACTACATTCGGGTTTACAGATTGGAGAATACTCAAAATTAATTATTAAAAATTATTTTTTAGTTTGTGTCTTTTACTTTTTTTGTGGTTTCATATATTAATATATGATCCTTCATTAGTTAATGATCTTACATGGTCCCATATTTGGTAGAAATTCATAATACTACTAGAGACTGAGTAATATTAGTGAGGTCAATTAGGAGCTTTTTCAGTGTTTTATTTATTTTTGTGTGACCTCTTGTTGGTTGAATCCAAATGCTTGACCCTCTGTGAATTATGCTTGGATTAAGTTTTTTTTTCTTTGCTTTCACTGATCAGTTTGTGTCCTGTCTACACATGTTATGAGCTATAGGCAAAGAACAAGCTCTGCAAGTACAAATGGTGGAAGAGATTGCTCCAGCTATCCCCAAATATTTCAAAAGCATGATCTACTCAAAATTTACAGTCCAACACTGTAATACAATTCATGTGGTTTTCTTACAAGGGTGTTGTTGGGAGTGTTTTGGGTTTGCATTGTGGTTTGAAAAACCTCCCCAATTAGAAGGGCTTGGACCACTTCATCTATCCCTTTATAGTTAACCTGCTATAAACCTGAGCAATTTACACTGAAGTTGTGATTAAAGCAACTGTCAGCACTGAGAAGTCCCTCCATACTAAAGGAGAGCCAGGAAAGTACACGGCAGGTGCTGGCAGGGGCCAGCACAGAGGCGGGTGGAGACAAAGAGGTGCAGGCACTAGGAAAGAGTAGATGGGTGACAGTCAGAAAGGGTAGAGGGGAAAGTGCCCAATAAGTATGCTCCATTGAGTGACATTGGTGAAACCAGTCAGGGACCAGCACTGCTGGAGAGGGACTCTCCTAGCTGCCGGGGGAAGAAATCCTCCAGTTAGAGTGGGGGGGAAGCGAAGGGAAAGGAAAGACAGATTCTGGTGGTAGGGGACTAAATTCTTAGAAGGACAGAGAGGCCAATCTGTAACAAAGACCTGAAGCGCCGAACAGTATGTTGTCTACCGGGCGCTCGGGTTCGGCACATCACGGATCTGGTGGACAGATTACTGGGAGGGGCTGGGGAAGACCCAGCTGTCATGGTGCATGTTGGCACCAATGACAAAGTCATAGTCAGATAGAGTGTCCTAAAGAACAATTTTAGTGACTTGGGAGCTAAATTGAGGAAAAGGACCTCCAAGGTAGTATTCTCAGGAATACTACCGGTACATCGAGCCACACCAGAAAGGCAGAGGGAGATTAGGGAAGTAAACAAGTGGCTGAGGAGCTGGTGTAGTAAGGAGGGGTTTGGGTTCCTGGAGGACTGGGCCGACTTCTCAGTCGATAACAAGTACTATAGAAGTGATGGACTGCACCTAAACAAGGAGGGTGCCAATGAAGATGGCCAAAAAGTTAGAGGGGTTTTTAAACTAGGTGATGGGGGGAGGGTCCAGAGGTAGAGATAGTCAGCGCGGAACATATTCCAGAGGGTAATATTGGGGGCATTAGTTGTAGGTTGACCAAAGCACATAAACCTAAGGTAAGTATAGTAGCAAATCCTAGTTGAAATCTCGGAACACCCAATAAGAGGATAATATGCGACCGGTCTAAACTACGTGGCATGTTCACCAATGGGTGAAGATGGGTGAACTAAAGATACTGTTGTACGAGGAGGATTTGGATTTTGTGGGAATTATAGAGACCTGGTTCAACAGCTCTCATGATTGGCTGGCAACCATTCAAGGGTATACCCTTTATCGCAAGGATAGAGAGGATAAAAAAAGGAGGAGGGGTATGCCTAGAATAATGTAAAAGTGAATGTGAGTGATGACATCGCTGAGGGAGCTAGGGAGGAGGTGGATTTCTTATGGGTAGAGCTCCAAAGGGATGAACCTAAGGGGAAAATAATACTGGGAGTATGCTATAGGCCCCCTAACCTGAGGGGGGAAGGGAAGACAGTTCTCCTATCACAATTTGCATTAGCAGCAAGGATTGGAAGTGTTATAATAATGGGGGATTTTAACTATCCAGACATAGACTGGGCGGAGGGTACCGGGCCTTCATCTAAGGCTCGCCAGTTCCTAAATGTCTTGCAGGACAATTTTTTTTTTTTTTTTATTTATCACTGGAAACAGGTCCACAGGAACCGATACAGCATTAATTAACATTGTAACAGTGCAGCATAAACATTTACACAGATAGCATAAAGAAAACCTTGGCTTGTATATTCCGAAAGCATCTTGTGTTGCAACGTTAGTTGAGGTTGATGTATTTCAGAGATTCAGAGTATGTAATGTCTCCTAGAGTGAGGTGTAGTACAAGTACTGTCTATGTCTCTCGGCCTGTATCATTATCGTAATATAGTCATCTAGTGAGGATAAATAAAAAAAAGGAAACATAAGGGGAATACAAAGACACTGAATTTCAAAAGAGCCAACTTCCCTAAACTGCAAACCTTGCTAGAAGGCATAAATTGGGATAAAATTTTAGGAACAAAGAACAACAGAGGAGAGGGCATCCCATTGGGTAATACATTTAAAAGAGTGAACAAAAGTCCTGGATGGCTTAACTCCAATGTAAAAATGCATATAAAAGCAAAGGAGAAGGCCTTCAAAAAATACAAGGTTGAGGGATCATCATCAGCATTCAGACTTTATGAAGAATGCAGCAAGAAATGTAAGGGTGCAATAAGGACGGCTAAGATAGGACATGAAAGACACATAGCGGAGGAGAGCAAAAAAAATCCCAAGAAATTCTTTAAGTATGTAAATAGTAAAAAAGGGAGGACAGACCATATTGGCCCCATAAAGAATGAGGAAGGACATCTGGTTATAAAGGATGGGGAGATGGCGAAGGTATTGAATTTATTCTTCTCCTCAGTCTTCACGAGGGAATCAGAGGGCTTCAGTAACCAAAACTGCAGTGTTTATCCTCATGACACATCACAGGAAGCACCCCCATGGTTAACAGAGCACAGAATTAAAATTACACTTGGGAAACTTAACATTAATAAATCACCGGGACCAGATGGTTTGCACCCGAGGGTACTTAGGGAACTCAGTCAAGTAATTGCCAGACCATTGTTCCTAATTTTTACTGACAGTCTACTGACTGGAATGGTACTAGCTGATTGGAGAAAAGCCAATGTAGCACCAATATTTAAAAAGGCCCCAAAATACATCCCTGGGAATTACAGACCAGTTAGCCTAACATCAATAGTATGTAAACTCTTGGAGGTGATGATAAGGGACTATATACAAGATTTTAGTAATGAAAGGTATCATTATCAGTAATCAGCATGGATTCATGAAGAATCGTTCTTGCCAAACCAATCTATTAACCTTCTATGAGGAGATGAGTTGCCATCTAGATAAAGGAAGGCCCGTAAACGTGGTGTATCTGGATTTTGCAAAAGCATTTGACACAGTTCCCCATAAACGTTTACTGTACAAAATAAGGTTTGTTGGCATGGACCATAGGGTGAGTACATGGATTGAAAACTGGCTACAAGGGCGAGTTCAGAGGGGGGTGATAAATGGGGAGTGCTCAGAATGGTCAGGGGTGTGTAGTGGAGTCCCCCAGGGTTCTGTGCTGGGACCAATCCTTTTTTATTTGTTCATAAAGGATCCGGAGGATGGGGTAAACAGTTCAATCTCTGTATTTGTGGAGAATACCAAGCTAAGCAGGGCAATAACTTCTCCGCAGGATGTGGAAACCTTGCAAGAAGATCTGAACAAATTAATGGGGTGGGCAACTACATGGCAAATGAGGTTCAATGTAGAAAAATGTAAAATAATGCATTTGGGTGGCAAAAATATGAATGCAATCTATACACTGGGGGGAGAACCTCTGGGGGAATCTAGGATGGAAAAGGACCTGGGGGTCCTAGTAGATGATAGGCTCAGCAATGGCATGCAATGCCAAGCTGTTGCTAACAAAGCAAACAGAATATTGGCATGCATTAAAAAGGGGATTAATTCCAGAGATAAAATTATAATTCTCCCGCTCTACAAGACTCTGGTCCGGCCGCAGCGGAGTAGAGTATGCTGTCCAGTTGTAGGCACCAGTCCTCAGGAAGGATGTACTGGAAATGGAGCGAGTACAAAGAAGGGCAACAAAGCTAATAAAGGGTCTGGAGGATATTAGTTATGAGGAAAGGTTGCGAGCAATGAACTTATTCTCTCTGGAGAGGAGACGCTTGAGAGGGGATAGGATTTCAATATACAAATACCATACTGGTGACCCCACAATAGGTATAAAACTTTTTTGCAGAAGGGAGTTTAACAAGACTCGTGGCCACTCATTAAAATTACAAGAAAAGAGGTTTAACCTTAAACTACGCAGAGGGTTCTTTACGGTAAGAGCGGCAAGGATGTGGAATTTCCTTCCACAGGCGGTGGTCTCAGCAGGGGGAATTGATAGTTTCCAAGCACCTGAATGACCGCAACATACAGGGATATACAATGTAATACTGACATATAATCACACACATAGGTTGGGCTTGTGTCTTTTTTCAACCTCACCTACTATGTAACTATGTATGTATAAATTAAAGCCACCATTAGAGAAAATTGCATGTCAGCCATTTAGTAGATCCATAGACAGCTAAAGTTTATACACAAATTCAACTTTTCCTGGAGATGGAGATGGAATGTTTGTGTTATCCCTCCTTTTTCCAAAGCTTCCATGTCGGTAAATGAGGTTGTACATCATTATTTAAATAAAGAACTTTAATGTAAGCATATTAGATGGAAACATTTGGGACCCATGGTGCCATAAAGTGGTTATAAACCTCAGACGTGAAATATGAACAAAGCATATCCCTCTATAGTGTGTACTTATCCTAATCCAGAGCACTAAGTGTCATTTCTCTCTGTGTTCTTGTTCCTCTGCTATCTGCATGAGTCACTTTTGACAAGTTTTTTTGACACCACAAGAAAAATGGTGGCAGGTGAGGGACCTCCAGCTGATTGACAGCCTCAGCTCTGTTTCTATGTGCTGTGTGAAGGGGGGGGGGGGTTCTTCCCTCCAATCATCTCTCTTCTCACTGAGCTCTGCACTATTTTCTGACAGCTCAGACAAGCTTTCTAAATTCTAGACTTTGAATGATGGATGTAGAGAAGAGAAGAGTGCAGATAGACAGGTCCAACCTATGTGGGAGGATTTGTTTCATCTCTGTGTATCACCTGAGATCAGTCACTTCACTAGGTATATGTAAGGGTTCACAACTACTTTAAAGTGACCCTATCACCACAGGGTCACTAGTAAACCAATCACACTCTGTAAAAGAAGAGCATCTATACTGACCTTTTCAATGGCCCATGTCTTCATCACTGCCACTTTGATGCTTCTGGTCACCATAGGTGTTCCCACTTTTGATTGTCGAATGCCTGCTCCTACACTACAGATTTTAGTTTCTTCTGGCTTGTAATTCCTGTTGTGATGTATGAATGAGTGAGAGAAAATACACTGTATGGGGCCACACACTTTCATTAGAAACCTTAAAACTTTCATATAACCTTAAAGCTCCAGGTTTCCTGTTACTTTAAATAGTTTGTTTGGACCAAGATGGTCCAAATCAATTATTTCCTTCACTAAGTGCTGCACTGGCTCTAAACGCTTTATGAACTGTAAGTAGCTTTAGCTACATACAGTACACAGTGCTGGATTCCAACTGTAAGGCAGACATCCTCGACATCCTCAGCCGGCCTTTCCACCTCAGCCAATCAGAGAAAGCTTTGTATTCATTCACAAAATACAAAGCTGCTTATAAATGGCTCAGTGCCGCTCAGACCAACGTTATTTTCTTCTGGGTATGAGACGGAAGTAAAATTTCTTTCCACGAATTATCTGGCAATTTTTGGATTGTTAGTACGGTGCTTTCGACAGCTGATTCCAGTTTTTGGTCCGAAAAAAGCTGGATGTGCAGACTATAACATTTTTGTCGTACGTGAATGCAACATCTGATTTTCGTTTGATTTGTATGGTTTTCGTCCGAAAACAATTGTAAGAGCAAGTCTATGCATGCTCACAAATGATAGAATACATACAAAAGTATTCAACACATTACATCACTTCTAATGTTGAATTCTGTTGTATGGGAATTTTCGTATGGTGAGTAACCTCTTCACTTTTGACATGAGACTAGCATGCAACAAAAAACGGACGAATGGTCGTCCGAAAATCTGATCGTGTATACGAGGCTTTAGTGAAGGAAATAGTTTGTTTGGACCAGCTTGGTCCAAACAAACTATTTAAAGTGAATAGATATCAGTCAGCGCTTGCTTAAACTAATGAATTATACTAAAGATATTATAGAGACTACTATAAATATGACTAAATTGGTGATGTTAACCACTTCGCACCCGCGCTATAGCCGAAAGACGGCTGCAGCGCGGACGCTACCTGCCGGGTGGCCGTCCTGCTGTTTACTTCTGCGATGCGCGCTCCCGTGGGCGCGCATTGGGGAAGTTCTGTGCTGGCCGTGTCCCTTGGACACAGCCAGTCACAGATCGCCGTAAACGGGCCAATCACAGCGGCAGTTTACAGTGCGATCGGCGATGCCAATGAGAGAGGATCTCATATGTAAACATATGAGATCCTCACTCATCGCCAGCTCTCCCTCCTCACACAGACAGCGTGTGAGGAGGGAGAGCCAACCGCTGCAGCGGTGAGTCAAAAAAAAAAAACTGAAAAAATAGTCAAGTCAGTATCATCCGTCCCCACTATCATCCCTCCCCACTGCCTTGTTCGGAAGAAATGAGATAGGCCACATCAGGTGTGATCAATTTTTTATGATTTGCACCACAGCTTGTAGACTCTCTAACTTTCACAAAGACCAAATAATATCCACTAATTTGGGTTATTTTTACCAAAGATATGTAGCAGTATAAATTGTGGCCAAAATTTATGAAGAAAAATTAATAATTTGCAAAATTTTATCACAGAAACTAAGAAAAATGCGTTTTTTGCAAAATTTTCGGTCTTTTTTCATTTATAGCGCAAAAAATAAAAAACCCAGAGGTGATCAAATACCACTAAAAGAAAGCTCTATTTGTATGAAAAAAAGGACAAAAAATTCATTTGGGTACAGTATGACATGACTGAGTAATTGTCATTCAAAGTGCGAGAGCACCGAAAGCTGTAAATTGGTCTGGGCAGGAGGGGGGTTTAAGTGCCCAGTAGGCAAGTGGTTAAACAATGTTTCAATCTGCCCATTAATAGAAAAGGTGACAGTGCAAAAAAAAAAAAATAAAGTCCTTTTGTGCAATATTAAAGTGCTTTGTGCCTTGTTCCCAGGGTATCCCCTGTGCTTCTACCACGTGGAATGGTATGATCATTCCGCACTCACCAGATGTTGGTGACTTCTTTGCCATATAGCAAGGAAAGTCGACTGAAAGTCAACTGAGCTTGTAGGTCTTTAGTTGGGGGACCTATCCCACGCTCCATGGTGACTCCTACAGGTCCTGAACTCCTTCCTGTTATGGTCCCAGGGGTTCTTCCAGAGCGTTGTTCTGCAGGTAAAAAAATAGAGAGACGGTCTCTCGTAGTGTAAAATCCTTATTGTTTAATTCAAAAAAACTTACAGCAATTGCCATGCATGTAATAAAAAAAACACCACTATACAGTTACAAAAACTACATTCTAAGTGTGTGGAGAAGTGGACACTACTTGCATGTAGTGGAAGCACAGGGGATACCCTGGGAATAAGGCACAGAACACTTTATATTGCACAAAAGGACTTTTTTTTGTTTTTGCACAATTTTTTTTTTTTTTGCATGTCACTTTTCTATTGATGGACAGATTGAAGCATTGTTTGACATCACCAATTTAGTAATATTTATAGTAGTCACTATAATAGTTTAGTATAATTCATTAGTTTAAGCAAGCGCTGCCTGATATCTATTCATTAATAGCCCATCAATTAGAGAGCATAGACAGCGGCTGCTCATATTATTATTATTTTACATTGGTTGTTTACCTAGGCGCAGGTGTCTGTTATTGCTAAACTATTTAAAGTGACAGCAAACCTGGAGATCAGGGTTAAAACTCCATTAATGTTCTGACTCTCAAAAGAACCAAAATCGTGTCCGTTTTTAGTTGTCAGGACAATGAAACAAAACATTTAGCTGGATACAATTCCTTGTCTTTTTAAATGAAGGTTATTGTCTGTCATAGCACATTGATTACTGGGTGGTGAAAAGTCCTTTTGGTGCACAGGATAGGAATATGTAAGAGAAGACATTTTTTTGCACAACAGTTTTTTGTATTAAAAAGTGCAAAAGTGTGCAAAAAGATGTTGCTGTCCTGGAACATATTGGTGATTAATTTGATTTGCACTGTAAAAAATATAACTTACTGGTATCTAGATTGTATAATGATGATAATCCTGTATTGATAAATCGCTATTGAAAGCATCATTTTTAGCAGTCCACTAGTTACTATTGTTATTATTAATAATGATAATAATCATAAATCTAATAAAGATAACATTGACTATTATACTACAAATGAAACAGTCAGATATTTTTATTCTTTCAACAAATTTCACGTATTGCCATCCAGTAGGACTTTCATGTCTAGACTGTATTAATTCAGGAGGAGTTTTGATGAGTATTAATGATTTTGAGTTCAGTGTTGGTGAGTGCTATTGAGAGCTAACTTGGCACAACACAATCTGTCTCTTCTGAATAAAAGGGAAACGGGCTATGAGATAAGTTATTGATGAAATTAACTGCTGAAGTGGAGAGGAAATGCAGTAGGCCAATACATGTCATACTGTGCAGTCAACCGTTCACAAGAGCCACATTGGTCTTGAACCATATTGATCTAAGCTATAATTCTAAATGAAATTGATGGATGGAGAGAAACATAAAGAGTCACAGGCATTGCTTTATGTAAAAGAAATATTATGGGCATCAAATAGTTAATACACTGAAAGTACTTATCAATGTATGACATTAATACTGACATTCCACTACATTAAAGTGCTCTCAAATTGTAATAATAGTCACATAAAACATGACAAAGTGCCAAATGACATGCTTCAATGGAATCTATACACTTTTTACATTTGTGGAGGCGTGGATTTATTCAGTGAGGATTTACTTATTGTATGTATATAAGCTAGGCTTGTATATGGAGTATAGCACAGTGAGTGGACTTTACTGTTCCTCTTTGTGATAATCTGTGGGCCTGCATAAACTGATTGCCGACAATATATGCAGCTCATCCTGGCATTTCTTTTTTTTCTCAGGACTCATTCATTTTACAGCTAACTTCTATAGGGATAATTTGCTATGAGACAGCCAGGAAAGTATGGAAATGCAAGCATGTAAAATGTGGAGATCATATCAATTTTTTTTTTAGTTTTTGCTGCATATTTCCGGTAAACATAACCATAGCTTTAAGACTTAGGCCTCATGCACACGAGACGCTGTTAAACTCGTGTTCAGAGGCAGTTGGACACTTTTTTCAACTGCCCCTGAACCCATTCAATGTTATCCTATGTGTCCATGCACACAGTCTCGTTTTTTGGCATTTTTAGGCAGTTGCGTTTAACCTGGTTTTTCCAGAAGCAAAAAAATGTGTTCAGACGCAAAAGTTTTCCACGTTTCAGACGCCAAACGCGGCTAAACGGTGGTACCGCGTTTAGCCGCGTTTGCGTTTATAAGTGTTTTTTACAACCCGACTTTGGGGCCCCATGTCTCGGGGCCACTTGGTGCTAGGAACCCCAAATTTGGTGGGCTAACACAGTTAGACTAACACTATAACATATTCAAATTTGGTGTTTCTAGCTCTAAGTGGCCCTGAGGTATGGGGCCCCAAAGTCGGGCCACAACATGTCATTCTCTGCTGCAGAAGTGCTTGACATTTTGCGACCCGAGTTTGGGGCCCCATATCTCGGGGCCACTTTGTACTAGGAACCCCAAATTTGGATATGTTGTAGTGTTGTAGTTCCACTGTGTTAGCACACCAAATTTGGGGTTCCTAGCACTAAGTGGCCCCAAAGTTGGGTCGCAAAAGGTCATTCTCTGCTCTGCAGACGCTTCTAGACGCAAACGCGGCTAAACGCGGCATGCAAACTCGGCAAAACGGGCGTTTCTAAACGCCGGTTTCAGCTTTTAAAAACCTGTGTTCAGCAGAGTTTGCACCAGCGTCTCGTGTGCATGAGACCTTAATTTACACTTGTGGTTGTGTTCACTGCCTCTCGGAAAAGCTATGTGTTGTGGATCACTTTTCAGAGGGATTCAACAGGCAGCTTGAAGGTGATTTGTCCTCAGTAACGTGTTTTTGCTGTATTTGGAGGCAGTACTGTGTGCCAAGCATGACCTGTGATATAAATGTTGCCACACTGCGGTGGCCATATTAACTTGTGGCTGGGAGGTCGAGGGAGGTAAAACCATGGCCACCTATATTTTACCACCCTTCGGCCACCCATGTAAATGAGGCCTTAATGTATACTTGCTGACTTCACAAACTTACAATTTATACTGACAAAAGAATGTAAAAAAAAATATATATATATATATATATATATATATTTATATATATATATATATATATATATATATATATTTGCACTCCATTTATTTTTTTCTTTCCTAATTTATATCATACTCCCATTGTGTATTTTTATTTTTGTGGCATTCCTCTTAGGCCCCTTTCACACTGGGGCGGCGTTGGTGGTAAAACGCCGCTATTGTTAGTGCCGCTTTACCGTCGGTATTCGGCCGCTAGCGGGGCGGTTTTACCCCCCGCTAGCGGCCGAGAAAGGGTTAAAAACCACCGCAAAGCACCTCCGCATAGGCGCTTTGCCGGCGGTTAGAGCCGCACAATTAATCGTTAAAAAATCGTGCTCTCGATTTAACCCCCCTGACGATCTCTATTGCAGAGTTTGCCGATTCTTTCATTTAATAAGTAGAGAGACTTATCTGCTCACTCAGCTGTCAAAAGAAAACATCCAGTCTGCCAAGTTTTTAACACGAAACATTGTAACTAACTCTTCCTTCTTAGATCAAAGGGCTAAACTTCTGCGTGAAAAAAAAATCCAGGCAGTCTGCCAAGTTTTTAAACGACTGTAAATGCAGGAAGTTTAACCACTTAAAGTCTAAATCTTTTTCTGACACTTGTTTCTTATGTTAAAATCAATATTTTTTGCTAGAAAATTATTTGGAACCCCCAAACACTCTATATATTTTAGCAGAGACTCTAGGGAATAAAATGTCAATTGCTGCAATATTTTATGTCACACTGTATTTGCCCAGTGGTCTTTCAAATGTAATTTTTGGGGAAAAAATACACTTCAATGAATAAAAAAAAAGAAAACCGAAAACAGTAAACGTTAGCCCAATTTTTTTCGTTTTAATGTAAAAGATGATGTTACGCCGCGAGAATCGTGAGAGAATCATGATCTATCTTCTAAGCAAAAAAATCGTGATTCTCATTTTAGCCAGAATCGTGCAGCTCTACCATTGGTATAGCTGCGCTGTCCCATTGATTTCAATGGACAGGAGCGGTGTATACTCCGCTCCTTCACCGCTCCGAAGATGTTGCTAGCAGGACTTTTTTTCCCGTCCTGCTAGCGCACCGCTCCAGTGTGAAAGCCCTCGGGGCTTTCACACTGGAGAGACAGCAGCGGCTGTTTCGGGTCGGTTTGCAGGCGCTATTATTGGCGCAATAGCACCTGCAAACGGCCCCAGTGTGAAAGGGGCCTTAGTGTCTTTAAAGCGGTATCAAAACCAAAAATGTAACATATTGCACATTATCGATCATTATAAGAGGTGTCTGTATTAGTTTTCTTCTCTTTTTTTAGGCTTTTCTCCTCTGTTTTTAACTCATGATCTGGCCAGTAGCACAACTCCTGTGTTAGAGTGCCCCCATAGAGGGATAAATGAGCACAGGGGACACCTTTGGACAGTAGCATTGTCAGTCTGGAGGGGGGGGGGTGTAGAAGTACTAGCAGATTTAAATACCTTCTCAAATTGAAGCCAAGCCCAGCTAATACTTTTTTGTTCAATTACAGCAAACCATTTTTTCCTTTTGGGATAAAGGTTTTACATAAATATAAGCTGATCATCGTAAGCACCCCTGTCAGTGTCAAATGGTCTGTCTCATCCCTGCAACTGCAAGAGAGCATTTCTTTTGAAAAACAACAGATTTACTGGCCAGATCACCAGATGAAAATAAAGGGCTAAAAAGGACATCTAAGAATTGATAAGCTGCAATACAGTAAATATTTGCTTTTGTTTGTTTAATACTGCTAATACTACGCTTGGCTTTAGCTTTCATTGCTTTTGTTTAGAAGTAGTGCTAATCGCTGATAGACCTTCTGGACACCAGTTCATGTGTGGCTCAGTTATGCACACACAGACTACAAGGTGATATCTGTTACTCCCTACTAAATTTATACAAATGTATAAGTAACATAAATAGTGTTAATTATAATAAGCTCACACAAGAAACCTTGGGGGTTCATTTCACAGAATCCAGTAACTGTTTGCATTGAAACTTGCACTGACAGATGCTGGATCTCTCAGTGCTGGAGTTGCAGTGGGGCAAAATAGCTAGATATTATTTCAGACCATAACAAAAAAAAAACAGCTTAAAGCGTTATTAAACCCAAAAGCAAACATTTATTTTATTGCAGCTTAACAATTCTTAGATGTGATGGTTGGAATTATTTTCTTTTTAGGCTTTGTTCACCTTATTTTCACCTGGTGATCTGTCAATAAGTAGCAACAGTAAGTCTGTTGTTTTTCAAAAGAACAATCTCTCTTGTAGATGTAGCAGTTACAGGGATGAGGCAAACCATTTAACACTGGCATTGGTGCTTACAATGATCAGCTGTTATTTAATTATGTAAAACTTTTATCCAAAGAAGAAAAAACAAACATAACAAAGTACAGCAACTCCCTGCCACCCAGCATCCCTACCACTGTACTCTTGACTCTGAATCTTCCTGCCTCCCAGCATGGCTGATGTTGCACTACAACATCTCAGACACTGCGTATATCTGTCTGCCTGCCACCCCCACCCCCGACACCAAACAGTTTCTTTGTGACAGTGGTCACTGGGACAATGGGGGGGGGGAGGATTGATGCTTCAGTCATCCTGACACCATGGTGGGTGATATGTTGTCAGGAAGAGTGAAGTGTATTATTTCTATTATTACATTGTAAAATGCATTAAAAATAGTTCAACTCACCATAATGCAGCTTTTCACTTGCCACTGCAGCCACCAGACGCAGCTTGCCACTGCAGCCACCAGATGGATATTGTCACTGTGGTCTGCCACTGCAGCTACCAGATGGAGCTTGTCACTGTGGCCTGCCACTGCAGCCACCAGGTGGATATTGTCACTGTGGTCTGCCACTGCAGCTACCAGATGGAGCTGGTCACTGTGGTCTGCCACTGCAGCCACCAGATGGAGCTTGTCACTGTGGCCTGCCACTACAGCCACCGGATGGAGCTTGTCACTGTGGTCTGCCACTGCAGCCACCAGATGGAGCTTGTCACTGTGGTCTGCCACTGCAGCCACCAGATGGAGCTTGTCACTGTGGCCTGCCACTGCAGCCACCCGATGGGGCTTGTCACTGTGGCCTGCCACTGCAGCCACCAGATGGAGCTTGTCACTGTGGCCTGCCACTGCAGCCACCAGATGGAGCCTGTCACTGTGGTCTGCCACTGCAGCCACCAGATGGAGCTTGTCACTGTGGCCTGCCACTGCAGCCACCAGATGGTGCTTGTCACTGTGGCCTGCCACTGCAGCCACCACTTGGAGCTTGTCACTGTGGCCTGCCACTGCAGCCACCAGATGGTGCTTGTCACTGTGGCCTGCCACTGCAGCCACCACTTGGAGCTTGTCACTGTAGCCTGTCACTGCAGCCACCAGATGGAGCTTGCCACTGTAGCCTGCCACTGCAGCCACCAGATGCAGCTTGTCACTGTAGCCTATCACTGCAGCCACCAGATGGAGCTTGTCACTGTAGCCTATCACTGCAGCCACCAGATGGAGCTTGTCACTGTAGCCTATCACTGCAGCCACCAGATGGAGCTTGTCACTGTAGCCTATGACTGCAGCCACCAGATGGAGCTTGTCACTGTAACCTGTCACTGCAGCCACCAGATGGAGCTTGTCACTGTAGCCTGCCACTGCAGCCACCAGATGGAGCTTGTCACTGTAGCCTGCCACTGCAGCCATCAGGTGCAGCTACCACCTCAGCAGGAGCAGGAAACCGAAAACCGACACATGTACCTTTGACACAGTTTCTTGTTATGAGCATCTTGAGGGGGATCCTAAAGCTGTAATGCGGGTAGTGATGTCATTAAGCCGCGTCCGTACTTGCCCGCTGCTCACCTCCTTCAGTGTGGCCCTGCGTCAAACAGGTCACAGACTGGCTTCTATGTGTTTGGCAAGTTTTTACTATTAGCTGTTCCCTCCTGGTTCAGTAGACGTAGAATAGGACTGTACTCACTGTATATGAAGAGCATGCAGTAGACCATATATTTGTTTATTTGGTCTTTATCTAGATTTCCTGATGTAGACCCAGTGGTAATGATTTACTAAAACTGAAGAGTGCAAAATCGGTTGCAGACTTTTGTCAAAGCTTAATTCAGCAAGCTGAAGTCAGAAGCTGATTGTCTACCTCACACAGCTACCCCAGATTTTGCACTCTCCATCTTTATTAAATAAGCCCCTATCTTTGCACCCCAAAGCTCAAACACATATGTGTGCGCATATATACTGCTGGTGTCAGTAGAGCAGTGGACGATGTCAGTAGGGCAGTGGGTGGTGTCAGTAGTTTTTTTTTATTTTTATTATTATTATTTTTTTTATTATTGTTTATAATTTTATTGTAAATAAAATATCAGGGATCTAAACAGGGGAAAGCTGCAGCACATGGGGTGATTAGGGTGTGCCCAGACACACCTGGCACACCCTGTGTGCACGCCTTTGCAAACAGAATATTGTGTATCCATATAGTATGGCAAGTTTTAATACATTTTATGATACCATTTTTTAAAGGCCAAATGGTAGTTTTCTAGACCCTGCATAGCCTAGATAAAAGAAAGGTGTTAAAATAAAAGTACGCATTTTCTGAAACAAATATGATACTATAATACATCTGGCTTTTGTTTTATGAATTTCAAACCATTGTTCTTTCATTTGGTGGTCAGGTTGTTGCTAATTAGCTGACAGTTCAATTCTGTTCAGGAAGAAGTAAAACTGCATTTGAAAATAACATTGTTTTAGCCAGCTTGTAGGCTTAGTTTGTAGGCTTTGTGATCTTTTCCGTAGGAAACTAGGCATCTTTAATGAAGTGAATGTAATATGCCAATCTAGTTCACTGATATAAGGGATAAAATGACATATCATGTTAAAAGACGATATCAAGAGACATTAGATATGTGGCCACTGTTTCTCTTCTCTTCCAAGCAGCAATGTGTCATATGGTAATTAGGTGTTCATAAATTTAGTGGAACTGCAGATTCTTATAGTGATATGGTGAAAAACAGTGGGGTTGATTTACGCAAATCGTTTTGCAAGAAAATTTTCCCCAGACCTTAGTGAATGAGGTGAAGCTCTGCTGCCTTGCATCATCCAAATGTGCAAACAAAAATGCTGTTTTTACTTTTCTTGCATGTGATTGGATATTCTTTACAAAGAGAAATTTCACCATATTCAATACACTCTGGGGAAATTCACTTGCAAATCAACCGCCTTATCTTTATCTTTAACAAGCTTGCATCTTTCTAAAATTGATATAAATTTTCAAGGTAAACCTGTGATTGGCTAGATACATTTTCCAAACACAGCAATAAAGTTTTTTTTATTTTTTTTTAAATGGTATGAGAAGGAAGAAATGGTGTGAACATTAGGGTGAGAGAGGAATGCTTTGTTTCTGCAGCCTGCACTTTTTATTTTAAAGAGGGATTCCATTATTATTAGGATAAGCCAATAGAAGCCTTTTTATAAAAGTCAGTTCACTTGCACACAGGTGTCTGAGCCTCTGCAGTGTAAATTCCAGTATATTTCCCCTGCCTGGAAATCCCAGGTAGCAGCAATACAGCTGCCCATAGACATCCATAGCTGTACACAGCTACAGTATATACACTGGTGCTCGTGTAAACACAAATATAGGACCTATATGGAGGTATGGAAAAATTCTGTGTGCTCCTGCACACTATACTCCTGTTTACATTGCACATTGCTCAGACTACCATGTGCAAGAGGCTTCTTACATGAAAAAAAATGCCCATTTATGATCAGAACTCCATTTAGCTATTAACCCGTACTGCACTTGTAAGGCTGTTTTCACACTACAACGTTTTGAATCGTGGGCAGATTTGCCGTGGATCTGCCCGCGATTTGAGAGCGCCGAGGTGTGAATGACAAAGCGCGGCCTTGTATTCAAGATGGCTTTCATTTGAATAACACCTCAAATTGCGTTGTGGATCTGCCGCGATTAACACACGATAAAATGTGCTGCAATCGCGGCAACCTGCATCGCAAGTCATATGTCGCCCCAAAGTAGTTCCTGAACTATTTTTGGGCGACATGTGTCCCGCTTTGCAGGTTTCCACGATTGCAGCACGTTTTATCGCATGACAATCGCGGCAGATCCTCATTGCGATTTGAGGTGTCATACAAATGAATGGCATCTTGAATGCGAGTCCCGCGTTTTGTCATTCACACCTCGGCGCTGTCAAATCGCGAGCAGATCTGCGGCAAATCTGCCTGCAATGCAAAACCATGCAGTGTGAATGCAGCCTAAATGTTGGGCTGGTCATCAAGGATACTGTTTACCTCATGCCAGCTAAGACTGGATATAAAATATAAGGTAATTAAATTATTGGCTTGTGTGTGTGCCAGGACAAGTATCAGGATAGTTATATAGTACGAGTACAGTAAACCAATGTCAAAACGAATATATCTGTTTAATATCTTTCTAGATGTGCATACTGCTGTTCTCATCAAGTTCTTTTATAAATGGAGGGTTTTTTCTTGGTTTCATTTTTTCTTTTCATATTCACACCCCTTTTACCGGCAAATGACTGCCTATGTTTACTTCTTACACTTCAAGTGTCAATTTTCACATCTATTGTATCCTCTTGGACAGGGGTAGGCAACCCTCGGAACTGGTGCCGCAAGCGGCACGTGAAGCCTTTTTTGCCATCACTCGACTCCCTCCCCAACAGCAGAGCAGCGCAGGGAAATGTCAGTGAGACGCTAATGCATTCCAATCTCACAATTCCCGCACCTGCACTGGGGGGAAGGCACTGTGCCCCCACACATTGTTAAAGATGGGAAACATTGATTGGTTATCTAACTTTGTTGTAGCTGCGATCGTCAGCTTTTGTGATAGGGAAGAGATTGGGTGCAGTTCTGGTAGGGGGGACAGTCCCTGTTTCCAGGAGGAGCAATCCTGCTAGCCCCGCCCACCATCTGGAGGAAGATGACTCGCTTGGTTGCAACTACCAATCTCAAAGAAGGGATTTCACTGTGATTGAGAAAACCACAATCAGGTGACAGTTTGTGGAATTATTGTTGAGCTTCTGGGAACTTTATATAAAACATTTTTTATGTGTTTGTGTCAATTACTACTGATCCCTCAGCTCTGCATCATCACATACTCCTAACCTCTTGACTCTGCGTTGATTTACTACGGAACTCCTGCACACTGCGTCCCTTTTAAGCCACAGCCAGTGTTCAGCACAATGAAAATCGCACCCAATTTTGCTCCGGCGCCAAACAACTGCAGGGGGGGGGCATCTTGCACACAGGCCCACTGCATTCAGAAAATTGCCTATCCATTCCAGGTGCTTGTATGTGACATCACATACATCACATACAAGCACGTGGGCTGGATGTGAGAGGTGGATCAGCGGGGATGAGTGTGCCAGGACAGGTAGGTGTCTCATCTCTGCTTCCTTTGGAGGGGACAGCAAATTTACACTGTTATACAAGCTGTACACTCACTACTTTACATTGTAGCAAAGTGTCATTTCTTCAGTGTTGTCACATGAAAAGATAGAATAAAATATTTACAAAAATGTGAGGGGTGTACTCACTTTTGTGAGATACTGTATATACGCATACAGTATACATATAAATAAACACACACACAGTCGTTAGATATTTTCCTGGCATTTAAGCAGAATTTAGCTATTTATTTTCTCCCCAGTGCTTAGTTGATTCGACCCACTAATTTCCATTTGGCTAATTAAGAGAACACATGTTTACACACTTGGATGTCTAAGGGAAAAAATGTGTTTTCTTTCTTGTCCATTGAAGGACACAGGATATGTAGTAATTCTTGGACATATGGGTTCAATGCAGCTGCCTTCAGAAAGTGGTCACTAACAAAAAAAGAATTAAAGGCAGCCCCCGTATAACCCCCACCTCAAACCATCATGCTTTAGTTTTTTGCTAGTATCCTAGGAGGTTGGATCCACTTTCCTTAGTTCTGCTAAAGAAAATTCTAGATATATTCTGCAATTGTTTTTTTTTTTTTACAGATTTTGATTTTTGGCTTCTATCTACATACTTGCTAAACATTATTTTCCCTATGGCCAAGGGTATTCTAGGCTTCTGTCTTGGCCCTAAAAAACCTTGTTTTGTTGACCTCTTGAAGTTGCACTAAACAATATCCTTATTGTCAAAAAGAATTCATATACATATACTACTTAATGGCCCTGTAATAGATTTAAATGACCTATTGCCCCCATCCACACATTGGTTCAACGAAAAATAACCTGATTCGAGTTGGATAGGAAAATCAGGTCATTCACTACCACTGTACCATCCCCACCATCAGAACACACTGATCAGTGTTGCCAGGTATAGCCGGTAGAACTGATTATTTGGAAAAACTTGACAGGCTGGTTGTACAGAAGTCGGTAAAATTGACTTCTGTACAACCATCCTGCCCATACATGGAACAAATTTGGCTGGTCCTTGCTGAATGGCTGAATTCGATCTATGTATGGCCGTCTTTTACTGTGTTTTTCTGCCTCCTTGTCACGTCCTCTGTAAGCTCCCAAGCCCCTCCTTTTCTACCTCATTTCCTTTGGTTTGGAATAAACAAGTGCATGCAGAGCATGCATGTGCCCTGCATACTGCAAATCATATACTCCAGAGTACTTAGTTCCTAGTTCATTTCAGAAGTGCGCAAGAGAGAATCTTCCATCCTCTCAGAAGGACCATAGAGAATGAACGTAGCCATCCTCTAAGAATACATACTTGAATAGAATGTTTTTTTTATACAGTGCCTTGATACCCCTTGACTTTTTCCACATTTTGTCATGTTACAACCAAAAAACGTAAATGTATTTTATTGGGATTTTATGTGATAGACCAACACAAAGTGGCACATAATTATGAAGTGGAAGGAAAATGATAAATGGTTTTCAAAATTTTTTACAAATAAATATGTGAAAAGTTTGGCGTGCATTTGTATTCACCCCCCTTTACTCTGATACCCATAACTAAAATCTAGTTGAACCAATTGCCTTCAGAAGTCACCTAATTAGTAAATAGAGTTCACCTGTGTGTAATTTAATCTTAGTATAACTACAGCTGTTCTGTGAGATTTGTTAGAGAACCTTAGTGAACAAACAGCATCATGAAGGCCAAGGAACACACCAGACAGGTCAGGGATAAAGTTGTGTAGAAGTTTAAAGCAGAGTTAGGTTATAAAAAAAATATCCCAAGCTTTGAACATCTCATGGAGCACTGTTCAATCCATCATCCGAAA
The DNA here is from genome assembly GCA_037952925.1 of Lithobates clamitans. NCBI lineage: Eukaryota > Metazoa > Chordata > Amphibia > Anura > Ranidae > Lithobates > Lithobates clamitans. The sequence continues at coordinate 4,900,494 of JBBGZY010001077.1, read as the reverse complement.
ATGGAAAGCGTATGCACAACTGCAAACCTACCAAGACATGGCCACCCACCTAAACTGACAGGCCGGGCAAAGAGAGCATTAATCAGGGAACCAGCCAAGAGGCCCCCCATGGTAACTCTGGAGGAGCTGCAGAAATCCACAGCTCAGGTCAGAGAATCTGTCCACAGGACAACTATTAGTTGTGCACTCCACAAATCTGGTCTTTATCGAAGAGTGACAAGAAGAAAGCCATTGTTGAAAGAAAGCCATAAGAAGTCCCATTTGTAGTTTGCGAGAAGCCACACGGAAAACATGTGGAAAAGGGTGCTCTGGTCAGATGAGACCAAAATTGAACTTTTTGGCCTAAAAGCAAAAAGCTATGTGTGGTGGAAAACTAATATTGCACATTACCCTGAACACACCATCCCCACCGTGAAACATGGTGGTGGCAGCATCATGTTGTGGGGATGCTTTTCTTCAGCAGGGACAGTGAAGCTGGTCAGAGTTGATGGGAAGATGGATGGAGCCAAATACAGGGCAATCTTAGAAGAAAACCTGTTAGAGTCTACAAAAGACTTGGGACTGGGGCGGAGGTTCACCTTCCAGCAGGACAACAACCCTAAACACACAGCCAGAGCTACAATGGAATGGTTTAGATCAAAGCATATTCATGTGTTAGAATGGTCCAGACTTAAAGTGTATTTAACCCCCCCCCCCCAAAAAAAAAAATGGATCCTGCTACTTTAAAGCATGTTATATGGCACAGTGCTTGTCCTGTGTCATTTGAACCCCTGTAACACCTAAAAAACCTGGCTGATCCTGCCAGTTTCTCCCCACCCCTCTGTAAACTAACCACAATGTATCATGGCTGCTGAGACCAGACACCATGGTCAGTTTACATGCCTCTGTCATCAGCGTTGCGCGCACCCAGCACAGTGACTGACGGCTCCCGTAATATTTCCGATCATGTGACCGCCGCGATAGCCAGTCATGGCCTCCTGGCATAGCAAACCCCCTAAAGGGCTGGCGGCAGCCGACATCCAGGGGTTAAGGCCCATCATTCTTTCAGATAGCAGTTTTCCTAATTCTGGAAATCCAGACTTTTTTGGTGCCTCTGCTTGTTAGTGCAATTTCCATATTAACCCTCCTCCCTTTTTTTATCTAGCTTTTTTGATGCAGTGTCTACTTTAAATATTCTTCTAGTAAGATGTCCACATCCGTTGGATCATTTAGTGGCTGTCGCCCACCCCTTAGTTGGATTGCTTTTGGATGTCCCATATTCTCAGGAATTAATACATTCCTGTACCCCTCAATGGATGTTATGAAAATAAGATTTTTGTACTTACTGATTTTTTTTTACTGAAGTTTCCATTGAGGGACACAGGACCTACTTTTCCTGTTTATTAGCCCCATGTACTGCTTGCTCACAAAACTGAAGCATTACCGTTAGGTGCAAGATTATATGGGAGATGGCCTACAATGTTTTTTTTCTGTCTGTCTGTGTCCACCTTTTGTAGGCAGCTGCATACAACCTATATGTAAAAGAATTACTGCATTTGTTTCTCTCTCAATGGACTTCAAGCAAAAGATTTTATGGCAAGAACAAAAATCATACTTTTTATTTAAATATTGTAATATTTGCTGTGTTACATGCTCAGAGTAGTTTTTTTTTTTATCATTATGCAGTTGTTTAGTAATCCAATGCTGTACTTTATAATAAGTATTTCATTTGCAGTATATTCCTTAACAATAGTAAGAATAGAACTCTCCCCTTCTTTCCCCTCCTTTTTAGGATCTTGCTTCATTCGCACTGATCAGCTAGATGGTGAAACAGACTGGAAACTGAAAATTGCAGTGAGCTGTACGCAAAGATTACCAGCTTTAGGAGTAAGTGTTGTCTTTACACCACAGACATAAGATTTTCAGTGCATATTAAAAAGCAGATCTATATACTGTATATTGTTTGTTGTATTTTGTAATTTATCTGTAGCTGTTCACTGCCATATTAAATAAGCCCAATAATCATAAAATTCTGTTAATTGCTTCTCTCTGTAGCCAGTCAAAATATAAACCCCACTTTTAGTAGTGCTGCCTAGTGTAGTGTAACAACTAGCATCCTTTAAGGGCCTTTCCACACTGATGCACTTTTGATGCGTTCCTATTGATTTACAATGGAAGGCATCTTTTTTGGTGCACTTTGGAAAAACCGCACCAAAGATGCATCATGCAGGACTTTCTAAAGCACAGTGCATCTCCAGTGTGAACAGTTACATAGGATTTAATGGGGGAACAGTTTTCATGCACTTTTGGTGCCCTGAAAAAGTTTGCCAGTGTGTAGGGTTCTAAATACTTACCTTTTAGCTGTATTGGGCTTCCAGTGGGAAAATACCAAAATACATTACAGTAGGATTGAACTACCAGTGGGACAATATTTCCTGGTTACTTCCTAGTTAGAGATGCAAAGCGGAAGCAACTGTTTGGCTTCCTCTACCTGAGCAGTAAATTGGTGCCTCTCCTTTACACATTTCAGGCTCAGTCTTTTGCTACAACTGTGACCAGCAGCAAGCATTGGGCGGTTTGAACCTGTTAGAAGTAAAATTCAGGGTTGTAGTACAGTAAAACCTTGGTTTGAGAGTGTTTTGCAAGACGAGCAAAATGTTTTAATAATTTTTGCCTTGATATACAAGCGATGTCTTGATATAAGAGTAGCGTCATGTCACAACTGAGTATAAAAAAGAAGAGAGGAGCCTCTAATTGTAGCAATATGGTTACATTTATTGAAGGTACAACATTTAGCAACTTATTGCTACACTTAGAGGTGCCTTTCTTTTTTATACCCTGTAAAAAAAATGCTTTGATATACAAGTGCTTTGGATTACAAGCATGTTTCTGGAACGAATTATGCTCGTAAACCAAGGTTTTACTGTATTACTTTCTATTAGGTAACATCTATATATTTGAAAAAATATAAATCTTCTCAAATGTATAAGAGAAAGTCCAAATAAATTTCCATTAAAGTTCATAAATAAAGGAGCCACGTATGACGTCACCCATGGCCATCTTACTGGATTATGTGAGTATACACAGAGCACTCATTTGTGCATTTGTGACAAGTGCCAGAATTATAAGTGGTTTTACATTTATGAAATAAATGAATATATAACAGAGAGCATCCGCAATCCCACAGAGGAGTTGGCTGTCTCGGATTAACTCAGACCATTGGGAGACTATTAGATCCCATCATGGGAATGCATCCTGTTTTTTCAGGGGGTCATGGTCCTAAGGTGAGCAGCCATCTGTGTCATAGGGCAATATTTTGAAGTAGCCCCTGACACATCCCTTTTCCACTATCTGTGTGTATGGTGGAGGTGCAGTACATTATATGACACCTGCATGTTCAGTCTAGAGACACCACTTTGCACCATCTGGGATTTTTTAAATTAACTTTTTAATGGAAGTTTATTTGGACTTTCTCTTAAATATTTTATAAAATATATATGTTTTTTAATATATTAATATTTCTTGTGCTGTACTATTTTCATTTATTAGCTTATTTGAAGGTGTTGTGTAATTAGCCTTGAGTGTTCAGCTGCAATTATTAGTATTTACTAATTGTTTGCGCTAATTATTTTTAGTTTATGTTCGGCAACATCAACTGAGCGGGTGAAATTATTCAACCTAAATGTAGGGTTTAGGTGTTCTTTAAAAAAAATGCTTGATTTGTAAAAAAATTTTTTTTATTATATATATTATTACATATATATACATTTTTTATTTTATAACTATTACAAATATTCTATTAAAATTCTGCTACATGTATTTCCCTTCTAACCTTTTTTTAATTTTCTATGTTTTGCACACCATTTGAAGTTTTAAATCATGCTTTCGTAAAACTTAGTAACTGGCAGATATAATTGCTGCTCTTGTCAGTTTAGGCCAGGTCAGGGTGACAATTTAAAGTCTGTCAGCACCAGCAAACGATTCCACCCAGCTCTGCTTATGTAGAAAGATCTAAGTACCTTATCTAACCATAATTTCCTCAAGCAAGAGGTTTGTGACCAAGCTACTGCCTCCCTGCCCCAGGCAAACAAACACACCTTTAAGCTTAGGCGATTTGAGCTTTCTGAAAGTTAGATGAACAACAACCCTCTACCTGTTCAAGTGTTCAGGCAAATGGCTATTTGTTGGTAGCTTATGAGCCTAGTATACATTTTTTTGTGCATTTCAGTGCATGGGAAGCTGAATACATTGGACAAGCATGTGCAGGTAAACACAGATACAAAGAAGCATTGGCCTTTACAAGAGTAATACTTTTATACAGCTGTTCACTTGAATGGCAGGCTGTACGCAGCATGTGTACCTTCCTAGGCATGGAAAAGAAACAAGAAATCTACATTAAGTGTATAAAAATCCTTCATTTAGCTGTTTGCATGAACCCTAATTCTGCCAACATATTTTACTTCTCTTTAGCTGTAAGGCCAGTTTCTGCACTGTCAGTACTGGGTGCTTAGTAAGAGAGATAGCAACATCATATCTGAAGTCTTTCATATTATATGTGCTGATATTTAGTATAATTTGTACTGGTATTGGGTGGTTATGGTGTTAGAATAGCACACCATCATGCAGAATGTATACATGTATCTGAAGCATCCAGAGCAATCATTTCAAAAATAAAAAATGTCAGCTAGGGAACACCTGGCAACAGAATTGCTAAATTTCAATTCACTCAATCCTATGGGGTCACTTCCTCGCTGCCTGAACCAGCAAAAGTGTTGCTCCTATGCTAGCAGTTTCGTTTTATACAGCAAATTAAATCTTCTATTACTGATAATGAAATTTGAATTTCTGTGATTTTGTTGCTGGGTAACCTTTTCCTTATTCTTCAGGACAAAGCAGCTGCATAACATGGAGTACATACTGTAGTAAGAAGCAAGTGCTGGCAGTACAAAAAAAAGAATTGACCATTGTCATTGGTTTATTTTTTTTTCAGGATAAGAGCCAAGCAACTAGCCTTTTTGGAAGAAGCTGTCAAGAATGGCAGTTTCCATGTATCTCTGAGCCTACAGCCTCTCTCACCTTGCGACTTACTTTGTTGCAGCCTGATCCCTATGGGAGAGTAGACTGAGGAAATAACTTTCTTCTGCCTGCAGAAGACTGATAACATCATAGTAGACAAAGTCTCTAGACTAAAATAAAAAGCACTGTTTTTAATGATAAATAGCATAGGTTTTTTAAATGATACTATTGATATATACAGTTGTGCTCATAAGTTTACATACCCTGGCAGAATTTATGATTTTTTTGGCCATTGTTCAGAGAATATGAATGATAACACAAACACTTTTCTTTCACCCATGGTTAGTGTTTGGCTGAAGCCATTTATTATCAATCATTTGTTTACTCTTTTTAAATCATAATGGCAAGAGAAACTACCCAAATGACCCTGATCAAAAGTTTACATACCCCAGTTCTTAATACCGTGTTTTGCCCCTTTAACATCAATGACAGCTTGAAGTCTTTTGTGGTATTTGTGGATGAGGCTCTTTATCTTCTCAGATGGTAAAGATGCCCATTCCACTTGGCAAAAAGCCTCCAGTTCCTGTAAATTCTTGGGCTGTCTTGCTTGAACTGCACGTTTGAGATCTCCCCAGAGTGGCTCGTTGATATTGAGGTCAGGAGACTGAGATGGCCACTCCAGAACCTTCACTTTAGTCTGCTGTAGCCAATGACAGGTCGACTTGGCCTTGTGTTTTGGATCATTGTCATGTTGGAATGTCCAAGTACGTCCCATGCGCAGCTTCCTGGCTGATGAATGCAAATGCTCCTCTAGTATTTTTTGATAACATACTGCATTTATCTTGCCAACAATTTTGACCAAATTTCCTGTGCCTTTGTAGCTCACACATCCCCAAAACATCAGCGATCCACCTCCGTACCTTTCATCATAGGCCTTGTTGACTCCTCTCCAAATGTAGCGTTTATGGTTGTGGCCAAAAAGCTCAATTTTTGTCTCATCACTCCAAATGACTTTGTGCCAGAAGGTTTGAGGCTTGTCTCTGTGCTATTTGGCATATTGTAAGCAGGATACTTTGTGGCATTTGCGTAGTAATAGCTTTCTTCTGGCAACTCTATCATGCAGCCCATCTTTCTTCAAGTGCCTCCTTATTGTGCATCTTGAAACAGCCACACCACATGTTTTCAGAGAGTCCTGTGTTTCACCTGAAGTTATTTGTGGGTTTTTCTTTGCATCCCGAACAATTTGCTTGGCAGTTGTGGCTAAAATTTTAGTTGGTCTACCTGACCATGATTTGGTTTCAACAGAACCCCTCATTTTCCACTTCTTGATTAGAGTTTGAACACTGCTGAATGGCATTCTCCATTCCTTGGATATCTTTTTTATATCCCTTTCCTATTTTATACAGTTCAATTAACTTTTCCCGCAGATCCTTTGACAATTCTTTTGCTTTCCCATGACTCAGAATGCAGAAACGTCAGTGCAGCACTGAATGAAAGATGCAAGGATCTGTCAGGAGTCCAGAAACGCATTGACCTTTTATACACACACATTAATTACAAGCAATCAGATCACAGGTGAGGATGGTTACCTTTAATAGCTATTCAAACCCCTTTGTGTCAACTTGTGTGCATGTTATCAGGCCAAAATCACCAGGGTATGTAAACTTTTGATCAGTGTCATTTGGGTAGTTTCTGTTGCCATTATGTTTTAAAAATAGTAAACACAGTGGATTGATAATATATGGCTTCAGCCAAACACTAACCATGAGTGAAAGAAATGTGTTTGTGTTATCATTCATATTCTCTTAAAAATGGCCAAGAAATCATAAATTCTGACAGGGTATGTAAACTTTCACCTACAGACGCCAGCACAACTGTAGCTAGTAGTAGTTAGTCACATTTAAGTGGACTCTGAATCATGAACACATTTTGCAGCTTCTCCAAGTCACTTCTGCAGGTTTAACGAGTGTTAAGAAAATACCCCAGCATTTATATCCACTCAGGTACCAATCACCATGTACTGTCTGTCCAAGATGTGCTGGTAGTACTGCTTTTTACCAGCAGTGCTTCTATGCAGTCATGACCGCCTGTTCCTACAAGATACTTATGTGGGGACTTCACATCTGTATATCCCTCTCCCCCCTTCCTTCCTGTCATTTCCGCGGTCTGTGTGAAGTTGATTCTCTACCCGCCCCTCCCCTCCTGAAATAGCAGAGGGATTGTGGCCCTCACTCTGGAGTCTCTCTGCTTGGGAGAAAGACCCAAGAAAACCAAGTGACTGCACAGAAGCACTGCTGGGAAAAAGCCTTTTGTATTTGGGGACATATGAATGGAGCTCTACCCTGTAAAGTGAGACAGATTTGGAAAAATTTCTTACATCGAAGCCTGCGGATATTCCTAACTTTACCCATGTTGCCTTAAAAGATAATTTCTCTGTTTCAATAATAAGGATAAAGGAGAGGACACACCAGATCCACATGATTGGCATTATCAGTGTGTGTTTGCTGCACTTAAGGCCCCTTTCACACTGGGGCGGTTTGCAGGTGCTATTGCGTTAAAAATAGCGCCAGCAAACCGACCCAAAACAGCCACTGCTGTCTCTCCAGTGTGAAAGCCCCGAGGGCTTTCACACTGGAGCGGTGCGCTAGCAGGACGGGAAAAAAAGTTCTGCTAGAAGCATCTTCAGAGCAGTGAAGGTATACACCGCTCCTTCACCGCTCCTGCCCTTTCAAATCAATGGGACAGCACCCTTTCTCGGCCTCTAGCAGGGGTAAAACCGCCCTGCTAGTGGCCAAATACCGACGGTAAAGTGCTGCTAACAATAGCGGCGCTTTACCGCCAACGCCGCCCCCGCCCCAATGTGAAAGGGGCCTAATTGTGTAGCCACTAATTCCGGTAAGCCTTCCATCCTTATATTGGTTGGATATTTTGGCACTTACTGAATTGGATCATTGGACTTTTTTGGCTTACCACAGAAGGGCTATTTCTACTTTTATGTT